>KZ506231.1:63602-81437 GCA_002844005.1 Limosa lapponica baueri
AAAAAAAAAAAAAAGAGTAAAAACTTATTTCCTTGTCTTTTTACTTATTAGAATAAATGAAAAATTGCTTTTTGTCAGCAGAAAGAATTCTATACACTGAAAATAAAATGTTTTGTTTCAAGGAACTGTATTTAAAAACAGAAATAGCAAAATAGAGGAAATAAGAAGACAGACTGAGAACTGATGTGAAGATATGTTTCACCCAGCATCTCTGCAGTTAAAAGCTTCACCAGACATGTGGGAGACCCAGTGTCAGCTTTCTCCCTTCCTGAGCTGATCTGAACCCAGATCCTCTACCCAAGAAAGCAACAGGGTATGCTGAGGTTTGGTAACTCTGATCTCTTCTTTTGCAGTTTCACTTGTGTAAAGTAGCCGAACAGTCACATAAACCCCCTTTGGAAGGAAAAGGAATTGAGCTTAATTTGACAGCTAATTTTGGAAGGACCCAAACTGCATTTTTCTACAAAATCAGTATTGGGGCAGGGTTCAGTATATCCCATCAAAACTAAATTTTGTGAATTAATTAAATTCACAAAATGAGATTAGCTTCAGGGCCAGCTCACATGTACGCAGTAACTTTTAACAACACAAACAACATAACACATTTTGTTTAGCAACTGATACTTCTGCAATGCACTGGAAATATGAAGCACTATATAAACCCCAAGTAATGGTTTGAAGGGTAAACAGTATCTTATAGTCCACAATAGCTGTAAAATAATTCTCAGGTTGTAACATTAGTTATTTAACACTAATTTTTGTCGCATGTACTTTTGTTTGTTTATTTTCAGTACCAGGCTTTTCTTGTATAAAAGGTATGATCTTACCATCCTCAGGAGGGTCTTTTTTTGTAATTATTATTACCAAAAAAAAAGTCAAAACTGGATGTCTACTATAAGGGCAGGAGAAATGTTATTAATTATATTTTCAAGATTACCAATAGCATAGGATGCACTATATCTATTTGCTATATGCTCTGTCACGACGCCACTTACCAATTTGCAGCTCTGGGTACATTTCATACAGACACCAGTCAACGCTGCAGTCGCAATGGGTTTTCTCAAAGAGATTGTCTAAAACATCCCGTGTCACCTGACGCTCATCCACCATCAGTGACTTTGTGCTGTTATCGTACATGTGCACCTTGACAACAAGCTGAGTATAGAGTCACACAAGAGTCAGTTAATTTCAGAAGCAAGTAAAAGGGTAGCCTGAATCTGCTAACACAGATAAGAAAGATTAAGGCTGAAGGTTATTACTGATTCAAAGGCACCCTGTCCCACAGTGAGCTGAGGGAGTAAAACAGCTTGGAAGCTTTCACATTACATTACCACTAAAATAAAGACACTTTCTCAAAAAAGGAAATTGAACCTTGTCCTGTGCATGACTTCAGGAAAGGTGAAATTGCTATGGTGAAAATGCAGAAGTTATTAATCTCTTCTCTAAATCTACTAGACGTGCAATTAAGGAAAATGCTTGATAAGGAAACCAAGTACAAAAGGACAGTGTGTCCCTTAATGCAAGCTAGAAATGCGGAAAGTTTAGTTTTAAATGAGAAAAAGAATGGAAGAATCTTGACATGTCAACAGACTAACTTGAAATCAGATTGTACTAAGATGGGCAGTAGTCCAACATCCACTAATAAACAAAGGGATGAGTTACTTATATTGACCAAATTCACCTAAGACACTCACTATTTTTTCATACTACGAAGTATTTGTTAAAAAAGAAATAGTGTGCACTTTTCTTCAGAGAAGAACAAAGCAAGAAAATGCTAAAGTGCACAAAATGTGATAAAGAACTGCAAACACAATATAAGGAAAGTACTTAAAATGCTCCATTATTATTGAAAACAGAATAAAAATTGTCTACAGGATCTGTACGTGGAAACTGGAACTAAACTGGTGAGTTGGGAGGATTTCTCCATATAGTCTTGTTTAAATAGCTCCTCATTTTAAAATGTGTGCATAAGAAGCTTTGGTACTATAGAGACAATCTCTGTTAAAGATCAGATAGTAGCAGAGAGCGATGATCCTCAAGAGAACACCTGCACTATCTCTGAAAAGTAACAGCAAATGTAACAAAAACCATAAACTTGCTTTGATTCCAACCCTTGTAAGTATCTTCCTCTTTAAAATAATCAACTGAGCCATAGTGCAGATTATAGAGAAAAAGAAATGTTGTACATGCATAATCTACATGTTTGCAGAAAAAGGGTATTTTTGTGTGGTTATAGTTGACTGCTCAAAAACACACATGCGTGTTCCATCTTCACAGAATCACAGAATGGTTGAGAGTGGAACGCACCTCTAGAGGTCACCTGGTCCAACCCCCTGCTCAAGCAGGGTCACCCAGAGCCCATTTTCCAGGACTCTGTCCGGACAGCTTTTGAGTATCTCCAAGGAGGGAAACTCCACAACCTCCCTGGGAAACCTGTGCCAGCGCTCAGCCACCCTCACAGTGAAAAAGTGTTTCCTGATGTTCAGATAGAATCTCCTGTGTTTCAGTCTGTGCTTATTGCCTCTGGTTGTCACTGGACACCACTGAAAGAAGCCTGGCTCTGTCCTCTGCATCCTCCCTTCAGGTATTTCTATAGATTGACAAGATACCCCCGGAGCCTTCTCTTCTCTAGGCTACGCAGTCTCAGCCTTTCCTCATAGGAGAGATGCTCCAGTTTCGTAATCATCTTTGTGGCTCTTCATTCATTGGGATGGAACTCCCTTGACTTGGAGGAGATGATCCTTGAATATTAACCAACCTTCCTGGGCCTCTCTTTTCTCTAGAGCCTTATCCCATGGGACTCTTTGAAGAAGCCAAAGTCTGCTCTCCTGAAATCCAGGGCTGTGAGCTTGCTTTTTACCATCCTCCCTGGCTTCTGTCTTCTACTTTCAGTAAAAGAGAGAAAACCAGTTTTCTTAACAATTATTTAGTCAATTTACAATTCATGAATGACACAGTAATTTCATTATAGTGACACAACCACAAGAAGATTAAGCCTTACTTCTACACTATGGTTCCAAATATTGAGGACGGAAAAAAAAAGAAAGTGGGGGAAAAAAGAAAAAGTCTTCAAAATAAATGGTTCCTCCCAAAGGAGAATTGTTAACGTTGCAAGGAAAAAGAGGTGACCAATGAGCAGTCATAAGTTTAGTTATAGAGCTTTCCAAAGACAACATTGGAGAAATCCTCCCAACACGTTCTCTCAGAAGTAGAATTTGTACATGAACGTAAAGCGTTCTGTGGGAACTATCTCAAGTCTGGACACCCTCAAATTTATTGGAAGCTTCAATTCTCCTGGGAAGCCCTGTGGGTTCTGATCTCCAGCACTTCCCATCTCCTATTTGAGGCAGACTGAAAGGTCATGACTGTTTTTCTTCACATTCATTTCTCAGAGTTACTGAACATCTGCAGCTTCTGTTGAGTTCAGCTGGAACGCTAGCTTAGGATGAGCAGGCATAATTGCATGACACTGCAGCACTGTGCAGACACAAACTGGAAGCTTTCCAATTTGTTGGTCTAAAATAACTTCTATTATCCTTGTACATTACTGCACTGCTGTCAAAAGATTTAGCAAGACGACCCTCATTAATTTAATAGGGATTAGCTAAATCCCCATCCACTGTAGAAGAAAGTTTAATACTTTTGGAATCAGCACAGAATAAGTTAGCAACATGTTTATGTATATTCCGCTTTCTGTAAAGCAACCTATCAGAACAGTGGGCTTTGACAAAGACAGCCCCACATAATATCTTTAGATGCCTCAATTTGCAGATAAAACATGAAAAAGCCTAGCAACTTTAGTAAGAACTTTATTATTGAGAAGAATGATCATAGATACTTAGCTGGTAGCTCTCATGGTAGCATTTCACTATTTTAAGGCTCACCTTTTTAACTTTGGCTTCCTTCAGTTTCTCCAATGCAAGTTTAATCTTGTCAGCTTTAGCTTGTGCCTCTCGTTCTTCCTGAAAAGACAAGATATTTGGTATATGTGTTGATAAATAAGGCCAGTAAGTTATGTTTATTTGAAAAAAGTTGTTTCTTCTTATCTATATCCAGAACATAAGGCTTGTCCCGGGAAACTTCATACTTACAGGGAATCGCCAGCTTTCCTTGAGCTATTACCCTTGAGCCAAAGCTTTGATTTACAGGTCCAGTGCTTCCTTCTGTTGCCCAGTCATACAGCTCTTACTTGATCTGTTCCTCAAATGCTACAGGAATGCCTGAAAAATGGACTATTCTGTTTCCATATGGGCTACAGTTGATACAAAAGAGAAGATGAAGGAAGATCTAGCCTGAATGAAACAGCACTGTGGATGCAGCTGCTTGGAAGAAAACTCGCCTCTCAAGAGGGTTAAGAGAACTAGAGTTTTTAGGATCTTACTGAAAACTTGGCTTGCAATTATACCACTTATAATTTTATATTTTCTGTTAAGTACATTCATTTACTTGAATTCTTTCCCTTGCCACATATGAGCTTTTACTGCACGCACACTTACTGTGAGGAACACCTCCTTAAACTGAAGGGTATCATGGCTTTTTATTCTAGTAATAGACCTATTCATATTAACAGACACAGTTAAATAGAGCACTCAAGTTCATTCTAGCTTTTGCTGAGTGCCACAGTAAGATTCCTAAAAATCTTAGTAACACCTGGCCTTTGTTTTACAAAGCAGCTGTACCAATATCATGCCCCTCTTTTAGTATCAGTGAGGTTTATGACCCAGGAACACTCTGGATGCCCAGCGGCTGAGGGTTTTAGGTACATGTACCAGATGCCAATGCCTACTGTTGCCTCTGTGACTGGTGTATAGACTGTGACTGTTTCTTTGTGCCATCTGTCTTCCCATAGCCTCCCAGTCACATGAAAAATTAGAAAACAACATTTTGGACAGCAAATAACTGTGGTTACTGGGGCTGCCTTGGACTGTTAGTACTACTGGAGGGTTTGGTTTCTTTCCAACTTCAAATCCCTGCTCCCCCTACTGAAAACTGTCTTGTCTTTTCTTTCCTGCCTCTTTGTTGATTTTTACTGTCCTTGTTGCTCTCTTACTTCCACAGTTTCCTTTGTTTTAAAGGGGTAGGATTTTGTGTTATGGCACTCACAGGCAAGCCCAACTTCCATTCACTGACTGTGAGAGAAAGTTCCTACCCTGCTTCACACAAGGTTTTTCTCTGTGTTACCTTCAGCCTCCATTTTCTACCCTAAAGTTGTAGTTTAGTGGTCGAAGAAAAACCGAGAATAGCTGTAACTCACAGAAGATGCACTTGCAAGAAACTAGGCCTAACTAAGCATTGCTACCACTACCTTCTCAGAGAGGTACCATAGAATCATAGCAAAAAATAGAGCTAAGAAGGTCATCTCACTCATCCCAAGCTTTGAGGCAAG
Source organism: Limosa lapponica baueri (assembly GCA_002844005.1). Classification (NCBI taxonomy): domain Eukaryota; kingdom Metazoa; phylum Chordata; class Aves; order Charadriiformes; family Scolopacidae; genus Limosa; species Limosa lapponica. The sequence goes on from KZ506231.1 coordinate 68,989, forward strand.
TTAAACCATAAGTAAAGTACTCCTGACTGACATCCCTCTCGCTGAACTAAACATCTTTTGTTTTATCACTGCTTCCCCTGGATACCAGCATCCTTTAGGATGTCAAAAATACAAGGTGAGGTGTGCAACCTAAAAGACATGGCTTCAAGCATGTTTGCTGATGTCAAATTCCACTATAAATATCACTATAAATACTCCACTATAAATACCAGACAATCAGGTAAAAAAATGTCATCTTTTTCTGCACAGGTACAGAAGTTTGCATTGCTATAGCTCAGAGATGCTGAACTTTGAGAATCCAAAAATGGCTCCTATAGTTGAACAGAAGCTGTTAGACAAATGTGCCTTTCACAGTAAGGCTGATTGTTCTACAGAGGGAAGAGCACACAGTCACACTGTGGCCCTCCCACTACCATCTGAGAACACCTCTCTGAAAGAAGTAGGAAAAGCATCTTAACCAAAGCGGTTGTGTGTGCTGTGGGTAGGTTTTCTGCTGAAAGTTTTAGGAAGGTATAACTCAGGCTTCATCTGCACGTGACCTGTGTTGAACAGAGTTCACGCATTGTACAAATCTGTACAACAGAGCTCTCGCCTGAAAGCCTTCATGTTTTCATAACCTTTGTCTGTTTTAATGTAGAAAAAGGAAACGATGTAAAGTAAATAAGCTATCAGATGCAAAATTTTAGCACTGTTAAAGAAATGTTTTGACAGGCTAACAGATTTGTTTTCCCACTACAGTATCTTCACTGCGTTTTCTGGATCTTCAAACAGAAGCACATAAAAGTCATCCAGATAATGTCACAGAAAACGTAGAAGCCTTATTTAGCGTAAGGACAGTTCTAAAAAGAAATGTCAGAGTTGATGGAAACTTCTGAGACAGCTCTGTGCTTCCCTGACAGAAAGGCTGTACTTCTTAATTTTGGTACAATTAAAGGTTAGAGAATAGAGTCTTGATATCACAGGTGCACTAAGAATAATTAACACTATGCTTATATGACTACAGACAACCAGAAGTGTTAAGCAAAACATTGGTCTTCATTGGCTCAAGAATCACTTATCAAAAATCCTGGCTAACAGGAACGTGGATTTTGATGAAACAAAATACATTCCATTGACAGCTGCATTTCATTCTACTGAGAGAAATGTCATGTCAAAGGAAAAACTAACCAAGATGGTGAATGCTAATTTGAAATCAGTTCTTTCCATATTAATTTTAAATGCTTATTGCCTCCATCATTCACACTGCAACTTGTGTAATAGCCCTATAGGCAATTCTGTGCACAGTAAGCCACACAATGGGTATGCCATCAGCATCTGAATACAACCTGTATCAAAAAATGAGGCAAGGGCTGCGGGAGAAAGCAGAACCAGTGCCTTAATGAGGAAATCAACTACTGCAGGCAGATTCCCTCGAAATGTCTCTACCTCCTGTTCCCACCCTTCTCTGCCCTCCCCCTGTATCTGGAAAGAGACCAGAAACCACTGCTAGAGATTTAACTCAGCAGACAGTCTCAGAGGAACGCTTTTAATTGAGGGAGACAGAAGTGACTTCCAGCTACGTTTTTGCATATAGACTTCCAGTTGTGCTTAGCAAGTATATCCTCTTTTCAGCCTGAAATCTGTTTGACCCTCAGGTAATGCAGGATGCCAGCTAACAGAGAATTAGCTCAGTACAAGACTCAAGGGGAAGAACTGTGCAGCACTGCTGATTTCAGTGAGCTTTAGATCACAGCATCATAAAAGCTCTGGTTGGAAGAGAGGTCTGGAGGTCTGGCTCCCTGCCCAAAGCAGGACTGTCACCAACACTAGATCAGGTCAGCCATAATTTTGCCTGGCAAAGTTTGGAAAATCTCCAAAGAGAAACTGTGATCTCTCTAGGTTACCTGTTCCAGTGCTAAACCACTGCCTGAAAAGGTTTTCCTAATGTCCTGTCCAAAACCACAAAGCTACAACATGTAGATGTTGCCCCTTGTTATATGACCTAACACTACCATGACACAGAATCTGGCTCCACCAGCTTTGCAGCTACCCTTAAGGTATTTTTAGGCTGTCATTAGATCACTCCTCTGTCAGACTAAACAAGTGTAGCTCCCTCAGCCTGTCCTCACTGGCCCTTGATCACTCCATGCCCCTGGCCATCCCAGTAGCTCTCTGCTGGACACTCTCCAGTATCTCCACATCCAGAATGTGGTGCAGTATTCCAGGTGTGCCCTCACCAGAAAGGAGTAATGGCTCCCTCAGTCTGCTGGCTCTGCTCCTTCCAACACAGGCCAGTTTCCCATACTGAGATGACCTTGCACTCGTGATTCTTACTCAATGTGGCATCCACCAGGATGCCATCTCCTGTTCAGCCGGGCTGCTGCTCAGCCTATCGCCTCCCAAACGGTACAAATGCATGGGGTTATTTCACCCCAGGTGTTGAACCTTGTACCTTGCTGCGTTTCTGAGGGTTTTGCTGGCCCAATCCTCACCTTTCTCAAGGTAACTGTGCACTAAAGTTCTACCATTCATCTTGTCTGTCACTGCCCTTAATTAAAAGCATCTTCAGCATACCTGCAGATGATTTTTTACATCATCACTCAGGTCACAGATGAAAATGTTAAAGAATACAAGTGCCAGTGTTGATCCCACTTGTTACCAGCCAGCAAACCATTGATTACTATCCCCTGAGTCTGGCAGTTTGGTCAATCTCAGCCCACCTAACCAGCTACCCTTCCAGACCATACTTTCCCAGCTTCCATACTAAACTATTTAGAAGCTTGGTACTACCTCCTTAAAGACCATGACTCTAAATCAAGATGGGGGTGTGTTTTCAGGACAACGGATAGAACTTGATAGCATCTCTCCTGTATCAATTATACTAGTTAAATAAAAGACTTCAGCTTCTGAAGCTGTCTAGCTGCTGGTTTTGCAAATGTTAACATTCCTTTAAGACAGGAAGTTAACTATTATCTTTGAGATACAGAAAAATGGCAAAGTTCCTCCCGCATTTATGATTTTCACTCTTCAAACAGCACTGAAAAGTCCTATGCACCAAATGAAGCTTTCTCTGGTGAATCACTTTTTTTAAAATCAGAAAGGTCCTCTACCTACCAAATTTTCTGTTCCTGTACGATGTTAAACACAGCAGCAGCAGTGATATTGAGGTGATTCACATTCCGTTCCTATGGACTTCTAAACTGCAATTAATTGTCCATGGTTTTAAGCAAAACTGACCAGTACAGTTCTACATGGGCTGACAGAGCACTTTTCATATTCCCTAAAATCTTTCCATTCCCTAAATGTAAACATCTTCTCTCCATCATAGTTACTATGCATATGAATACTGAAAGAGATACTTTCAGATCTTTCATGATTTCAGATTCAAGGTTTTTGGGCTGCATCACTCTTCTAATGCACGTATTCTCCCCACAGGGCTGTGGCAGGGCAGAATTCTTACATCATCTCCCCCTCCACAACCTCATGTCAAAGAAATTAACTTCTAATGCTTCTAATAGAAATATCAGATTTGATTTCAGTTGCTGAAACAGCCCTGCAAGAAACAAACATGGAGGAGGCTGAGGTAAGTATGAAATTTTGGTGTACAGGTAAAGCTAGCTGTTTATAACTGGTACCTACTGATAACTTTGGCACCTCCTAAGTAAAGTGTATTTGTCCCATATTGCAGATGGTCTTCATTACTTCCCTTCAAAGTCAAGACCAAGAAGAGCAGAGTGATTCTGTGCTGGGATTAGGAGAGGTACTTCCTGTGCTCAGCCTTGCACCCACAGGGATATCCTCCTAGCAAATGTTGAGTTTTACACAACTGAACAGCTTTTTCTATTGCAAGAAATAAGTTAGGCCAGGAATGAATGTGGAAGACATCCACAGAACTGTCTTATCAGCATCAATAGCACAGACTGCAATGAACAAACACAGTGACAGCTTTACAAACTGATCTTTGGCCATGCTGTGCACTGACTCCAAAGCCAAGTTCTCTATGAGAAGGCATTAACTGATCAGTGCTTATTAAAAAAATCAGTGACAAGTTTTCCATTACAGTAAACCATTTGCAGTGATTTATGCCTGTCTTGAGCTATCAGACTGATGATCAGAAAGGCAAAGGAGTGGGCAATAGGTCAAGGAAAAGGCAGAAATTGATGAGCCTACAATAACAGAAAACTTTCATTCCACAGTTCATGCACGTTTCATCATTGCAGAACCCTCCCAAGATGTTTCTACCAGGGATATCCACTGTTGTTCCAATGCCAAATACCCCTTGCAAAATTACAAGAACTATTGAACCGTAGAACAGGTTCCACTCAAGCTTACCTGGGTGAGTGGCTCAGGAGGAGGTGGCGGTGGTGGTGGTGGAAGCTCTAAATCAGGGTCTGGAGGTGGAGGGGGCACGTCATCCCCAAAATGTCCAGTAATGGTAACATAGGGACTTGATTTACAATAAATGTCACTATCCAAGCCTCTTGAAGGCTGAGTGACTGTACTTTCCTGGTTGCCAGAAGAAGTTTTCTGGGCTTGTAAAGTTCTCTGTTCAACATCATTTATGTCTGCTACAAGATCAGCCATTAAAGCATCCAGGTCTTTGTCCTCTAGGGCACTTAGGGATTCTGTAAAGAAAACCACAAAACGTGTCAGAGTGAGTGCAATGCAAAAGACTATGTTTCCAGTTCAGTGGAGATTAAATTAAAAACCATGCAAGAGTTACTGTAAGATATAAGGGTTATGGGAAAGGAAACAACATTTTAAGTGGGTTCAAGAAACAAATGTGTTTTAGGAATAGCCATTAACCTGGTCATACTGAAGTTCAAAGTGCAAGGAACTATAAACACAAATTAAACAGGACAGGAAGCTTCACTTTCAGAGACACAATCTCAGGCCCTTATGACGTTATGAAACCTGGCCCTGATCCAGCAAGGTTTCTGGACACATGCTTAGTGATATGGATGCAAGAAATTCCATTAGCTCCCATTAGGCTATTTACTTATCTTAATTTAAGTACATACACAAATTCTTAGCTCACAGTTCTTAGCAAGTTTTGGTACAGCACACAACAAACCGTGTAACTGAGGCCTATATCAACAATATCTTCATATATTACTGCTATCCTACAACTCTAAAATTAACATGAAGCAGAATCAGAGAGTTCTAAGGCACAAGAAATTTTATCATTTGCAGCAGATCAGTAATTGTGTGATCAACATCTGTGACACATCTCATGCAATATGCAGGGTTTTGAGGATCATTTAAGCAAAGAACAAACAAGACAGGATCCTTTCAAAAGCATCTTATCAACCAGATGGAAATATTGTAACTTTTGCTTTCTGTCTTCTACTCTGTCAGAGTATAAGATAAAATCCTATACTGGAACTGCACATGCAATTTCTTCTTTGGTTGTTTCCACTGTATGTCTCCATGGTATAAGAGATCCTGTGGAATAACATCCTGTAGGGGTGATCTAACTTTCTAGAAAAGAAGATTTCTTTAAGTACCAACAGATTCAGAGGTTTAAATCTCTCTAAAGAGCCTAGTTAAAATAAAATAAATCACAAATTGGGAACGCTTTAAATGCAATTTCTGAACGGGATGGAGAGCACTGAACTAGATACTCAAAAATGCTAGTATAGTCCAATAAGAACTCATCAGGCTAAGTGTGAACATGTCACTACACTGGCTCAGTTTACTCTGCTTTACCTGTTATGCTAATAGAGTATTTTCATAAGCTTTTCTTTTCAGTGGGAAACTTGGCTTATGATCCTCTCTGTTTACATACCTCTACCCACTTTGCTGGTAAAGGCATTAGGTAGCTTAATAGTGAAATGATTCTGGGACAAAAACATGGGTTAAAACCAACTCAGGCAAATGCACACAACCAGCCCCAGCAAAAAGAAAAAAAAAAAAAAAGCCACTAACAAAACCAAAGGATAAACTCCCTCATTTGGTTCATCACACAGCCTCAACAAGCAGCTGCACATGCAAAACCGACAGTGCAAACCAGAATGAGAATAAGCAGTGTAAAGTGGAAGCAGCTGAAGTCGATAGTTACACTGGACAAAAATGCTGATGCAGCTCTGACCTCACATTGAGGAATTTTGTCTTCTATTAAGTTAAATCTTTACATTAAAAAAGTTGCATTTTAGAAAGTTTTTTGAAGGACTTCTCATTTTTTTTCTTCTCTATACTCAGACATTTTATAAAGTCTGACTCCTATATAAGACCGAGTAATGTCCCTTTAAAAAAAATTTGGGCCCTTCGAAGTTTCCCAAATTAAGACACACAAATATACCTCTCTATTTTTTGGGTTTGTTTTGTTTTGTTTTGTTTTTTCCTGATTAAGGGTGTCTGAAGTTTTTCTTCTCTTTTGTTGCTGTGAGGTATTTTAAATAAGCACAAAAAGCATGAAGGAGTCCCTTCAGTTACTTACCGTTTAAATCTTTAAAACCAACTGTAAAGCTAAATTCATTGTTGGACACTTTGGGGGATGGAGGTGGTAAAGTCTCCACTCCTAAACTCTGTTAAGGTAGAAGGGGAAAAAAAAAAACGTATTTGATGACATAATTCATCACTATTACAGACATTAAAACATGCAAATCAATTACCTGAATTTGTCTAATGACAAGCAGTCTTTTGTTAATTTTCAAGGCATAATAATGAAATGAAATTCCTCTAAACGCCTCCCTCTTTATATATATAAAAAAAATAAAAATGCATGATTACAAAAAGCCTTTAAAAAACAGAAAGGCTACCAAGAGGCAGAGACCGCTTAGAATGTCATGTGAAATCTTGGCTTTCACACAGTTTAAGCATGATTCTTATTCTGTGTCTCAGAATTATTGGTATTTAATTTGACAAGCACTGGGATTCACTAAGAGGAAAGACCCCTCAAAACAGAGGCTGTAAGCAATCAAACTCACACAGTATCCAAGATGACAGTTTAAGTGTTTTCAAGCATGCATTTATTAAAGTACACCAAATTCATTGACTTTGTGAGGGTTTTTTTTAAAATAAAAATTCTCCTTTCATCAGGTTTTGCAGGAAGTATTCCACAACTACAGGTTTAGAAATAGGCTCATGCTGTTTTATAGTTTCCTCTCAAGAGTGCATTCTGCACTGGCAATAATGTCTCTACAGATTCTTGAATGCCACCCTAGCTGTAACTTAGTATTTTGCCATAGCTAAAGATTACTCTTATGCATATATTCAAAACGTTGCTTTCATTTCCAAAGTTTACATTTGACACTCACGCTACATCCCATTAGCCCATGTATGCAAAGCATTCATACCTGAAAATTCTGACTCAAACTCTTCCTGTTTTGACAGAATCTTTCAATTTCTCGGGACTGAGTCCAGAGGAATTTAAATTGCTTATTTGCTTTTTTTGGGAAAAAGCGTCTTTCATAAGCAGTTAGTTCTCTTTAACAATCCAGCCTGCACTGATGTTACCTTATTCTTCAGGCCACTTGTTTTAAACGTCAAGCACAGAAATTTAGTTCAAGGTTTTTCATAATAATGTATTTGTATTTAATCAGAGTGGAGGTACATGAAAAATGTAGAAAAGCTGCCTCTTTTCTCTAACACATAATAGCTATTTTTCTAATCTTGATATTATTTACCTGGGTCAGCATGTCCATCTCCCCAAGTAAATTGCTGAACATTTCGTCTATATCATCACATGTTTGCTCCATCTGAAAGAAAAAAAAATCCACAGACAAGGAATCATCACAAGTTCATTTCAAAGCCAGCAATGGTCAAAACCAGAGGATATGCAATGCTCTTCTATATTCTGTTCCCAATTAACTTTAAAACAACTGTTCATGACTTGCAAAAACCTCCATCCATAGTTTAGAAATTACTACAGATCAGAATCTCAATCCTGCATATGCTTAAACACACACTTAGGCTCTACGCTCATGAGGAGTTCCAACAACCTCCTCTATTATTTACATTTCATAGGAACCCACTAGCTAATGAACCATGGCTGTATCTTAAACATCAAAGAAATGTAACTAGTGAGAGATGGAGAAGAAAACAAAGTTTGAGGTTGAGAAATTCCTGAAGGCTTCATCTTGAAAGCTTGCTTTCTTTGGCTTAGATGACTAACACAACAAGAGTTCACTGGGCGTTATCTAGTGCAGGACCTGGTTATTGTTAGGTATATGATCAACGTTTTATCTCAATATTTCTCCCTATTTTCTTTCAAATACTAGTGTACTGAGAGAACTCCAGTCTTAAGCTATCCTGAAGGCATCTAAGAGAAAGCACTGAGACAAGGAAAATGGGTACATGCTGCATGAGAGTAAGTGGTGTCTCTTGTTGCACGAGGAGGGGTTGTGAGGACAGCACCACACACTGGGGGTGCTGAGATCTGGGGGAGATACAGCTTCTGTAATAATCCTCTTTCTCATGAATTTGTTCCTTTGAAAGGCAAAAAGGTGGCTGACATGGAACACTGCCAGAGACAAGAACTGAGAAACTCAAAACTGCAAGGGATTGAGAACTCTGGTACGGATTGCTTAAAACTAGGGTCAAACTTTAAACATCTAAGTAGTCCTATTGGTTCACTGGGTTTGTGTGCACCTGTATTGGGTTTATGTCACAAGGGTTTGGTAGTGGGGGGAACTGCAGAGATGGCTTCTGTGAGAAAATGCCAGGAAATGCCCCCTTGTCAGAGACAGTAGTTCCAGCTGCCTCCAAGATAGACTTGGTGCTGGACAAAGCTGAGTCCATCAACTATGTTGGTGGCACCTCTGCAATAACAGTTAAGAAAGGGTAAAAAAGGCTGCATGGCAGCTGTAAGAGAGGAGACAGAAAAAGTGAGAGAAATAGCCCTGCAGACACCAAGGTCAGTGAAGAAGGAGGGGAGGAGGTGCTCCAGGTGCTGGAGCAGAGATTTCCCTGCAGCCCATAGTGAAGCCCATGGTAAAGCACCTTGTTCCCCTGCGGCCCATGGAGGATCACACTGGAGCAGATATCCACACTGCAGTCTGTGGAGGACCCCACACCAGAGCAGGTAGACATGCTCTGAAGGAATTGCAGGCCATGGTGTGCCCACCCCGGAGCAGGTTCCTGGCAGGAACTGCAGCCTGTGGAGAGGAGGCCACACAGAGCAGGTTTTCTGGCAGGACCTGTGACCTGGTGGGAGACCCACACCAGAGCAGTCTGATCCTGAAGGACTGTACCTTGTGTAAAGGACCCATGCTGGAACAGTTCTTGAAGAACTTCAGCCTGTGGGAAGATCCCATGCTAGAGAAGTTCATGAACGACTGTCCCTTATGAGAGGTCCTCAACACCGGAGCAAGGAATTTGCATGAGGAGGAAGGAGCAGCAGAGACAAAGCGTTATGAACTGACCTCCATCCCCATTCCCCAGCGTTATGAACTGACTGCGATCCCCATTCCCCATCCCCCTGTGCTGCTTGACAGGGAAGAAGTAGAAGAGTTGGGAGTGAAGCTGAGCCTGGGAATAAGGGACAGATAGGGGGAAGATGTTTTTAGTTTTGTTCTTATTTCTCAATATCCTATTGTCTTATTAATTGGGCAATAAATTAATCTCCCTATGTTGAGCCTGTTTTGCTCAACAATAATTGGTAAGTGATCTCCCTGTCCTTATTTCAACCCATGAGCTTTTCCATTGTATTTTCTCCCCCTGTTCTGCTGAGGAGGGGGAGTGATAAGAGTGGTTTGGTGGGCACCTGATGGCCAGCCAAGGTCAACCCACCACAGCACCTTACAAGATGAGGACCAACGTGATGCAAGAAAGCAATCAACTGAGGACACAAACAACTCTAATGACTATAAAGACTGACAGGAAAAGATGACCAGCAAGTATCATGTTCTTCAATCTTAATGCTTATCCTTTAATTGAGCATCTTGTGTGACATAACTATTCCATAGTTAAATGATAAAGGCTACTGAACCACTGAAGTCAGTACCTGTTGTTTGAGAATTATTTGGTAGCATGTCTTTAATACGACTGTTAATATTGGAGCAATCTGAGCTGCTCTGCCTCCTTTGGACTTGGTCTTTTCTGGCATTTACATAAGCAAGACCAGCTAAATTTCCACTTGTCCTCTTACCACCCGTGTTATCCCCAACACCAGAACTCATTAGGAATAGGAATGTACAGCTTTCATCAGTCAGGCTCAGGGCATATTCTACCTGCTTTAGACTTTTTTTGTAGCTGGGAACTACACAGTAGTTGTAGTCCGGGAACTGGACTTTGAACTTTCATGTTTCTCTCAGATTCTGGAAATCAAAGACTTAAAGATTTGGGAACGGGATTCTATTAAAGACATTCTAATAGGATGTGGTTGGCCCAACTGAGGGTAACCCTAGCCCAACACTGGAGACGGCACAGCTATGCCCATGTAACAGGGAACACACATCAGTCAGTCATGAGTGAATGGGGAGCTAAAGTCATCTTCTCTGCTTCATTTCCAGCTGACAAACCCACACTGGATGGCTCACTCTCTCTGTATGTATCATAGTTATCATCTATATAAAATTCCGTTTCTGTAGAATCAGCAGTATGCTGGTTGGGTAAATGACTGCTGAAACTTAATTCATTTATTTGAATGCACAGCTGTGTAGCTTCCTACACACCTGGCACTTGGAGAATCAAGTTTCATTAAAAGGATAGATAAAATGGCACTTATTGATCAGGCAGAGCGAAGTCAAATTTGTTATGTGACAAAAAAAAAATGGAGCCACAGTTCATACTGACAAGTATCTCATCAGTACTTAAATAATACTGAATAAGTTTATGTTTTCCTGTTTTCTGATTTAGGAGAACAAGATATCTGCTGTGAGAATCTTACCAGCTCTAGCCATTTGTACATTTTTGTGTTTTTTGTATCTAGCACTTTTGTGTTTTGTGTATCTAGCACTGGCTAGATATCTCCATAGTGGTTCTTTTAACAAACTGAAATCCTGCTTTGTATATTTTTTCCAGAATAGAAATATAAAAATAGCAAAAAAAATTACTCTTGGGTTGCAACCAGGACACCTTATGAAGAGGCACAAGAACTGTCTAAAAACAAAAACAAAACAAAAAAACTCAACTAAGAACTGTCTTCAGTAGTTAACAAAACAAAAAGGCACGAGAACTGAATACTGGATTATACAACACTTTCACTAAATTACGTGACTTGGACAGGTTCTAGTAAATTGAGAGCTTTTCTTTCTAATTATATGATTTTCTAAATCTTCAGACATGTTCAGTTCATAAGAAAAATAATGTAATCCTATGAAAAAGCAATGTGCAGAGAATTCTGTAAGAATTTCCACTGTAAACTGGAGATGAGTTAATCACTGATGACTTTTCCTTATCAATTCAAATAGACGACATTTAATACTATGGGTTTTTTTGACCTTAAGCACATGGGGGAAGGGAGAAAGTCTGAACATCTATTTTGAGAAGGAAATACGTTGGTGTCACTTTCAATGAACATCCATCCATCATCATCACCAGACTGATAAAGCCATGTTGTCACTGGTATCTTTTTTTTTTTCCTCTTGAATTTTTATTGATTGGGTTTAGGAAGACAAAATTATCTTCATAATCACCAAATACCCTGAAAATATTTTTTATGTTAAAACACACCGAATGATCTCTTAAATTGGTATAAGAACTCTCCAAATTTATCAGGGATTTTGTCAAGAACTAGAAAAGCAAAATATAGTAAAACAAATCCTCAACACGTGGAACTGTAAGTGAGTGTCCATCCACTCTCCTGCTTTGACTCCATTCCAGAATCGTTTCCATTTCTTTTATTTGATTGCCACAGCAGGAACAAAACAGACAGAACATATGCAAATATGGGAACTATCCTGATCAAGGAAAGCGTTGCTGCATTTTGGACCAGCAAATTCTTTTGACTTTTATAAATAGCCTTGAATTTACTCAAACCAGAAACTCAAAGTGAAACCTGCAGGTGTATGAGCTATTATTAACAAAAAAGGGGAAAAGATTTACCGAAGTGCCCAGAAGAATACTGAGTTTCATACTCAGTCCTCCTCTATATCCACTAAATAGTAATTTTTCTGTCAGGTTTTTCTGTATATGGTACTAATACTAGTAACCCTTAAAATTACTATCAACTGCAACATACTGAAGAGACAAAAAATAAAAATTGTGGTGTTTCCCATGAGAGTTTAAGAAGAGAAAAAAAGCAGAATTAAAATAAAAGAGGAAATTGCAGTTGTTAAGAATAAACAAGCTAAGGAGGGGCTTGTGGGAAGGCATATATGTGAAACCTAAGCTATATTTAAAGTGACTGATTTTCAAATTGATGTCTTCTAGATGACTTTCTGAAGGAACACCGAGCATACAGGTAAAGATATTCCTTTTCTTCTATTTCAAATTCTATTAATTATTTATTCATTTAGAAAACATTTTTTTTTTTTTTTTTTTTTAAATACTCCCACATTTCTCATACTGTGTATCTAAACGGTTGG
>KZ506231.1:101377-113122 GCA_002844005.1 Limosa lapponica baueri
ACTTTGAGAAAACTGTTCTTTCTGCTCTAAAAATATGATAAGCATGAAAGATCTTTTGGCTGATAATGTTTCTCTGAAAGTCAGCAGATTATTTTCTCAAACATACTTAACAAATAACTTCAAGCTCTTAACCAATTTTGTTCAGGATTTTCTGGAAAAGGGGTGTGTTCTGGCTTATGGCTGTATTTAAACAAAGCAATTACGGAGGTGCTTGTTGCATACCCATGTTCAGTCCACTGTGTTTGGTGTTTATACTTTGTGCTTTCTTATTCATGTTGAAATTTCTATTTTTGCTCCTTTTTTGACTCAGTAACTCCATTCTCATCTCTTGGATTATCTCTGAACATAGTTAAAATTGTGTACTCTTCACATTTCACTCTTCAGTATTATTTTTGCTCATTTTCAAATGAAAATCCTTTGCAGCAGCATTTAGATTATTCCCAGCTGACAGAGATCTTTCTAAATACTGGTAGCAGTAGTAGAGTAGCAAGTATGTGTACTATATTGTCCCTGGATTTCAAAAAACCTTTTGAAGAGGCTTTTTAGAAGTTCAGATGTGAAGAATGAAACGTGATGGCGCTTGTAAATTTTAATAAATGGGCAATGGAGAGATGAGAGCTGGTGAGTCTATAGTGAAAGAGAAGTGATGTGGAATGTGGGGAGTCCGTAGAGGGACTTGAAAGTGAAGATCAGCAGTTTATGTTTGATATAAGTGGGAAGCCAGTGCCAGCTGAGGAATGCAGAGACTAAGTGATACAATAGAAGCATTGGGCCTAGAAAGTAATCTTCAGAGCAAGAAAGAATAAATGAAAAGGGAAAGACCACATCTGGAGACCAAGGATAAGGATATGAAATGAGAGCCTTGCTTCAAGCTTTGATGTATGGAAAGAGGGCACCTGTTTTAGTGCTGCAAAGAAATAATCAGCAACCTCTAGACACAGCTGATCTGGGAGGATCTGGATATATTCTAAGTCAAAGGTGACGCCCAGTTTAGAGCATGGAAGGAAAGCATGTGGAAGCAAATATTTTATTAAATCTCTTCATTCGCTCAACTCGAGCTTGAGTTGACAGACAGATAAAGAGAATGTTGAAAAGCATACATTGCAAGTGAACCTGGAACATATAAATGTGCATTCCAAGTAAATTCAGCAACTGGCATGCACTGATTTTTGAAGCAGTCAGTATTGTCACGTACATGGTATGCACTTGATTTGTTACTTGTGGAGACTGTGAAAAGCAAACTCTATACTTTGCTCCAGTGGTGAAGTGTTGTAACGGTAATAGGACTTTCAGAGACCAATGCAGCAATTTTCATCATAATTTTTTTCTGTATTCAGTTTTCTTTTCCTTTCCTATGCAAACAGAATTCCTTGCCTTTTGATATAGACATACAAAAAGGAATGTCTCATTTATGTGAACATACTCCAGAAAAAAGTCTTAAACATTTACAACTTTGTGAATATCTTATTGTCTCATAAAGTGAAGATAGTCTTGCTTGACAACACTATATACCACTTTTCCTCTGCAAGGGTCGTATGAAATGAGAAGTGTAATCCTCTTCAATTAAAAATGAAAATTTCCATAGTTTAATCTCTCTTATGGACTTCTTTTCCTCTAGTAACTCTGAGTCTCGCATTCTCCAATGTTATCTGGCTCAAACATTTCTAGAGGGTAAGGAAGCCTGCTCTTCCCTTAAAGCACGGAGGACTGGTAATAAAGCAATGGAGAGTGAGGTGAAGGAGCTAAACGTGGGTTTGGAAGTTGGTTTTCTGAGTCTGCCACTGGACATTTGTAACCAAGTTTAAAGCAACCTAAAAATGTCAAAAGAGCTAAATGTCACCTAAAATTGTAAAAAATATTTGGGTCCCATTAGCTATGTGACTGTGTCTAAATGGTTGGAAATCTGCACCTTAACTGTTTATGAATCAAATTCTTATGGGTGAAGAATGGGGAGGGAACACTTCTTTAGGTCTGAGATTTGTTCTGAACAAACCTGTGTTGGACTGTGACCTTCTGAGAAACTCTGGCCATGTAAGTACCTCAGAGAGTTAGGTGATTTAACCACAGCACAGAAACTCTAACACAGCTCCTAAAAATACTGAGCAAACACAGGATGTAAGTGAAACTAGTGTAGTACATGAGAAGAAAGACACAGATATTTAGCCTGCTCAACGGCCTTTTTCTTTATAGAAACAACATTTTTGCCAGGTTAATATTATTTCTAGGAACAGAGGCCAAAACAAACACTCTTCTTGGACTATCTGAGGAAAATCTATCTTGAGTAGAATAAACTCAGCTGGGTCTTGATCAATCAGTGTTTGAAACATTTCCAGTTTGACTGTTAATGTGGTTTTTTGCCAAAATCTTAGGCTTTAAATTTATTTTAGAACTACATTGTTGAGGAAAAGTCTTTGTAATTGATCCTAGCCTATTTTTAGGATTACCAAAATAAGGTCTTGAGTCTTGGTGGTGGGCAAATAGCCATACTGAAAAAAGATCCATAAACATCTCACAGCTTGGAGCAAAGATCAATGTAAACTGTTTACAAAGGGTATTTGAGAGACCACCAGACACTGGAGCATTATTGAGAAGAACCTTGTGAGTTACTGTGCGGAATTCTGCACTAGGAACCAAGGGAGCTAATTTGCTTTTCTCTTGTACAGCAAGAGTGTAGTTCCTCTCTTAAGGAGAAAACGGAATTCTTCTTATTGATAAAATGGCGCTAAGATAAGCTAATATGGGATGTTTGTTGCAAGAGGTTTTATAATAGGTTGGAAAACACACATTGCACCTCATTTACATCTGTAGTAAAGCTCCTTCACATGTGGTAAATGAAGATCAAGTCTACAGTATTTAGTACCTTAAACAGTCTCAATTTAGTCGTCTTTCTGAGAATAGCCCTCCTTTTTTTAAATTCTAAGCTTGCAAACGGAAATGCTGAATTGTCAGCTGCTACAGCGCTGCCTGTCTTTGCAGAAGCCATTCATGGCAATGCCCTTTCCTTGGGTATGTCGGAAAAACTTTTTACTGTATATGAAAAGCATCAGTTGTTCTTGAATGAAGGAAGATAAAGAACTGGAAACCTATAAATGCTCCAGTGCTCCAGAAGCAGCACTCCTGTGCACAGCACTCCCGTGCACAGCACTCCCCTTGTTTGTCTGGAAAACTAGAAATTCTCATGAATTAGAAGAAAAAAAAAGTGGCAATAGCAATTATTACAACTGGAGTTTTCTTCCCATTTTCACCCTGAAAGCAAAAGGCACCAAGATACATTCCCATCTTCCTGGTAACTCTGCAGCCTGGCTTTTTTGAAAGCACACTGATATAAGTTATGTGCAGAAAAATTATCTGGCCTCTAGCTGTCTTCTTTTTTGTTCTCTTTGGCAGCCTCAAGACTGAATGGTGATTTTTTTGGGCATTAGTGACATATAGACAGCACTCAAGATTTTGTCATTTTGAATTCCAGGTTCAAGCTCCCATTTTTAACAGTGATTGTACACTTACCTAAAACAAAGCTGAAACATTCTCAGACTCATACCTGATGCATGTCTAGTCTAGAGTGCTCACTGGAAGATTTCAGAGGTAACGCTTCTCTTGGTTAGATTTAATTTCTTCATTGTTGGCCAGCGCTTGACATAGTCGTTGTTTCTGACTGTTAGACATAAATCGATAAGAAGGGATGTTGCCAAAAGCTTTTCAAAACATTAAGTATAGAATTTCAAACACAGTTGCTTTTTTTTTTTAAAGTTTCAAGGAGACTAATCTTTACAGAGTCCGGCAACTACAGTAAAATACAAACAGGACCATCTTGTCCTACTTCCATATTGACAAGTCCTGGTCCAGAAGTTTTGGAAGTGAATGTCAGGTCTCTTAGTCTGTTCTTTTTTATAACACAAGTCAAAAGGCTCTACACATACACTCTGTACTAAGCCAAATATTTTTTGTTTTGGAAAAACATTGTTTTGTGATTTGAAGATTTTAAAAGATAAAGAATCCATTCTTGCACCCAGATAGCTCCAGATTTTCAAGGCATTTGGGATTTTTTTCTGCTTTGGTTTTCTGCATGAAATGCTGACATCATTTATAGCTCTCGGTGCTTTACCATTGACTTTAGTGGATCCAGGACCTTTTCCTCATTTTTCACTCCTATTAGCTTTTAAAAATATTTTCTTTAACCACCATCTCTTTTCCCTCAGGGCTCTTTGATGCTCCAAGAGTAGCTGGTACATTTTAGTCCAACCTATACCATACTTACGAATGTTTACTTTTGCAGGGGCCATGGAGTTTTGCTGGGGTGGTAACCTGCCAGTGATTTATTTTATACCAAATGTTTAACACATAAGCATATACAAAACCAAAGCTTTTATTAAGGCTGCAAAATAAAACTTTCATGATTTAGGAAATGCCAGAATTAAGACTGCTGATATAAATTAATTTCTGTCACATCCTTTGCATACAGTATATAGCTTCTTATATGGCCTCTATGCTTTTTTCCATAGACCACTGCCAGAGGCAAACACCTACCAGAGTATGTATCGGTCCAACCACCTGAAAACTGGCAAAAGTGTAAAAAACTCAAACCAGATCTTATAATAGGAAAATCTGAGACAATTTTACTCATAAGGGATAGTTTCTGCTACTCCAGTAATGAAAAAGAGAGACAACAGGTTAGATTTGAGGTTTTCCTCTAGCCATTAGAAACAAAGTATGGAAGGAAATACAGCAATTAATATGGAACAGTTAGGTGTCTCTTGCACTAGATGACATTTATTTAAAAGCATTCTTTATGTCCAGGAGGTGACCCCGCTCCACAGTTCATGGTAGCCCAAATGTACGTTAGTCATAAGTACCTCAAGCACACGTTCTTCTAGAATCATAGATTCTAGACGAATCGTAGATGAATACGATCGTAGAATCATATAATAGTTGGGGTTGGAAGGGACCTTTAAAGGTCACCTAGTCCAACCTCCCCTGCAATGAGCAAGAACATCTTCAACTAGATCAGTTGAACTGATCAGTTCAACTGCTCAGAGCCCAGTCCAACTTGACATTGAATGTTTCCAGGGATGGGGAAACATCCCTGGAACATCCCACCTACCACCTCCCTGGGCAACCTGTGTCGGTGGTTCACCACACTCATTGTAAAACATTTCTTCCTTATATCTAATCTAAATCTTCTCACCGTTAGTTTAAAGCCTGTACCCCTTGTCCTATCACAACAGGCCCTGCTAAAAACTTTGTCCCTGTCTTTTCTGTAGGCCCCTTTTAAGTACTGAAAGGCTGCAATAAGGTCTCCCTGGAGCCTCCTCTTCTCCAGGCTGAACAATCCCAACTGTCTCAGTCTGTCCTCATAGGAGAGATGCTCCATTCTTCTGATCTTTTTGTGGCCCTCCTCTGGACCTGCTCCAACAGGTCCATGTCTTTCCTGTGCTGGGGGCTCCAGAGCTGGATGCAGTACTCCAGGTGGGGTCTCACCAGAGCAGAACAGAGGGACAGAATCAACTCCCTTGACTTGCTGGCCACGCTTCTTTTGATGCAGCCCAGGATGTGGTTGTCTTTCTGGACTATGAGCACACATTGTTGACTAATGTCCAGCTTTTCATCCACCGGTATCCCCAAAATAGGTCTTCTGGCTCTTAGCAGAAGACCTGTTGTATGAAGCCTTGTGAAAACAATAGGGTCTTCTAAAACTTAACTCTAGAGTTGCTCACCTCACGACTTGCCTGCTGTTCCCATTACCATGATAGAGGGACCCTGCGGAACAAGACAGACTCCTTGTTAAGGTGGTTTGATCAGGAGAATTTCTGGGCAGTCTGGTAATCCATATTTAACTACAAGCCTTCAAAGTAGAATGCAAAAACCTCTGTCCAAGCGATTCTCTCTATCCAAGCATGAATACATTAACAAGGATTCTGTGCTGCGCTGCTAGTGCTCACATGTGGCATTAGTGAAGAAGTGCAATCAGCAATTAGGAGAACAGAGGGTGACCCAAAGATTGTTACTTCAGGAGGCTGAGACTTTTAGTACCAAACTAATGCTGATCAGCTAGTGTAGCCAAGACTGAGATGTTTTTATCATTGTGTCATCCAGCTATGAATGCATCTCTTTGGAAACACCATTCTGCTGGAATGTTTTCTGTCAGAAGTTGCTGGTTCATTGAGAGTGAAACATTTCATGAAAGCTTATCTCAGCGAGCCTTATAATGGAATACAGATAACTTTCGACAGTTCTCTGCCAGGCATGTCAGCTGCCAGTTTTCCATTCAGTCAGATCTACTCCTCTGTGGTGGCCTCTTCCTTGTCTCAGGGATCTAGGGAACACAAGGACCTGCTGGGATTCGCGGCTCCACTGCTCCAGAAGAAATCATTGCTTTTTGGAAATGCTGTGGATCTTTGTTTCCCAAATGAAGTTGTTTCTGGAATGTCTACTTCCTAGGAAATGTTTTAACAGTTTTCATTCTAAATTGGGACAAATTAAGATTTCAAAGTGGTGAGATTTCTCAGAAAATGTAAATTCTGAGCTGTGACCAACTCTAACCATGAACAGCTTGTGAGATTTGTAGTCTGCTCCAAATGTAAAATCCTAGAAAAGGCAGAGTCTGGGAGCTCATCCGCAGGGCTGATACAGTTCACTTGGGGGAAGCAGTTGCAGCACAGAGCACGTCTGCAGAGCTGTGCGCAGCCCCGCGAGCCAGCGCGGAGCAAATCAGCACACCGAGATGGGGAAGCACGCTGCTGTGCAGCGAAACGACACCGGGTTGCAGAAACAGCCAAATGGTATCCCTAGCCTTTCCAGCTGTGGTGTGTGCATTCTCCTGCTCAGCTACAGTACAATTAAGAACTACACTGTGAAAAGGATCTCATTTTCTCTTAGCAACTGGAGAAAAGCATAAGTATTTCCTGTCTTTGTACTATTTTAACCATAGAAGTATAACTTGCAAAGACTAAACTTGTACTACCAGCCTAATTCGGTGTGCTTTTTCTATCAACTTATAGAAAAATTATTTTAGGTGATTCCTTAAAATTGTTTGGATAATCAGGTCATTCCCAAAGTTACTTAGAAAAGGGGATTCCTCTTTTGTTTGTAGTTACAGAATTGTTGCAGGTGCTTCTGTGCTGGTGGGGGTTGGTAGGATGTGTCGTCTGAGATCTATGGCATTGATCTTCTCACACAGAATAACTCTTCTTTTTTCCAACTCTCAGTACCCATATGCTAAAGTAACTTGACTTCTTCTTGTGTGCAACTTAGCAACAGTGACGTATATCCTTTGAACTATGTTATTTCCCATTTTTTATTGTTTGCACGAAAACCTAGCATCTCTGTGGGGCTATTGCTTTATTATTGTCATTATTCAGTGGGTCTTCTGGGGTTTCTCTGTTTGGACAGTTGTGAGTTTACATTTCTTTCCCCATACCAGCTAGATCGTAAACTGTTACCTGTAAAAGGATGACAGTCTGGACATCTAAGGGAGATTGGCTATCTCATAAGATTTGATGTCAGTTCTTTATGGAGGACATAGCAGAGAGAAGTACTACTTCAGTGACATGGTTCTCTGCTCTGTTTATCTAGTTCTTCCACCCTCTAAGGTATAGTTACAGGCAAACTAGTCATAATGGTTATCATTGCATGCCATTTTGCATGATATAAAATCTTTCAAGGAAAGAAGGAATAAAAGTTTGAGGTCTATCCTCTCTGTATCAGCAACTGTAGGTGATGGCTTTTTAAGGAGAAATTTGTCAATTCCTGAGTACGTACTATTAATCAGCTCATCTATACTTTGATTAGGAATCCTCTTACAATGTACAGAATAAATTGCTTGAAAGCC
Source organism: Limosa lapponica baueri (assembly GCA_002844005.1). NCBI lineage: Eukaryota > Metazoa > Chordata > Aves > Charadriiformes > Scolopacidae > Limosa > Limosa lapponica. The sequence continues at coordinate 109,203 of KZ506231.1, forward strand.
AGTCAAGAAATAAAGACTGGAGGTTAGTAGACATTAAAAAGAATTTCTAAACAGGAAACTTGTCAGTTCTGATGAAAACACCTTGGAATTTAAATATGATAATGCTTTGAAAACCAGTGAAGGATATAAGGTGTTGAGCAAAATTAGGGTGTTCCAATGCTGGCTGATAGTAAGTTAGATATATTGTAGCAGGATTTGTTTCTCCTTATTTTCTTTTTCTTTCTTTCTTAAGTAGTCATCATGCAAAAATCCCAATAACTTGCATGTAAAAACTCAGAACTATTCCCATGCTTTTCATTGGGTTCATACTTATTTCTTTATTTATCAATCTTCTTTGGAAACCAACATTTACTAAAAATTACAGTAATATGCAGTAGTTTAGCCTAAAAAATAAAGACTTGTAAAAAATAAATAATTGAAAACAACCAGACAAAAACATTTATTTTGTTCTGGTTTGGATTTTGATTAAAGAAAAATGCATATCTTGAAAGGTATGCACTGTAAGCAGTCCTGCTGGATGCAATAGTATTTCAGATTGCTAAGTTAAGCATGTCTGTAAAGCCTGTAGGATCAAATAATTGTAGTGCATTGCTATTGTAAAAGATTGTAAAAGGCAGGAAAATAAAATGGAATTTAGATAGCACCTGGCATGGAATTTTTCCAAAACTGCTGTATGGTTAAACTAGAGATTTAAGAAAAATTAATAAGCTTGAGCAATCATGTTTATGTATGACTACTTTGGATGTTTTTTGTTATCCATATTGCAAAATATGGATATGCTTAATATGGGTTGTCCAGACTTTTGCAAAATACTGGCTCATGCAGAGAGCACACAAAAAAGAATATTTTACAGCCTCCAGCTGCCTCAAATGATTAGAAACAAGGAAACAAGCAGAAAAAATGTGCCACTCAGGTTTTGACAAAGCAAAAGGCCTTTAAGGAAGTGGTGCCCCTCAAGTACTCAGGGTCTGGGCCTCACTATACAGCCTCAGAAGACCCCAAATCACTGGCCATGGGGAGCAAAAGTGGAGGGGAAGAGCGAGGGAGTGCAGGGGAAGCGATTTCCGTGCTTGGGACAGGGATGAGACAGGATGGGATGGGACTGGACAGTAGCCAGCAGTCTCTTTGGCCTTGGTGAGATGGATTTTGAGGTGAGCAAAGCCCACCTCTCGCTGCAAGGGGCATGCTAGAGCTGCTGCGTCTACTTGAAGATGGTGCTTAGCAAGTCTTAGCTCTTTCTGGGTTCTTTCTGGGTTTGTGTGCCGGTTCGGAGCAGCATGGCAGTTTTGAAGCAATTATCCCCATCTTCCTCACCTATGGCATTCAGTTTTGGTGCTTGCAGAGGGGGACCCTTTTGGAGAAACCTAAAACATAAGCTCTTTTCTGGACAACCACCAAATGGGCACCAGCTCCTGATTGAAGATGTAGGGGTCCAGACCAATTCTGTATGAATTTTAATCATGGCAAAGTCTAAAGTACCCTCCCCAAACTGCACATAGTTTAGACACAGGGGCCTCCTTACCTAGTTCTTTGATCTGAGCCACTCCTGTTGTGCTCGTGAACACAGCCAACCTGAAAAATGCTGTGAAGAGAAAAAAAAATGCCTTGCACCAAACCATCTTGCAAACACGTGAAGTATGGATTCTCCCTGCCTATGCAGAGCCCGTGCAGGGAAAGGAAGCAAAGGTGGGACAGGTACTACTTCATGTGTATTGACATACAAGTCACTGACTTCAGTTTGGATCTTTGGCAGGTTTGCTGGGTGACTCTACAGCACCCATACAACGGTAGAGAGTACCTACAAATAGTGTCATATAGCTTCTATGCCATATACAGAACGTCTTTTTTTTTTTTTCCTTTTTTTTCCCCTCTCTATTTAATTTATGCACAGGTTTTCAATCATAAAGGACAGCATATGCATGCTTATGCTACTTGTCAAACTGATGGCAGCATTTCACACTGCTGTATTCTGCAGTATAGGCACTTCTAAAGTCAAAACACATGAATCAGTACTCTCATTTGCACTATCACTGATACAATGTTTGCTTATCCAAAGGCTTTTTTTTTTTTCTTCAAAAATATTCTTTTAAGATTCAGGTTTGAAGTTAAATTCTGTCCTTATTTTTCCCAGCAGTATATAAACACCTCAATTTCAGTAGAGTTGCTCTTGATTTGTGCTGTGACTGCAAATATCATGTCTCATGTAATTTCATGAACTATTAGCCTACAGGTGTAGCTATGCTGGGAATCATCCCCAACTCTATAGCTTTTCTATGTCATTTCTGAAGATGATCCAAAGATGAGTCTCCATCTTAGGTAGGTTTATATGCACTGGCATGGGTCCCCAAAATAATACAGCTGTGATAGCAATGTATTGGCTGCAAAACATATCAAGGAACCTGAGAAAATACAGAGGTATTAAGTCAGAAGAAAGAATTAGCTCATGCAGAGCTCCATACTACCACAGCTGGGCTGTGGGTTCCCTGGAGGGACAGATCCTGGAGGTTTATCCCAGTTTATTGCATGTCTTTTTGTTGTAGAGATATTGGAAACCATAGAAAAACCTACGATTTCTCAGGAGTAGTTGACCCTGGCGTTCCCACTTCAGGTGAAGGTCAGGGCAGAGAGTCCAGAGAGGAACTGCTGGGCGTTTCATGTAGGACTTGGTCCGGCAGGGCTTGCAACCTGGCAGGTCACCAGCCCCGCAGAATTCAGCTGGGGTTGTGCTGCTGCACAACATTTCAGTTCTGACAAGCTGGGGTCTTCAAAAGAAATAATGCTTGGTCAAAGAAATGGCCAGCCAGTTGTAAGTGATGTATTTGGTATGCTTTTTCTGAAGCAAGGGAAACGGTAGATCAGCCAGTCTGGATTAAAAAAAAATGGAGATTCCCAACCAGTTTCAAATATAAAACTTGCTGGGGGGGGGGAGGGGGAGAAGAGATGAGGGGGAGAACAATGTGCTGTTTCTCCTCTTTCCCGTATAAGTAATAGCAAAGGGACTGCGTGAGAGCATTGCAAAGATACTCTGAAGGGGTTTACGTGTGTGTGAGCCCGTGGATGGAAGGAAGCTGAAGATAACGACTCAATAAATAGTATTTTCTGTAATTGTTCTTCTTGTCCATAGCTGTTGTATCTGTGCTGGCCAACTTCCCAAAGACAAAACGCGGCATCGCAGTTAGTGCTGAAGTGGACACATAGTTGGTGTCGCTTTCCCCCAGTAGCATGTGGAAGAGATTAGATAAGTGAGGTGGCTCCTGCTGCGGGGAGTTATTCACGCTTCGGAGCACTTGAAAGGTATGCTGATTCTCACACATCGGTGTGAGCGCTGCCAGAAAGGGTCTAGGAAAGCTGCTTTATCAAAAAGCAATACACATCAGCCCAGCCGCACGGCTGATTTAAAGGCAAAAATCAGTCCTCCGCTTCGGTTTATGCTGGGGCTACAGGTAGCCTCAGAGAAAAAACGGCAGCTGCCGATCGTGGTTATCTTTGATGTAGGTTCCTGACGATCAAAGTGAGAACCAAGACATCCAAACTACCATAACTTCTTCCAGCCGCGTGAAATTTTCTTTATTGAAAACTGCGTCGCGCCTGTACTTTATTCCTGTTGTTTTGGGGTCTTTTTCTTTCTTTCTTCTTCTTCTTTTTTTTTTTTTTTTTTTTCCCCCGCCGAAATAAAACCACTCGGAATGAAAGCCAACCTTTTAGGACGTGTACCCATCCCTGCCGGGCGCCTTGGGATAGCACTTAGGGCGAAGACACGCCGGCAGAGCCGGATCCCGACGGGAGCGGCGGGGCAGCCCGCCCCCCCTCGCCCCCCCTCCCCACCGGCAGCCCGGAGGGGCTGGAGGAGCGAAGGAGTTAAAGGGAGGCGCTTGGGAAATCTGATGCTAACGAAGCCCCAGGAATGTTGCACATTTCCA
>KZ506231.1:114139-158655 GCA_002844005.1 Limosa lapponica baueri
CACCCGGGTCGGCGGGACTCCCGGGGTCCCTGCAGGCCGCGGCCGTTCGGCGTGGGTGGTCGGGAGCCGCCGTCGCCGGGTGCCGGGTCGCCTCACGCCTGGCGGCCCCCCGAGGGGCTTGAGCACCTCTGGGAGCCCGGCCACAGGGGCGGCCGGCGGGTACAGGGGATCTCAGCTTGGGAAGGGAGTCCGGCACTGGTCCGTGTGATGCGTGGGGGAACAGCTGCCCCGGCTCCGCTCCCCTTCATCTCCCCTCTGCACGCACACGTGCACATAGGAGACCCACGGCAAGTGAAACGTGGCAAAACATTTTTAATGCTGTTTTTAAACAAGCACAAGACCTCTAACCATCTCTCTCTTCACAGTCTGGTACTTCTGGGGTTTTTGATTTATAGCAACATTGTACAAGGCTTCAGTGGGGTATGTGTGCGTTCCACACCCAGGATGAACAGACTGGTGCCACTGGTAAGAAACCTGCTGCTGCTGCTGACATTGTCTTGCTGTAATAGCTGGCCAAAAAACCCCAAAAGAAATTGCAGAGCCTCTCTAACTGCACATCATTCAGAGCACTTGTCTGTCAGTTGACAAGAGGACAGCTCTGGTCAGTTCAGTGTCCCCGTAGGAAGCCAGGTATGTCTGTGGTTATACTCACAGGTCAGCGGAACATGTTCTGTAATTGCCTGGGATACGTGGATTTTCCCACATGAAAAGCACCAGCAGATCTTTAATGACCATAAAGCAGTTCAGGTTCTGATTTAATGCCGTATCTGAAAGATATAAAATGTATGAGGAGGGGTGATTTATTGTGTTCCTCATTGATGTTGAAAGCTAATGGGAAGCATGAAAAAGGTCATTTAAACTTTGTCACATCCATGTGGCTAATCTGAGGGCTGTGGCTGCTTCAGACACCAGAGCACATGTCAAGCCTCCCTACCAACTTCTACTTAGTGAAGTGACATCTCCAAAGCAGACTCCAACACTTCGAGGTGATTCCAGTCCCAGGGCTGAGATTTAACCCCTGCTGTGCCTAGGGCAGTGGCACTGCCTTTCTTCATCTTGCTTGATATTGCTCCCAGATGTCTTGTAAACCCTCTATATGCTCCATGACCAAAGGTGGACAGAAAACAAAGAAGTCAGTATGGTTAGCCTCAATTTTCTCTGCTTCTGTTCATATTCTTTGTACTATAATCATAGCTGCCATGCCTGCCTTCTGCAAAAGGACCCAGGATATTTGCATTTTCTTTGTCCTTACCAAAGTCAATCTCTGTGTAATACAAGCCCTGGCAAATCATAAGGGCATTCTGCATGGACAGAAGAGACTAATACTACTTGGATGGTGCTGAAAGCGGACATGCTGTATCTCCGTGAAGGTCTTACAAAGAGCATCCAGCTCAGCGTGACTTCTTTCTCCAAACATCTTCTTATTTTTTGGCTGTCTTTAGAGGACACGGATCAGTCTGTACTGCCCAGTCTTCAGTACCATCAGCACTTCCAGCTAACATGGTGAGTTTCGTGCACCCCTTATCTCCTAGGCCTTAGGGTTAGGTCCTCTGTCCCCTCTGATGTGGGTCAGAGGAAAACAGAATAAGGGAAATTAAAGCAAAAGGGTCGGGGAGTGAAGATGCTGGGGATTTTGGAGACTTGACACAGAGTTCACTGTACTCTTCCAATTTTATGCTCTTTGCAGGCCTGGTGCTGGGTGAAGTCTTGGAGGAACAGAAGTGTGGTTAGAAGTTTCTTTTAACAAAATCCTTGAATGCATCAGGAATAGATTATACCTTATGGCCAGTGGCAGTCGTGGATTTGTGCATTCATCTCCTTCCAGTGGCAGAGAGAAGCATCTTACCTGTTGGAGGGAAAGCAGCGTGCAGCACTGCCCACTAAACTGCATAATCTCATGGAAGGCACTGTCAGCATGGAAGCACCCAGCGAGCAAACCTGTGATACCACATGAGCTTCTATGTGGGAGAAAGAGTTTTCAGATGAGGACAATTGCACCCTCAGAAGTTCTCCCGTCTCACTGGTTTTGCCTTGTGGCCAGCGAGAGACACTGGTTGGCACCAGCCCACGCCCAGGCCCACTGCAGCAATCGTGGCTGCAGTTGGTGTGGATGAGACCTGCTGTAGACATACTTCTGTCCACACTGGACAAAGGACTTCTCTACATGTTTTGCCCATTTCAAAGACTGGACCCAGGCCTTCACAAGGCAGCTTTCTTCCCTAGGAGTGGAAGAATAGCATACTGGATTCATCAACATCTAGCAGAAATTCCATGTTCTTGGCATCAGGAGCAAAAAAAAAATAAGACATGCTGACAGTCTTTGGTTTCCTTCAAAGTCAGCGTACAGGCAAAGTATTCTGCTCTGCCTGCAGCCTCTAACATTCTCTGCATTTGCCTGCGACCTTCTTTTGAATGCAGGTTAGTGGGTTTCCTGCATTAGTGCGGAGAATACCTTGTTCAGTCCCCATTGCAGCTGGAGTGGTGGGTCTTGGAAATAAGCATGGTACTTCATAAGCAGTTTCAGCGTGGCTTGTCTACTAGAACAAACAGAACAACAAAATGTGATAACCAGACATCTAATTAGGGGAAATGCATTTACAGTTGTCTGGGGAGAGCTGCTGCTCAAACAGCATGCAGTGAACTCGACAGGTAAGGATCACGAAGAGAGTACTGCAGTTTTAGTCTTCTAAAGAGCCCTGCTAGGGGAGACTGAGCTCACTCAGGAGCTGTGCCCAGTCTGTATGGTGGAAATGATGTCTTTCCTGCCATGAAATTTTGTGGATAAATCTCATTATGCAGGTGTGGCAGGAGTCTCTCTTACAGATGTGTAGTACCGGTGTAACTTCATGAAGAAGAAGCAGATTCAGGGAGAACTGCCCGTGGTGGTCAGTAGCCTGTGGGGACCAGCAAGGGTCCCTCTGAAGGCAATCTAGGAACCTCTTGAGTGCAGTGGTGAATAAGCTGCAGACAGGCTTAGCTGAGCTCTAGGAGTCTCTGGGGTTAGTCAGAGTGCACAAAGTTGCCTCTAGTACTCAGAGCGGCTGCCGTGTGTTCACAGTCCTCTGCGGTCTCTTGTGAGATGAGGCTGCTCCATGTGCTCAGCATGAGACGTTAAGTGAGCAGGAGGCAAAGAAAATACCTTTTTTCCTGTGCACAATACATCTTTTGCATGACTGCAGGGTGACGTCTGTACATTTTATGGACAGCGCAGGTGTATGCCTTTAGCCCAGGCAATTATACATTTTTTTTAGCCTTCAGGAACTTGTTACACAGTTGGAAAGAATACACATTTATGACAGATTATCTGTCACCTCTACATCCTCACCCATCCTCCTAATTCTTCCTCAGTTAATCACCCCAAAAGAGAAGGTTTCTCTGGCAGCCATGTGCAGACAATTAATTTTGGGGATTTCTAGTGTTTTTAGATCAAATATAAATGTATAGTTAATTCCTGGTGGAATAAAGAAAAAGAAGGTGGTCTGGCCCTTCAGTTTCACATCTAAAGGCCTGTAGGTGAAAATAGAGGAAACCATCTATCCAAGAAGAAACAGGTCAGTGACTGTTCCTGTCTTTCTCTTGGTTTTATGGGAACATTTCTGTCTGGTTATCATTTCAGCACGTCACTTTAAGGCCAGCTGCATGGGGTGTTTCTTTGCCATTGCCATCTCCTCAGACAGCAGAGGAGCTGGAATATGCTGCCTTGGTGACCCTAAGGCCATTTTCCTGCCTGTATTAATTCACCATCCACAGGTGGAGACCTGGTATCAGCCCTCCAAGATACAGGCCAGTATCAGGGGCTCTAGCTGATTCCCAGCGCTGTGTCTATGTTTGCGGGCTCATCTGCATGAGGCAGGTGACTTACTCCACCAGCTGCCTGCCAGAAACAGCACAGCCCTTCTGTGGGGACACGGAACATCATCTTTTCAGCCAGCACCACAGCTACTATCTGGAAAGCTACCAACTGCAGCTGAACCACCACTTCTGTTTGCTTCACCAGGTGAAGATGCTTGCTTCGGATACTTGTACTTCCTTTTCAAATCACATGAGCCCATTCCTCTGCAAGATTGCCACTGCTATTTCTCAGCAACACCCTGGGTGCACCTTATTTCAGATGAAAGATTGGCATCCCAAAAGAAGGAATGCACAGGCCCTGTTTTTGTTGTCTTACCATTTTGTATTCCTCTGTGTTTCTCTCCTCACTCATTAATAGCCATTAAATCCTTCATTTTTCCTATCAGACCCATTGTGCTGTTGTTTTCTTTTGGGCAGACTTCTCTGCAGCTGCAAACACCTGCATTTGGGCAAAATAATGAGCAGCTGTAATATCACCTGGCACACCTGGAGAACAAGGTGGTAGGTTCTCATGTTGCTGCTATCTGCAATGAGCAGTGCCTGCAGCCCACTGCTCTCATCTCCTGTGGTTACCAGGAGTGACTGGCACTATCGGATGGCCCTGTGCTCTCTGGTCCCAATCAAGATCTCACCTTCCCTTCCTCACAGTAGGATGGCTGCCTGCTTTTAGCCTCTGCCCCTTCTGCAGTGGCAGATGGTGCCTGAGTGCTACCCTGTACATGCAGCATCCCCTCAGGATGAGGTGTCCTTTCCAGGCTCACTAGGGAAACGTAGCAGAGGTTTGTATGTGGTACTGTGTTTGCACCATGGATTGATCCTGGGAGCATGGAGTGGCTGTGTGTGGTGTGCGTGTGCAAGGAAAATAATATAGCATCTGTGGCCATGGGGACATTTGAGTGTGGCTGGTGGGTGTACCTGTTCAATGCTTGTCTGGCCAATGTGGAATGGTATGTAAGTGGGATTGCTGGCATCTGCTAATGTGTAAACATCACTTGCAGTGGAATTCTTGTAATTTTAGATGTCTGCGATAGAGACATCCCCATCTGACATGTTCACCATGCCTTACCTTTATATAGTTAATGGAAGAAATAAGGCCACGTTTGGGGCACTCTGCATCTGAGCTATTTAGATGTCTCCTTCAGAATTCTTTTGGCAAACAAGATATCCCTTCTGCTTAATTAAATGTAGCTTGTTTTCAGTAGGGTCTTCTCCTTCATGCAAGAGCTTTGTTATGCTCTCTGTTGTTCTGACATAGTGAACTGCCAGTAGCACCGACTCTACTACTGTGCAGTGAAGGGCCTCTTCTACCAGTAAGTGTAAGTTTTGTCATAGTACTGCAAAATGGATAAAAATGAGAGAAAAAAACAGTCACGAAGAACTTTTTAGGCCCTGTGTTCTCACCAGCTGAGCCTTTGACAGGCAGAAGGAGCAAAGCTCCTTAAGTGACTGGAATGCAGTCTGTTGTTACAAAGTTCTATAAGGCTGTTTAAGGCAGAGATAATAGAAAGCTAGTCCATCATGTGAGTAAGCTCCACTGCAGTCAGTAGTTAAAATTATAGCTTTTGTTACTGCCAGAAAGTCGGTTAGTTACTGTCTGAAGACAATGCTCCTTAAGTATGTGCTTAAAAATGAGATCTACTTTGTGTCTACCCTATGTTCAATCAGGGCTTTAGTTAACCTTTCTTTGCTCTAATAATTTTGCTCATGTGTGTGAGAAAAGCCCGGATTCCCAAAACGGGAAGAGCCCAATAACGCTGTCTTAGAAGAGTCTGTATTCTCCCTGTCTATAAATTTGTGATGGCTGGAATAATTCAAAATGTTACTGGTCTCTGAATCTTAGCCACTGAGAGCTGGAGGAAAAGTGGTTTTGGAAAAAAGTGGTTTGGTAATACATCCTTGACTATAAGATTCACTCCCTCTCACAGTTCCCCAGGGGAAATTCCCTGGGCTGACTTTTAAGTGGTGCAGTTGGACTTTTCCTCGCCTCTGTGCAGGTTATTTCTTATTTCATTGAGAAGAAGGGTCAAAAGGCCTAGAGTTTAATGCTGTTACTTTCATTACTATTTGTTCCTTACAAACCTGGATTTGTTAACATTTCAAGCTTAAAATCAAGACCATCTCTTTCTGAAGTTACCGATAAAGGCAGACATGCACACAGCTTATTTGACAGTAAATGCAATGGCTGTTAGTACTATGTAGAGTTTCCTAGGGGAATGCATTTACATTTTAGGCTTTGTGGTATTATAAGAATATTCTGCTCATTATTTGCTGTGTTTATATTATCTTTATGGATAACTGTATTGCAGTACTAGCATGGAGCCCTGTTCTCATGTGTGGTCCCAGCGTGTAAGAAACCATTAATATAATGCAGGACAAGAAGTCTCTCTCAGAAAATTTACAGGGAGATCTACCAAGAAACAATTAAGTAGCAGTAGTCAACATAGTAGCCAAAGCCTCAATATGCCCACTTTCATAAGCTTATTTTTCTGTGTGCACATGCTTTATTTGGCCAGGTAGGCCAAATACCCAGGTAGGGGCCGCCCTTTTCCTCACAGACTTTCCATCTGCTTTGAAGACATAACTCTTACTAATACATGGGGTAGTCCTTTTGCACTGTGTTGTCACTTGTAAAGCCAAAATAACTTGTAAAGGCAAAGACCTGTGTTCCTCTGCCTGTATTCTCGGTTGTAAGCCAGACTTCTCAGAGCACAAATTTTGTGAAAAGGAATTTGTTCATGTCTTTCCAGCCTCAAGCACAAATGGAGCCCATGTGGGTTGATGAAAAGTCTTAATAGGCAATCACAGTGTGCTCGTAGCTGTCTTGCTGCCCAGTATCTGTCAAACCTATGAGCTAATTTCAGGCAAATTTGACAATGGGCAGAGATATTAAAAGTAGGCAAGGTTGTATAAACTTTGTAAGAGTTGATTAAAGAGAGGAGAGAGTAGAATATGAGCATCTGAAAGTTTGCCTCTACCTGTTAATCCTTTCAGCTGGTAGGACAAAAGCAGCTTGGTTGTTGCTCTGTATTCTGAAGAAGAAAGAGGTGGTGCTACTTCTTTAACCAGTCAAATGTAATATAGCACAGTTGTTTGGTTTCTTTTTTTTTTCTTTCCCCGTGCCTGAAAAGTCCTACCTACTGTCTCATACTGTAGCGGTATCGTACGTTAGATGTTCCTTGCTGCCCTTTTGTGAACTTTTCAAGTTCTTCTGTGCCCTTTTTTGAGATGGGGAACCAGGACTGCATGTTATATTAAAGATGCTCTATTGATTAATATAATGTCATAATGATACATTCTCCTCTGTTATGTGTTCCTCTTCTAATTACTCTTAGCATTTTATTTGCCTTTTTGACCTCTGTTGGGCACTGAACTCTGATGATTACATGGCTCTGTAGCCCAACATCCATATCTAGATATATTACCTCAAGATCGTTTCTAAGTGGTAATAATAATCTACAAGTACAACATTTGATATAAAACACTTAGATTTTTTTTTTCAGTGGGTGCTTCATTTCACCTTTATCTCCTTTGAGTTTCTTTTTGCCATTTTATTGCTGCTATCATAGACTCTTCTTGTAGCTCTTTGCAATTGACCCTTTTACTACCCTTAATAACTTAGTATTCTCAGCAAGTTTTATCACCTTATTTTATCGCCTCTACAGTGAAAATTGGCCATTTACTCTTTATTGTATTTGAACACATACATAGGAATGATTAATCTGTTATTGAACCCTAGTGATGATCAAGCCCCATGCTTCAGGGCATAAATTAATTACGACTTTTTAAATGTCTACAGCTATAAATGTTGCTGCTTATGAAATGGATGACCTTGTGGTCCCATGAAGGGGCTACAAAGATAGTAAAAGAACTGGCCTTATAATCATGACTTGAATTTAGTGAGAATTTTCATGAACTTATTAAAATTTGAATGCCTTTGAAGAAATAATACAACAAGCTGGAAAATTACTTTTCTTGGACAATAATCTACCATTTGTATTTCAGGAGAAAATGAAGTTCCATCTGAAGATGCCCTAATACTCCAGCTGCACCTTGCAAAAGGGCATGAGAAATTTACTGAAATGCTAAAAAGCCAACAGCAGATCATTGTCGATTTGCAGCAAAAACTTGCTGAACAGCAGCAGATATTGGTTAGCCAGCAACGGGAGATTCTTGAGCAGCAAAGAAAAATGTATGAGCAAATGGATCTGATCAAAGTCCAGTATGGCATGCTTTTTGATACAGTGAAACAAATGTCATTTCAGAGTTTGCAAGAAGATATTCAAAATTATTTTGAAAGTCATCTTCAAGGACTTCAGAACCAGGTCAGAAATCATCTCCAGAAGTCATACTCTGTGCATAAAGTAGAAGTGGATGCAAAAGTGATTAATGTTGGGGAGTCTTTGCTGGACTGTGGCCTTTGTGAAAGTGATGAATTTTGCAATTTCCAAAAGACACCTTCACAATGTGAAAAATGCACATTGTGTCCTGCTGGTTTTTTCCAAATGGCTGAATGTTCTGCAAACTCTGATCGGATTTGCCAGGTGAAATATAATTCTGTGTCTTTCAATTATTGCTTATGAAGTATTGTGTTGGACATAGTGGGATAACATTCTGGAAATAACTACTTGGAGAGCTAGAGAGATCCAGTTTGAAGAATGTGCTTTGCCAGATTATAGCACTTCAAAGTCCGCCAAAAGTTTTTTGTGGGTTTTGTCTTTACTGTTTACTGCTTTAAATGGGGCACTAGTTTGGGCCTGTTGGGTACGATGCTTTCCCAAACCTGACAGGTGGCAGGACTTTTATTTTTTTCATGATGGTAGGAAAGGACATACTAAAACATGTATATTCACACATGCTAAATTTGTTTATTTAATCCCAGTCCATTCTACAGGGACTTCTAGACATCTCTGAAAAGTAGAGGAAAGCTTTACTGAGCAAAACTAGAGGTCAGATACTTATTTATAAGTTTTGAAACAAAAGCTGTCAGTTAAAACAAATGTAAAAACTTAAATATAGCATACTAACACATAAAAATTTAGAACACAAATGTTTTTATTATTAAATACATTTTATTATAAAATACATTTTATTATACAATACAAAAACAGCATGTAAGCAAAAAAAGATGGTTCTTTGGTCACTTTGTCTTGTTTAGAGAACCTAAGATATATGGGGAAACTGATATTTAAAGCAGTGTCCTGTTTGCCAAGTGTTGCCCCCAATTCTTAGCTTAATATGAGCCTGAACAGCTGGTGACCTAAGCCCAAGATACTGAGAAGAGAACTTGAAAGAGTCTGTTCAGTTCCCTCTCTGCTAGCCTCAGTTTTCTTTAATGCTAGCATTTAAATGCAAATGTAGCATGTTATTCTTTCCCTTCTGCCTTCTGTAGGGTGAAAGGAGGGCTTGTTGGCAGGATGTACTACTTTATCATTTACCTGTCTTGTGAGTTTTTTGTTTAGCACCTTCTTCCCTGACTAAATGTCTTTAAGAGCCTTTGCTAACACTGTCTCGATTGTTACAATGCCCTGAAGACCAATCCAGTGATGCATTGCTCTCAGGGTTGTGGTACTGTCTTACAGATCATGCATCATAACAAGCGTTAGTTGTACAACCAATCCATTTAGCTTGTCATCGGCACACTACTAGCTTTCTGTGGACACCGCGCAGTCTTTTTGGATACCTTGTTAAAACAGGTGACAAATCCAAAACAAGTTGTCTTGCTCCAACATGCTTATGAGATCAGCCCCCTCTCCATCCCCACACACGCCTTTTACTGGCAGATGGGTGTCACAGAGCCTGAAGAAGTGCCTGTTTCAAATTTAAGTTGTTGCGTTAAAGGGTTTCAATATGATTCTTGTGATTTACAGGACAGAGATGAATGCACTGAATCTCCAAGCATTTGTGGTGAGAGGATAAAATGCCTGAATACTCCAGGTAAGTTCTATTCTCTGATAATTAAAGAATGAAGATAATTAGATCTTTAGGAACAGACCAAAGAGATAGATAGGGACTCAGGCCTATATGTTTGAGAGTCATGACACACTCAGCTTGCTGGAGACAAAGGGGTTGGAAAACACTGAGCTCTAAGTTGATTGCAGTTCTTGTGGACAGTGGGCTACTCTGGACACAATATCCACTAGGAGCATTGGATGGTTCCTTTTACCTTATTTTCCTGGGGTTTTGTATGCTCTGGTTTTAATTTTCACTTATGACCTGACTTTCTTCTTGTTTATGCTGGTGCGAATGGGTTCAAAATCAAAGATATTATTCCTAATGGAGAAAAATAGTTGTCATTTTCCTTCTGCTGCACTAGGGTAGATATTTGATTTGATCTAATGAAGGTTCTTATAAGGCCTCCCTCAATCAATCTTACTCTCCTTTAGCAACAATATTGTCAAATACTGAGGAACGATCAACAGTTTCCCTCATTTGCAGGGTCTTGGGGGAATTTTTCAGACATTTAAGAACAGATTTGACTGGAGTTCTGCACTGCAGACATTGCCTTCATTACTTCTCATGGCAGTCAGACACAAAAGATCAAAATTAATAGACATATTGAGCAAAAGAGGGTGGCCTCTCTGAGGGGCAAGGGCTATTTTCAGCTGTTTATGGGTGATTTTGTACTATTCCTGGTACCTGTTGGTCCTAGAAAAGGGTTAAAAGAGGACATGAGCTCACTTATACTCTCCTTACTTCCTCTGGGCAGGAACTGTGGTGGGTTGGGTGGTATTACTACAGATACCACAGGAAACTGGAAATGACTAGAGGAAGAAAACACTTAGTGTTGCTTTATGTGTAAAATGCAGTAGAGGAGGAACCATCAGTCTTACAAAAGAGACAAGACACTTTTAGACAGCCTTAGTGGTGGGCAGTTAGAGGCAAGACAGCTTAGGGCACGAAATTTGAGGCAGAGCATTGAAAACATGTAAGGCATTGTCTCTTCCTTAGTAAGAGACTGAGTTTGGTTGAGTTGATGGTTTTGTGGAAGGAAGCCCACAAGGCTCTAGCCCTAGGAAAGGAGAGCCACCAATGTGGTAGTCATTTGGTGTTGCTCTAGTCTGTGACTTGGAAGAGGGAAGGCTGTGACGAATTTATCCAGTGGGCTCTGTGGTGGGGAGACCCAGACCAAGAGTGAGTCTATACAACTGCTGGAGGAAAGCAAAATACTACCAAGAAACAAGCAGATAGTGGTGGTGTGTCAGACCACAGAAAGGCGGTAGCAATGTATTTGAAAGGAAAGGACTCTTCCCTTGATTCCTTCTCTCTCAGTTTTAATGGTGGCTTGTAAAGATGGGAAAGCAAACTATTTCCCATCACCTGGATCAGGAATCAGTGTCCTGTCAATGTTGTTCCCATCTGTCATGGAAGAGAAAGCATTCTTTTTATTTTTTATTTGAGAGGACTGCTACTTTGAGCCTGTCTGTTCATGATGGCTCATTATCTTATACAAGTGCAATTAACTTGTCAAAAGGGAGGCTGAAACTGAATGTCTGTTTTGGGTAACATAGGGGAGATAGGGATTTAATCCGACATATGAGTTCCAGATGTTGTATGTGGCTTCTTGAGCTGCACGCGAAGGTTGTTGCGTCTGTAGCAGCTCATGTTCACTGTACAGTGTGAAGGGAGACAGAACAAATAACAATAAAGAAACATGCAACTTGGAGCCTCTCTTTCTTCACCCTTCCACTTCATCTACATCATACTTTCTTCCCCTGCTGCTTTTTCTTGCTTTTATCTGGGATGGGAGTTGTTAGGCTATTTGATTAAAGGCTGGTCGTCAAGGAGCAATGACAGTTGGAGGTACCCAATCAGCAAAAATGGAGTTCAGTGCATTGATTCCTTTTTAGACAATCACGAGAGAGTAGTCAGACTGTTGTCTTTGGTGTTAACCCACCAAGAGTGATCAACCAAAGTCACTCTCCTAAGAATGCCATGCAAGCTGAAGAGGACTTACTGTACAACTTAGTGTGGAATGCAAGGGGAAGAGGAGCGAGAACATAGACAGATAGCCCCGATTTGTAATTAGCTCTGTTGATTTGTGATGATCCAAATCTGACATAGAGGGTTTAAAAAGAGATGGATTCCCATACTTAATCTGTTTGAATGTCAACTTTACATCAGGCAGTTATGAGTAGTAACAGCAGAAAAATATATGCATGGCTTATTCTGATTGCCTTGCGATTGCCTGGCCTTCGTGAACGGCGAGGGCTGGTGAATGTGCTGCAGAGATACTCGACTTCACAAAAGCAGCTTGAGTACAACTGGGCTGTTCACTGTTAAACCAGGTGCAGCAGTGCCCAGGGCAGGAGCCAGGAAGAGGTTGGAAAGGTTGTCAGGCAGTAAAGAGAAGTAGGAAACAGTCACAGTGTCCTGCTGTGCTGGCTTTCTGATGTTTGGCTATCATTTGCAGCTTGACCTCTTCTGGGCAAAGGGTAGGGTGCTGCTCTTGCCACTGTGTCCACAGTATAAAGTGGCCTGTGTCACCTATTTGAAGTACATGCAGGAGGTATACCTGCTGCAGATTATTGGTTAATAAAAGACTAGACAGCAAATTGGTGAGAGTAGTCACCACATACATTTGAAAGATCTGATGTGTACAAAGATCCTTAAATATGCATTAAAATATTTTAAAGAAGCAAATAGCATAGAAAGTATTCCTAGGCACTACTGCAGGTCTTCTCTGCTGTGTGAACCAGCTGTATTTGCGTACTCAATAGCATTTCTCAGTGCTGGAGGAGCCATGGATACGAGAAGTAGGACTGGTTAAGAAGTGTCATGTAAGCAATTACACCATGGTTAAAACTGATTTCAAAAGCAAAGTTTGTCTGGGATTTTTTTGTCTATATTCTCTATAATGTTCGTAGTTGAAAAAATGTGATCTTACTTATTTGGCTTTTGTTTCTCATTAAAAAAAGCCAGACGCTTTCAGGGGGAGCAAAGCATTAAGTTTCTCTTGACTATTTTCAAATGGAAAAATCTTACTGTTCTGCAGTGAGCTCTTTTGAGAAAATGATACCTGTTCTCACAAGGAATGCTCTCACATCATAAATTGTATAGTCCTACGTATCAGTGTTAGTGGAGAATCATCACTTAAGTGAATGAAACATAAATAGACAAAGAGACATGAGGGTGAATATATGAAGCCTTTATAAATTAACACAGTGTCTGCTGTTCTCTGATGAATAATGTAGGATCAGACGTGAATTTTAGCCAATATTCTGACCTCCCTTGTGGGCCAGGTGCGTCTACACTGCTCTATCTTGCAGTTTGCAGTACGGGTGGTGTGCTTTTCTGCCTGCATCAGCAGTTTGCATAGCCAGCTCCACCTTGGGGTTAGCAATGGAGAAAAAGGGCTTGTTGGGGTCCATGTCAGTTGCTTGTAGTCCCAGTCTGAGCAAATTCCAGCCCAGATATAGCAACTTTCCAGCTGAGGAATAAATCAAATATATGACACAGTATTTAGATAGTAAAGGATATTTAAGAAGAGCTCTAGGAATGATGATTATTGAGTTTTGATTATGGTGGTAAAAAAGCAGGAGCGAATGCTTAGCAATTAAGCTTTGAGGCTCAGGTTATTCTTTAGGGTGCCTCAAATCTTGTGTGTTGGTTTAGATCCTGAAGGCTCCATGCACAAAGGTTTTGGGCACCGGTCGCTACAGCTGGAGGCATTGGCAGCTGGCGGTGCTCTTGGAAAATTGCCATAGAAAATTACAGGCTGTTTTTAAAACCTGCTCTTTGGGTGTGCGTTCTTTGATCTACCGAGGTCATGGTGTACCATTTAACAGCACAAAATTGCTTTATGTCAAATAAAGTAATTTCAAGTGCCACCTCTAGATATTCTCTTTCCTGTTTGCAGCAGGGTTTTATTTTAACTTCAGACTGTCGCAACCGCTGCTTTCCTGTGTCTTAGGGCAGTGGTTTTCTATGTTTTAAATGTGTGGACTTCTGCAAAATGATGCTATGCCTGCTGTTTACAATTTTGTTTTTCCTACTTACCTCTTGCAGATTCTTTATAAAGTCTATACACAGAATGCCCAGGGTCCATGTCCCTTGGGTTGAAGAGCACTGCTTTAGCAATCACAGCTACAGCAGTGATGTGCCATAACATGACTGGGCAGGCAGCGCACATTTCTCCTTGTATAGGGGAACTCTTCATTAGTTGAAAATATCTTTGCACACTAGTTAGTGTGCTTTTCACCTAGGGGAAGGGAGAGAAGGCCCTTCCAGCAATATCATTGTATATGGTACATTGCAGGGTTTGGTTAGAATTGGCCCTGTGCAGCCCTATTTTGCTCCTTTCCCACTCTAAACCAGTGGATTCTACTTGGACAAGGTGAGTTACCCCTAGTATTTCCTCTGTTTGCTATCAAGGATCCTTTAACAGCACAAAGTGATCTAAGTCATAATTGTCTTCTGTTGTCTTTCTTTTGATCAGATGTATTATTAAATATACTTGATAGGTTGAGCTGTAAAGTTCTTAGATTTATTATTTTAAAGGTATGACAGTAAAATTTGTCCGTTTCCTGTAAACAGGTGGTTTCCGATGCCTTGGAATTGCTGAGAAAGATGCAGCTTTGGGACTGTGTGGAGAGGAGTATTTCTTTAATAAGGAAATGCAAGAATGCCAGGCGTGTTTAAAATGTGAAGATGGGATGGTGGCCGTGCCTTGCTCCACTGTCAGTGATACGATTTGTTCAGCAACCAGCGAAAACAAGCTCTCAGAGTCTTGGGCTGCAAACATCTTTCTGCCCTCTGTGAAGTCTGGCATCTCTCAGGTCTACTCCGGCTTGAACTTGAAGATAAAGGGAAAGCTTCCCTGTGAAATCCTATCCATTGAAGATAACAGCCTGGTATTTAGGCAACATGGGCTGTTGTGGACTGACCTAAATTTTGCAGTAAAGCACAACTGCAGGAATTTTTTGCAACTTTCCTTAAAGCTAAACGGCAGTGAGGAAGGCTATGAACTGAGCGGCGTTCGCATTGAACAGCCAGAAGGGAAGTACTTCCAGAGCACTAGTTTAAGCAGTGCTGCTGAAGTGGAGCCTAGCCAAACTCTTTCTGTGTATTTGAGGAGCCCCAATCAATTCTGCAACCAAAGTAAAGACTTAAATATTTATGATCTTAATACCCCACTCAGTTTGTTTTGGTTGTCCCACGACACAGGTGCTGTGGCACTCAGTGCACAGATGTCAACAGCAATACATTACCAAACCAACTATCGACCTACCTTTAAAATAGTATCCGTTTCCGACCCTTACATGCTAAGTTTGTCTCATGATGGCAGAGCTATAAAGTTCACTGAAACCGGTGTTGTCAAATTTGTGTTCCACCAAGCATTGTATTCCATGGGTCATACGTGTGTCCGGGAGGGCTTCTCCTTAATTTCTTATATCAATAGGAACGGCACCAACAGAGAATTAATGAATGTATTTAAATCTGGGGTAAATTACAGAGACACATCAATATCTGCTGCCGGGGCCACAAAAGTTGGTGCTGGAGATCTGATTAGCTTTGAGATACTTTCTCCTGCACAGTGTAATGTTCGGTATTTTGGAGATAGTTCTGGAATTAGTATGTTTAGCCTCGTCTGGATCCCTTCAGCAGTTTCTAGTGCCATATCAGCCACAGTTTCTGTTACGGGTCTGCCTACTGGAGCTGTGAGAAACAAATTACTGGATTTCACCCAGGTCTCATCCAATGAGAAACAGATACAGCTGGTTTCTTCTGGACAGCTTGCTCACAAGTATTTCATTTTTACTGAAAAGGGAGTTGCCAGCCTTGCATTTAACTTAAAGCTAATCCACTCATGCAATGTGCTCAAAATGACTCTCAATCAGTTGACCAGGGATCACATGCAACCCACAGCAATTGCTCAGCAGATCGGAGGTCAGATGCCAGAGGGAAGCATATGGACCAGTGTGTCCCTCCGTGCATCTTTTGAAGTACATAACGGAACACTGATATCAGTTTCTCTTGACTGTGTGCGTGGAAGGATCAATCAGATCACTCGTGAACATGGAACCAGTATATCTATTTTATGGATTTCATCTTAATTTATGTACAGTGAAGGCAGCACAGAACTGGGGTTTAAACTGCATTTGGATTCTACTCTGATTCTACGCATATTTGACACCTTATACTGTGTTGACATGATCAGGTTGTCCCACTAAAATGCTCTCAATTTTAGGAATATTTAACTATAATCTTAATTGATCAGTATTTAAAGAAAAGAGAGCTTTCAGTGTTCCAAGTTTTACTTTTAACATCTTCAGGTAGGGGAACTTTGCATTCAGGTCAAACTCTCTTATTTTTAATAAAGCAGTCTCTTTAAAATGGGTTATTTCTGGACCACAAGAAATTGCAGGTGAAGGTGAATACATACCTTTTGGTACTGCAACTGAAAGCAGCACAGCCAAATAATGGAAACCTGCTTTCAGTTCCTTCACTACAGCAGGCTAATAGCAAGACTAAATGCACTTTGAGGCTAATTTGTCTACATCTTGTAAAATGCTGTGCTTTCTATAAATGGAGAGAACATGCCTCAAGCTGGAGGTTATACTGTGGTGACACTGGAGTATACATGCTTAGCATTATAGAAATGGACGTGGGTCAAAAATTGATCATTCTATTTACAAAATATAGTAATTGCTCTCAGCAAAAACATTAGAAACAATGACTGTTCTAATTTCATTTGGAAATAATTTGCATTTAAGTAATTTGGGAAAGCTCTTTCCCATTTTTAGTTTTTGCCTCTGAAAAGTTACAGGATGAAAAGGGAGGAATTCTCTGCTAAAAAGTAAAGATTATGTAGGAGCAAAGAAATTAGTATTAATGTCTTGAAAATGAGACTTTGGAAATTAAGCAAATTTTTATTCAGTTTCTTACAAATGAAAAAATATTTTTCTGACCAAAAAGGAACACCGTTCACAAACATACTTATTTTGCTGAACAGGTACTTATTTTAAAAAGGTTGTTGATATTTTTTTTCTTAAATCACTCAGTTAATTCAAAAAAGAAATTATGTATTCAGTGACACTGATTTTTGTCTTCTTCCAGTTCTTCCATCAAACTGTTCTTTGTTTTTCTAATTTATGTCGAGTGTTTTCTCTCATTATTTCCTTTCTCCTCGACAAATGCTGTTTCACTCTCCTTTCTCGTTTCTTTTGTTAGGAGTAAATGTCATGCCATGTCATGTAGCTCAACACTTTCCAGCCTTCTTTCACCATCCCTACTGAAGAGCAGATGTGTGTATGTCACATATGCAATTAGAGAGGAAAGAGATTAATATGGTACTCGCGGGCTGCCTCATATCAAACTTATTGAAAGAAGGAATACTATGCACGATTTAACTTTAATGTAATTGTCTGCCTGAGTACGTATATCTAAAATATATGCACTTTCCTGTCCTCTTCACCTGTTTTGGGGTTTGTTACACTGCTTTTGCAGTTTAGTTTCCTCCTATAATTTTCTCTGGAAGCATGAACTCCTGTTTTTACTTGTAACTTTCTAGCTGCATCCTTAACACTTGCAGTTCCCTTTCCGTTATCCTTTTTTCTTCAAGTTTATACTGAAAGGTATGCAGGCTTCGGACAAATTGCTCTCCTGCTCCAAATGGAGAACAGTAGTTTTTCTTGCTTTCAGCTGCAAAGTCTGAGCAGTCCATCACAAGATACCTCACTGGACGTTGTGTTGAAGCCAGCATAAGTAAGCAAACCACAGTAAATTCAATCCCAGTGTCCCTGAAGTCTGTGACAGAGGTCTCGGTGCCTCTGTGTAGCCAGGCTCATTCGTTCTTGCAAGGACATAAGGAAGGACAGAGTAAAGCTAATATTAACGATGTTCAACATTTGTGAAATACTGTTCCGGAGGATATTTTGTAGTGGTAGAGGAAGACTTCTGGAATGAGAACACATGTATCTATTATGTACAGAAGAGCTGAATTATCTATGAGCGGAGCAGTTTTTCTGGATGCTTCACTCTGGAAGTCTACTGAGATTGAACAAAGATGAAATGGCACAGGAGTTAAACTTTTCTGACATATCCATCTGCTTAGTAAGGCAAACTGGTGAAATGATTCTTAGGTGATATCAAAGGCACCGTATCTTCTCAAACAAACTCCTCTCTACAAAGAGGTGATTTCGTGAGGAGGGGATCAAAGGGCTTCTTCCTCACAGAAGCAGGTAGCTCATTTCTGTACAAGGATGCACGGGACATAACGAGGAGCTCTGCAGAGAGCAGACCTGGGTGTTTCTAAAGTAAGACCTCAGGGGAAGACAGCTGAAAGGTTTTGTTTTAGAGGAAGTTAAGAAAGTCACTTTCTTACAGACAAACCCCCTTACTTTTCTTTGCTGTTTTGCTTTATGCAGTTGTGTTAAAGGCTGCCACTCCCCAGTATAATGACAGCTTAAGAGCCATTCTGGATTTAAACCTGTGTAGCAGATCTCAGAATCTGATGTTAGACATAATCTGATACCTCTCTAGCAAAGTGCAGATGTTACTTGAATATAATGAGCATTTGCCTATGTATGGTATGTAGCAAATCTAATGGCATGATTTGTATGAGTGTGCTTTATTTGAGCGAGATTGTGGGGTCAGTGGAATTGCTTGAATATGGAAGAGGCTGTTGCTCAAATCCTGTATTATGCACGTTGGTGGTACTTGCGTTTGAATGCACCATTATTAAAGGATGCAGGAACTACCAGGGAGAACATTATTACAAGTGAACATTATCACAGCTAAGAGGGATTGCAGAGTATGAATTCTTTAGTGTAGTAAATCTTCTCTGAGGATTCTGGGAGGAGTGCCCACAGTTGCCCTTAAGTTCAGAGTAGATTTTTAGACGCACAGTGGCAGAAATGCAGTATTTTGCACCCTTCTGGTGGTGATAATGCATCAAATACTGTTTTGCTAATGTCATTTGTCATAAGGTACTCACATGATTGAAAAAAGGAAGTCTTATTAAATACGTACTACTAATTGCATACTACTATAGTAGTACGTACTAATACGTACTACTATAACAGCAAGCTGAGAATTATTTCAAGCAAGAAAAGGCTGATCATTTGAGCCTCTTCTGCATCTCTCCCTTTTGGAAAAAAAAAAAAAAAAAGCCTGAATCCGTAGTTCAGACCACTGGCTGACCTTGGTTATAGTAACATGAATGTGAAGTAAGTGTGTTGGAATCAGTGTGGTTTTATGATAGTCTAATTAATGGCACAATATATAGCCTTTGCATCTATGAAAATGATATATATTGCCTCATACCATGCAACGTTAAGTGGTGCACTATGATCCTAAATAAGTTGAAGTTCATGAGGCATCAGACAATATACAATGAATGCTAATTTTATAGCACTTAACCCATTTGCTGTAATAAATTGCATGTTTTATTGACAGGTATATCTTATTAATTATATTTACAACCTTTAAACTTTTTAAATTCATTTTTTCATATGGTTTCTTTCTATTAGTAGCACAATGTAATACTGTGAAGTATGGAATTAATTAAAAAACTTTTCTTTTGCATCTTTTGATAACCACATTCACAAATACGGTTAAAATAGCTGGAGACAGTCTCTCCAATCCTTTCTGCCAGAGAGTGTTTCCAATGGGGGTATTCATAAAGTAAGAGTATGGGGATGACAGAATCTAGCTGTACAGAAAGAGTTGAAGTTAATACATCCAGGAAGGCAGGTGGTTATTTCATTGATGCTTTGGCAATAATGGGCAACAAAGTTGTTAGAGAAAACATGACCGTTACAGGAGGAAAATAATTTAGATTGTATAGTGCTGCTCATACTAGAGGAAAAAGGATTTGGCTTACAAAGATCTGCATCGTTTTGTATTGTGAAACGTTTGAAAATTCAAAGATTTTACCTGAATATATATTATTACCTATACGAATGTTTTATGCTTTCTATGAAGTCAAAACTGGGCAGAATGTGTTAAATATATTTTAATATTGTGAATGCTTCCTCTGTTGTGTGGTCTCTGCAGATTGCAGTACACTGTGAAAACTACACTAGTTTCAAATGGTGCTTTTTAATGAAATTTCCTACTTTGAAATATTACTTTGTTGTAAAAATACTGTTTAGACACTTGCCTCTGTTAATATTATATTGTAATATGTTTTAAAAGAACTTTACTGAAATAAATAAAACAATAAGGCTTCATTGGTGTTTATGTTCTGTTCTGAGGAAGGCTAATTGCAGCTATTGCGATTTTTACCACTGACTCTTTTGGGGCCAGGATTTATTTCACGGCTGTTACCTGAATTGGTTACCTGTGTTTGCCGAAGTGGCGTTAAACAAGGTCAGTAATAGCACACGTTTCTTGAGATGATCTAGTCTGCCTGTTCCCACTGTTGGAACTGTAGATCTGAGAAGATGAAAATGGCGTTTGATGGTACTACACTCATAAATACTTGTGTCAGAAAAGCAGTACAGTTTATCTTGGCCGTTGCTATGGTCACCATAGTAATGCAGAGAAGAAAAATGAGAATACTTTTTTTTTTTTTTAAAGAAGAAATGTGTACTGCCTTAGTGCTTCATAGGCTCTCTGTCGTGTGTGGAAGCTTTGATAGTGGTGTGGGGGGTTATCCTGGTCAGACCTCTGCAGTCGCCCAGCTGTGCTTTTCTCAGGGTCTGTGCAAGTTAAAGCTCATGTGTTCTCAGTAGAGATGCTTTACAATTACTTTAAATTATACAACTGCATTCTTTTATTAGTTATTGTTTATTAGAACTGAATGAAAGAGAGGTGCTACCGAATGACCTCTGTAGGGATAATTTTTAAACAGATTCCTCCAAAGAAGAATTTGAGACCAGCTGGTATTTCTTTCAGCCTTTTCCACTAAAAGCAAAAATGAGAAATTTTATATGATGTGCTTTTCACCTACTACATTTGTACTGATTTGAAGGGCTCAAAGAAATAATTACTAGAAGAAGAGGATTACAGACATCATTAACACCGCCTAAATTAGCCAAGGATGAAATTCAGAGGAAGGAGAAAAGAGTATTTGTGAAATATTAGTGGAAAGCCCCTTCAGGCCTTCAGCAGCTGATAGGGTTTAAGCCCTTTCTGGAACAGCCCAAACCATCTTGATCTCTGACCGTTGCGTACAAGGGCTCTCTCAGATTCACCCCCTGTTTCTCTTCAGGAGTCTGACCTTCACTTGTATGACATAGATAGGTGTCTAGAAGCATGCTGTGTGACCAAGTGTGGCGTCCCTTCCTCTGCTTTGAGGGTTTGCCTTAAAATAAGGCTCAGAAGGTATTAACTGCGGTAGTGGCAGCGCCTGTGCTGCTGTGGTAATGCCGCCTGAAAAAACACGCGGTGAGTGGGCTTCAAAACAGCTATGTTGCAAATTTGCTGGCTCTCAGCACCCCTGTATCTGTACATGTATACATGTCTGACTGTCTGGCTTTTGATGCCTGAAAGCCAAATGACTGCTCTTGGGGAGATCCAAGAAACTCTTGTTTGCATTAAATAATTGAATCATCATTGCTGAAATAGAGTTTATTGGCCAGCTGCAGTGTGTATAGCTTTCTTCAGTCTTTCCTTGGCGCTCTGCAGGCATGTTGGGACCTGCAGGATTGCATCTTTTGTTTATAGGCTCTTCAGAAGAGAAACTAACTGCTCTCCAGACAGTCTAGTGCGATCCTGTTAAATGGCATCTCTTGAAAGTAGCCTTAAAAGGCTGGATGTAATTTCCTCACTAGAAGGGTGTTAATGCCTGGCTTTAGCAGAAGCTTGAAACAAAAGCCTGTCGTGTTAAAATACATATATATATATATATATATCTCCTTGGGTTAAATAGCATTTTCTGTAAAAGAAGAACTGCAGAAAAAGGATTTTCAAAAGTTTCTACCTCTCCTTATGAAAACAATTTCTCTGGCTTTCTCCTTTGTCTTTTTTTTCCACTGGAAAGCTAGAGGAAAAAAAGGAAAATAAGAAAGTGAAAGTGGGGGGAATGGAGATTGAAGGGGAGAAAAGTGGGAGATGGAAAAAGCAATCTCCGGTGTTTCGGTAATTTAATGTATGAGAATTTAAACTAGTTTTCTTCAGAACTTTCTGAAATTCTTGTTTTCTCAACCAGTTGTAATTGAAAATTTGTTCAACTGAAAATGAATTGTATCACATTTGGCTTCATTTTTGTCCCTTTTCATCAAAGCACTTCCTACCCACCAACTTCTGTAAACTTCAATAACATCAGAGTATTCTGAATATGCTTAAGTATTTTGCTGAGCTGGAACATTAAGTTGGGTAATTGAGTTAATTAAGTGCCAACATATATCAGGAAACCTCTGGATATGCTTGTGGGTTTTGGCATGCAAACATCAGTTTTCATCATTACCTTTTAACTATGTTTGTATTGGTAACTGCTTCTCATTAGATAAATGAGGCTTCTCTGAGCTCCATGTTACCATCACTTGGCTGCTGATGGTACCTAGTGTGGCTCATTTAAGTCTCCTTTGGGTATTTTTCTATTATACTGCAGTCAATAATGTAGACATGTACTAAGTGTCTGCAGGACCTCCGTACTTGTGGGATGTCGACAGTGTTCTTGTCACAGTTAGTTTTTCCTGACTTG
The DNA here is from genome assembly GCA_002844005.1 of Limosa lapponica baueri. Lineage (NCBI taxonomy): Eukaryota > Metazoa > Chordata > Aves > Charadriiformes > Scolopacidae > Limosa > Limosa lapponica. The sequence goes on from KZ506231.1 coordinate 136,581, forward strand.
TTTCATTGTTTTAAATCACAAGTTGAAATCGGTTCAGGAGTCCATATGATAGATACGGGCTTTCAAAGCGAGTGTGACCTGGTGAGTGATTTAGACTGGTAATCACATCTGAGTTGCATGATTGCAGCCTTCTCTTGCAGAGTATAAAAAACTTCTGAGAATAGTCATAGATTAAATGCAGGTGTCTTGAGTAAAGAGCTGGAGATGCTTTGCATCAAACTCAAATAAAAGCCTCGTACTCTACTCAGAAGGTCAAAAAAGTAAAAAGATTTAGTATATACTGTAAAATACGCTGTTTGTTGAAGAAGTACAGTTGTTGGTTTTATTAGGAGAGGAGAATGGAAACGTGTGCTTTATGCCAGGTAGATAAGACAAATTGCTTAAGATGCCTTTATGCTTGAAAAAGCTCTGTGCTTCACTTTTTCTTGAACACATACCTAGATTTGTTTAAACCTTTGCTTCAATACAGGCTTGATTCATGCTAAAATCTCTTTGAGGATATTTCCTGCCCCATATGCCAGACAAACATCATACATTTCAAACACATCTGATCAGTCCTTGGAAAATGGTGTCCAATACTGCAAGGCTCCTGCGGGATGTGAAACCCATGATTCTGGCTGAGGCAGCAGATTTTATCCTCAGCTGCTTGACCCTCCTGAAGCCCTTGTCCCAAGGTGGTCAAGCTTTCCCCCACCTTTTGGCATTGCTAGAGAGGTGCAGTGACAGCTGTCTTGCCTGGGAAGATGCAAATACTGTTTTGGATCAGCCATGATTTTTTTTTTCCCTCTGATTTCAGTTATTCTGCCTTCCACCCTCTCTTCATGGTTAGCCATGGGGCTGAAAATCCACCGTTCCCACGACTCCACCCCTGACATGCACCTTTACTTCTGCTCTCAGGTTTTGCTGTGTGACTGTGGTTTGAATCGTTGTTTTGTTGGATGTAGGCTTTCCTCTCACACTCGCCACATTCACATACCACTCAGTGGATGTGAAGCACCACATACACTGAAGCACCACATACAGATGAGAGGCTTAGACATGTGCATAACCAGAGATATTTTGTCTCATTTGGACCTGCCTACACCCTTGGGAGACCAGGGTGGTGGCATTTTGCAGGAATGATGGGAGTCATAACAGCAGCATTTGTGAAGAACACAAGATAGTTAAAACATGCAAACCCCCTCCTCTGGTCAAGACTGGGTTTTGATATTCTGTGTTTTGACTGGCCTCAGAAGTTCCTTTCTTTAGTTAAAAATGGAGGTAAAAACTCTTATAATGCTGAGAATAAATATATATTTTTATCTGCCTAGCTTTTCTCCCTTTTATTTGTGTATCTCAAACTAAGGCAGCAAACAGCCTGCTTTCCTTTTGTACTTTGTGGACTTTGGTGCACCACTCACCCGTAGGCCTTGCTCTCAGTGCCCACTCTAGAAATATATACATTCACTAACAGATTCCTGTAGTTCTGGTTTTCATACCTGGAAAAAATCTGGAAACAATACCCTCATCCAACTTGACCATGAATGTTTCCAGGGATGGTGCATCTACCACCTCTCTGGGCAACCTCTGCCACTGTTTCACTACCCTCATTGTAAAAAATGGCTTCCTTATATCCAGTCTAAAATGGCCCTCTTTTAGTTTAAAGCTATTACCCATTGTCCTATCGCAACAGGCCCTGCTAAAAAGTTTGTCCCCATCTTCCCTGTAGGCCCCCTTTAAGTACTGAAAGGCCACAAGAAGGTCTTCCTGTAGACTCGTCTTCTCCAGGATGAACAACCCCAACTCTCTCAGCCTGTCTTCACAGGAGAGGTGCTCCAGCTCTCTGATCATCCTCATGGCGCTCCTCTGGACTCGCTCCAACAGGTCCATGTCCTTCCTGTGCTGAGGACTCCAGAGCTGGACATAGTACTCTAGATGGGGTCTCACCAGAGTGGACCAGAGGGACAGAATCACCTCCCTTGACCTGCTGGATTTTGCTTCTTTTGATGCTTCTTTTGATGCAGCCCAGGATACAGTTGTCTTTCTGGACTGTGAGCACACATTGTTGGCTCATGTCTAGCTTTTCATCCACCAGTACCCCCAAGTCCTTCTCAGCAGCGTTGCTCTCAAACCCCTCATCCCCCAGCCTGTATCAATAGTGGGGGTTGCCCCAACCCATGTGCAGGACCTTGCACTTAGCCTCGTTGAACCTCATGAGGTTAGTCACAAATACCTTTTAAAAAAGCTATTTTGCTGAAGCCTATAATAAAGATGCTTTTTCTCCCAACAAAACTTATTTAGGTATGGGATTACGGCAGCTACAACATCTAGAACAGTTTATGGCTTTTTTGAAGTTATGCCAGAAGCCATTTTATTTCTAGTTGCTCTTAGGGCCATGAAAGTGTACAATTGGATTAAAATTTTCTTTCTAGAAACCTGCTCTGCTCCACACGGCTCATCTGGTATCAATCCAGCAGCATTATCAGGTTCTGAGTTGGATTTATAAACAGTAAGAGTTCCAGTGTGCAAAATAAATGGAAGAATCCTTGATACCTGCTAACAGTGGTGGGACAGTTATTTCATATGAAATATGCTCTTAGCAAAGTTTCTTCAAGTGAACTGCATGTGATGAAGAAAATATTAAATGCAGACATTCTACAAGGAGTTTGTTTGTATAAAAGGTATTCTTATGGGTAACTGTAAGACCCAGAAGTAACGGCAATATTCGTGTGCATGATAAATGTGGCTGATAGAACCTGGGAGACTTGAGTTGTAAATACCAGCATTTTATATACATAAGGCAAATGTAGGAGGTGTATGATATGACTGGTTTGTGACCCTTCATCGCTTGGCTTGACACTGTAATTTGCTAAAAGATACCTTAAATGTTAAAACACTGCAAGTTTGCTTGTGGACACAAGTACTAATGAATTTGGCCAGCTCTGTAGGTAGTGTTTAAATCATAGCACAGGTATAAAAGTCTTTGAAGTTTTGTTTTTGACCAACCTGGGCACTATTCTTTGACCAGAAAGAGGTCAGAGAGCACTTGGAAACACCAAGTGAACAGTCCAGGCTGTCTCTGCGAGAGGGACCCCCTGCCAAAGCTCAGGTGTCTGCATGACAGAGGGTCCCTCTGCAGCCTGGCCCTCACAGGAGCAGGAGTGCATGGGACCTGACCAGCCTCCAGGAAATGCTAAGCTTTAGATACAGCTGAGGTGTGTTGGGGCTATTTTGCTGTTGTTGCATTTTTGTTGCTGATTGCTCTACTCCTAAGGGTAAGTAATGCTTTGCTTGGAAGGTTGCCCGTGTTCAGTGCTGTATCTAACTGCAACTTAAGGGAAATTTGTTCCAGGAGCCCAACCTGTTTTGAATATCTGAGCAAAATGCCTAGAAACTAAAGACTCTGTAGCATGGAAATATTCCTGAAGTGGGTTGAGTTTTCACGAGTCACTAGAGGCACCAGACATGTCACTTGACAACAGAGAGTTAGGCTGGAACCGTAACATATACTCGTAATTTTTGTACTGTAAAAATGCCACTCTGGTGCCTTCAGCCTTTGGCTGGTAGCTGTCTCAGGGCCACAGCATCCAGAGCATACTCAGGGTCAGCTGTCATAGCTCTGTCATTGTGTGTCTAGTGTGAATACAGCCAGTTCAGCTAGAGAAAGCTCACTTGAAGCACGAAAAAGATAAATCTATCCACACCATTTGGTCTTGGGCTCTCTTATTTATCACAGAATCATAGAATGGGCCAGGCCGGAAGGGACCTCCAAAGGTCGTCTAGTCCAACCTCCCCACAGTCAGCAGGGACACCCCCAACTAGACCAGGTTGCCCAGGGCCTCGTCGAGCCTCACCTTGAATATCTCCAGGGAAGGGGCCTCAACCACCTCCCTGGGCAACCTGTTCCAGTGTTCCACCACCCTCATAGTAAAGAGCTTTTTCCTAATAATCAATCTAAATCTGCTCTTCTCCAACTTAAAGCCATTGCCCCTTGTCCTGTCACTGGAGGCCTTTGTAAACAGACCCTCCCCAGCCTTCCTGTAGGCCCCCCTCAGGTACTGGAAGGCCGCTATTAGGTCTCCCCGGAGCCTCCTCTTCTCCAGGCTGAACAACCCCAGCTCCCTCAGCCTGTCCTCGTAGCAGACGTGCTCCAACCCCCTGATCATTTTCGTGGCCCTCCTCTGGACCCACTCCATCGGGACCCGCTCTATCAGTGTAGATGCACCCTCTCAGGCTGAACAGGGTGGACAGGTAATGAGTGGATATTCTCATCCTAACTTTTTATACAGGCACTTACAGAGTGATGTGCTTGTTTACCTGTGATCTTGTTTCAGGTGCCTGAGAAACCATATCTAAAGAAAGATTTGTCCAACCTCCTGGCTGTGCCTTTGAATCTCTGTTTTTTACTGTTCTGTAAGGTGTGTTGGCAAGAGATGCTGGTGCCTTGGGCACAGCAAGCAGCACGGTGTGCTAAACTATGCAAGTAACCAGTCTGAGGTCTGTATTAGGGCTGGGGGTAATCTTGCAGGTACAGTCCTTGATCGATAAATTAAAAACTCGTTCTGGCATAACTCAGTGAAGACCATTCATTCTGTGTGTGCTGCAGTTCTCCACATCTGTAGCATGCGCGACATACCATAGTTCCTCCCAGGAAACCGGCAGATATAAATTCACTGGACTTCACTCCGATGGTGAAGTGTTGAGGTCTCCTAGTCACATGCATCTAAATTTATGGAGTGAAACTTATGAAATCTCTTCTGCAATCATTATTTTCTTTCCAGCTATCTAAAAGATCCACATGGATCTTCTTGCTTCTAATAAATAACCACTTTGAAACAGGTATTTGAATTACAGTATTTTTGGTAAATTGAAAATCCTTACTTCAGTAGCACTACTGTCACTAACTGACAAGCTTCATCACCGAGGTGTTATCCTTGCTTTGACAGCTACTCGAGCTCTCAATCCAGACTTCCAAACTAAAATACTCAGACCCATCACCAAAGTAGCACTGTAGCCCTATTAATGACAGTGTCTTAGGAGCTGGGCAGTAGCGACTATCACTAAAACACCAGGAGAGCAAGCAGCTATACATGAGTGGGACCTCGCAAAAAAGTAACAACCCCACCCTGAAATGTCCCCATTCAATAGCAGAAGCTCATGCACATGACAGCTGCCACAGCGGCCCCAGTCCGTGCACAGGAACATCTCCCCATCATCCCAGCCAGCCAGGTGGAGGGGAAAGCCAAGCCAGGCACTGCCCGCAGCCCAGTGCAGTTCCCCCTGGCCCAGGGAGGGCTGCAGACAGAGGGGTTGCAACAACCTATTGAGAAACAGAGCCAGGAAAGAAGTTTTCTGATTTCAGGGCTCTTAAGTGCTGATGGCATTCGCGTTGCCCCAGAGGTGTTTCTGTACCCATGAAACCTGCCAGTAGCAGATTTGACTACTAGAGAGGATTCTTTTTTTTTTTTGTTCCAGTGAAAACCTCTAAGCAGGGGAAGGTCTTATTTATCACTGTCTCGACTTAGCAGTCATAAAAGTGGCAATAATAGTTAGCTGATAAGGGCAGTAAAAAGGCAAGTCTCTAAGCCTGGGGAAGGTTTTGACAAATGGCCACTCACTAGATTGGAGGTGTTGCTGGCTTGGAGACAGATGGGCTCATCAAATGAATGTAGGTAATGCTACAGGTAAATGACAGAGAAATTACTGTAGGTGTAGTTGAGGTAGTTACAACAATCTCTTCATCTACTGATGGCATCTTTGCCTTCATAGTTAACTCATTTTTCTTTTAAAGAGGCCTTCAGAGACCAGGGATTGAGGGATGAGTGAGCTCTTTGGGCACAAAGAAAAGGACGTCTTTTGATTTTGGTGCCATACATTAAACAGCTGTGTTTGTGACAAATCTCTGCCCCAGATTGCTTTGTTGCAAGTTACATTGGCTTCTGATTTGCAATCAGTTCATGACAGATTTTCTTTGTACTCTTTGCTTTTACAAATTTTTGTCTTTCTGTTTCCTTAAGTGTATCACGATGTGAATCAGCTGATATTTACTGCAATCATTTGTTAGATATTTTTGTACAGAATTAGATGAGTGGTAATTGAATGTGAAACCCCAATACACACTCATTTTCAAAAGGAAAGGAATACGTAGTCTTCAGTTTGCCTTGTACAATGTTTTGAGCAATACAGATTTTGTTATATTTCTCCTCTCATATTTCTGAATGATCAAATAATTGTAAAAATAAATGTTATGTTTCAGGTAGAATTTCTTTTGGGCTTAAGTCTATTTCTGAATATGAACATCCATTCTAACTTGCCTCAGGTGCCCTGAGGTCAACACTGAAGTCTTCAGAGACAGAGTTAATCTGATAGAAGAAAATATTCAGACAGAGAGGATGTAAGAATGAAAACAGAGGAGGTCACAGTCACCCTGTTCCCTCAACTTCTGCAGATTCCAGCTAAAATCTTAACCTCATTTGATACAATGGGATGTGCTGGTCTGCTTTATTAGAAATAAAAAGTATGTGTATGGAAAGAAATCTGTGAATTTCTATATCACAGGCCTTGAAAATATTTTGGGGATTAAACTTTCATGGAAGAAGTATTGAAGAGCGTTTCTAGAGGAAAACAAAATAGGATTCCGTACTCGACACATTTATTTTTATCTGTCTTTTTGCAGCTTGATCATATTTTACATTTGAGAATTGTCTGAGAAAGGTGTTTCTCGTGGGCAGATGATGAAGTTCCTTAAACAAAAGTAGACAGTAGACATCTTCAAAGATGATTTTAGGACACAGGTATTTTCCCTTTTTGAGGATTATTGAAGTCAGGTCTGTATTAATAATGACAAAAGTATCATCTTCAACCATCTAAGTGAATTAATGCTCAGTTACCTACTTGTCCAGACCAGACAGTCTGAAGGGAAACAGTACCTTTGACAAACTAATAACCAAAGACTGACAGAACAGGACATGCCATTCCTCCTTTCCATAGCTTGTGTTGTGGGACTGAGCCACAGCTTAGAGAAGTCCCCTTTTTTGAAGAAAGGATGTTGCAAAGCTTTTGAGACAGGTTTTCAGGACAGGCTCTGGCACACAGAGCTTGTAACAGTGACTCTGAACCCATTGCCCAACCTGAAATGACTATGAACTACTGTATTCATTGTGGGCCATTATTTAGTTTTTTTCTGGAGCTCTTGCTACTTATCTCCAGATTTCTCAAAAGGGACTGAAAGCCTACAACCAGGGCCTGTGTTTTCAGTGTATTCCCTGTCATCCACAGCTTACCCTGAGAGCCTTGCACTGTTTCTTCTTCACTAGGAATGTAAAGAACGCATGTCTCAGCACAGCAATTTCTACTATAAGAATAATGAGAAAGAATGATTGTTCTAATTGTTTCTTTGTTCTAATAAGAACAAAGTTTGCAGGGCATGTGATAGACTAGAAAAGAAAATTATAATAAAGGGCAAGGAAAACACAGTCTCACCATTAGGTAAGCATATAAAATAATCTATTTACCTATGACTGGGCCATTCCTTCACCTTCCCTAAGCAGAGAAGACCTCCCATCCTTTCTTCTCTTCCAAGCTTACAGCGAGCTGGTTTGAAGGCAGAAGTGAATGAAGAATGACAAAAAATTAGGGTTTGATGGGTAATGTCTGCTCATTTGTTTATCTCTATCTTTCTATTGCATTTTTAATAAAATTATGAGTATGCTTATGATAAGAGATTTTTTCCTACACCTTTATTTGATTCTGAAGCACAGACCTGCAAACCACATCCATGTTTCCCTGCTACGTTCAGGGAAGAAAGTGTCGTATATCCTTGGAAGTGAACCTGGCACCATTCCCTGGCAACGGTCTGGTGGCCAGTATCAGGAGCCGGAGTTTTTTTCACCTTCACACTCTTCTCTAGCAGTTTATTGTTGACCCATATCAAAGTCACAACACTGGCTGGATGACAGCTACAGCTGCTGTGTTCTTGTTTAGATTTCAGGGGTCTCACCACAGAGTGCTGGTATGACTGGGCAGGTGGCTCAAACTATTTGCTTTCCCTCCTTTAAAAATGGGATGAAGTGCCGCTATGCTACAGGGGTGTTATGAGGGCAAACCTCCTTATTAATGACTGTGAGGTATTCAGATGTGGTGGTAATGAGGTTATATGAATGTCTGGAGTATGTGCTTCACTGCACATCTGAAGCAAAACATGTCTGTTTCCTTGACAACCTCTCTGCATCCGTACCATTGTAGCTGCCTCCACCGTACGTGGAAACATCAAGCTACTGAGGCTTGCTCACATTTTGCTCCATTCATATTCTGCTATTAAAAAAATATCTGTTTGTTGCATTGAAAATGTTGCTGCTCTGAATGGTGCAAGTCTATTCCTCTGTATTCCTTCCTCTTATTCCTCCCTCTCCCTCCCCAGGGCTGCAGTCCCCCCCTTTTCTCTGCCATCAGGATCCAGGCTCACCCCTTCAGGAGGCTGCTTTGGTTCACTTGACTGCTAGCAAACTAACCTCATGCAAAAATGAAACAAAGGAATAGTTTTCTACCGAGCTGCCTTTCAGAGGGGTCAGAGCCGTGCCTGGTGCTGCGGGGATAGCAGGGGCCAAGAGAGAGCGAAGAGAGAAGGAGGGAGGGGAGCCATGGAGAGGGACCTCAGCTTAGCCCCCTTCTCTGCCCACAGCAGAAGCCTGGGGGTCACCCCACTAAAGGTGGGAAGCAGCAGCGCTTCCCTAAGCAGTGCACAAATGTGGTAATATGGAAACACATCGTGTCCATGTCCATGCACTGCCCTTGAGAATATTAAACCAACAGGAACTTTCTGAACAACAATTAGTGCTGCCATCTGTTACCGTCAGCGTATATATGTGAGAATGTTGTGTTCGCTTCCTTGGAAAGAGCTGTGTGTATTTCACTTACATTATCCATAGATGTTTTCCTTTTAGCAGTGTAGAGATATGTGATAGTAACTAACAGTTTTATCTTGATGTGTGTCATGGTTCTATGATGCCTTTACATAAAACAAGTATCAAAGAGATCTTCTGCAGTTCTGAGCCACTCACTGTCATTGTTTCTATACAAATGAGAATTTATAGCCCATGGAAACCCAAGGACTGCTCACGTAAGAAAGTGCTTGCCACAGTGCACAAACTTAGTACAGCCTCATCCTCCTAATGCAGCAGGTATCTCTGTCCTCCTTTGAACTCCCACATGTTAAGATGATTCGGGGCTGCCGAAGATCCAATCCTACATATAGAGAAAAGCAAGTATGTTGTGTTTAAATAGTTGTTCACCATTTTCAAAATAAAAACTTCGGGTTTCAAGAGGTCAGTTCACTCACTGTCAGTCTAGCCAGATTACCATGCAAAGATATGAAGGGAATATGGGCAACAGAGTGGTGGAAAAGCACCTGAGTTCAAATTGGGATGCCCTGCCTGTTCCCAGCACCTACGTCGCTGCAGCTCGGTGCCCCAGGGGTTCATTGCACTGACCAGTACTTCACTTGCTTGCACCTCTCTTCATGAACAGGTGTGCAGCTCTGTGCATTTGCACTGGGTGATGTCCCAGGAAAAAGCGCCAAACGAGGGTTACGGTGTTCCAAAACAGAACATGAAAATCAATTTCTGGTTAAGAAATGTTTTATGATTAAAAGGAAAAGGAAGCACAGAATGTGGGCCACAAAATCTGTCCTGTAAATCCACCCTTTCATTCAGTGTTTATGTGAGCATGATATTACCACAATTATATTTTTAGTGTGAGTGAGATCTCCATCCATTATCTAAAAGCTGGGATGTGAATAGATGCAAAAGAAAGGAGAATGTTTCTTATATTTGGCAAGATCTAAAGGCAAGTCAAGGAGATTTTCTCTGTAAGATCTAGGAGGATTATCCTAGCAGTTCCTCCTTACAGCGCATGCTCTATCTCTTTCAAGTTTATACATCTCCTTTTGCCTAAAATATGTTGGTTCCTACTAAAACCTGTTTCTTGGAGTAGTATTTGTTGCAAATTAGGACATAAGGAATTGCTCTACAGTATCCGGGGAGACCATTTTCTGTTTTAAAATCAGTGCTAATTAAGTGTACATACTTTAATGTTAACATAAATTGGTTCCAAATTTACACACTACAAATACCTTACAAAACATCATTTTCCTTTATTCTAAGGAGATTTCCCCTCTCTGTGTTTTATGCAAGTTAATTAATTAAATGCCTCTGTTTTTATGTAAACATAAACACACTAATGTATTATATACACATGAAATAGAGTGAAAAAACAATGCGGATTTAGCTTTTTGGGGCAGATGTGGGTTGAAATTCCCTTTAGGTATAGGACCCCACTGAAACCAAATCTTCTAAAGCATCCTAAGTAGGCTGTTGGGGAAAATGACAAATGTCCCGATGTGTGTTTGTGAGAAAGCACTGACACACATGCCTAATTCCAGGACAAGACTCAGAGTTGCTAATCCATACTGAAAATAGTCACTTTCTGCAGCTTTCATGTAGGAGTTAAAACTCCTGGAAGAGATGGAACTTCTCCCCATTTCTTACTGACTGTTTCATGCAAATCCCCAATCTTCAGGCACACTGATTTTTTTTAGGGATGTTCAATTTCTCTGAAAATTATGAAGGGCTTTGAGCATTTTCATGCCTAGCAGGTATTTTAAACAGCAGAATGTTCTTTGCATTTGACGTAGGTACCAAGAAAGCATTGGCTACGTGACAAAAGAGATCTTATGGTACACATGTTTACTTTAATGAAGGGCAGGGTAGGAGGACATATATATATATCTACAGACAAAAATACACTCCAGAAATATGGGAGCCATATGGGGAAACACAGCAATTCCCTGTACTGGGAAAAAGACTTAAGTCTGACAGAGACCTCGGTGAAAATAAACTTCAGGATTCAGTAGGCACTTCTGCAAGGGATTAACGAAGCAAATGTGGACTTGCCTCTAACAAGAAACAGAGTCCTAAATTCAATGCAAACCAATTAGCCCATTATATTTGGGTCACGGCATAACTGTGAGAAGCAGGGAAGCACACCCCTTTGTATTATAGTTTGCTGTAGCTGTGCACCACATTTCACACTGATTGGACTTCTAGATTGCCTCTAATGAATAAAAAGCGCAGGACTCTCCACCATACAGTGCCTAACAGACTGCATTTCTGTAGGAAATCAAGTCAAGCCTGTGTGCTGGCTCCAGTGGGAAAGCTGGTTTAAGAAGCTCCTTCCTTTCTTCGTAACAGCCATGAACAGGTGTTGCAATGCTATGCTGAAGTTCACTGCCTCTAAGTTGTGAAGTTATGGCTGGTTTTGAGGCTATGCTGTAAACCAGGTCACTGAGATGTTTAAAATAGTGATCAGAGGCTCCAGGGCAGATACTTCTGAAGCCAACTTTGTTGTCACAGCCAACGCTGCATAACTGCACAATAAATGTCGTAACTGAGTGAAAGTCCATGAAAGAAACATGGAAATCCATCAAAGAACATTAAAAATGAAGAACGAAGAATGAACAATGAAGAACAAGGAATGAAGAATGAAGTATGCAGCCTACCTGTGCCTTCCAGTTATATGATAAACAGTTACTGGCCACAGCAGCAAAGAGGAAACGGAGCAGCATCCAGAGCTCGGTTTAGTTATTTACAGCACATCTGACCAAACCACGCTACTGCAGCTACAGGTTTGCTAGCAACCTGCAGTTGTTTCACAATTTCGTCTTGACTTGTAGAACTGTTGGTGAGAAAATCCCTATGTAATTATCCTCAGGATGCTCTTTTTTGGCTCTTCCTGAATAAAATGGTTCCATTTAATTAAAATGGCTTATTTCAATTTATTTAAAATTAAGAAGAACCAGCAGCCTTAAAATGCCCTTACATCTAAAAAGGTGTTTCATTTCATCCCAGCTCATCTCCACCCTTCTGCTGATAGACTTTGGCAACTATTTGGAGAAGGAAGCGCTTAAAAACAGATGTAAAATCCCTCTTGTATGGAGATCAATGATTGTTCTTTCAGAAAACTGCCTTCTTGCAAATCCAACAGTGATCTTTAATACATCGATTTATACTTCTGACCTATGATTTCGGCATCTTCTAAATAATAATCTGGAATAGCAACCTTCTTGTTGGTGAACCTCAAATGCTTCTGTAGGATTAAGGAATGTAGTCATAGTGTCCAGACCTCTGATTTTGCAGCAACTCTGCCAAGCTCTTAGAAATGTACACTGAAAGCAGCTCTGGGACACTCTCACTTGAGTTCCTGCCCCTAAAAGTGGATCTGGAGGAGCATAGAAGTAAAAAACCCATATCATCCTTCAGAGCAGGAATCACTTAGTACAAACGCAGTGAGGGGTATGCCGTAAGACATAACCTGCAACCTCTGGGTACGGACATTACCTTGGACCAGAAAGAGCTGCTTGATACCAAGAACATGGGGACTCTGTGTTGCTCACTAGCAGTCCACAACATTCTACACCTCAGAGGACTTTAGGTCTGCTTTAATTTAAACAAACTATACGGTCCATGACAGCTCAATGTTAGAAGGCTGCAAAGGTGACTTAAACCTCATACATCTGTTGTGCTTTGCTGTATTCCCCCCCACCTTTTTTTTTGCCTGCTGTACTTGGTGCTTAATGATTATATTTACTTCGAATAGACGCAATCATGTTGTGGTAAAACAAGTCCTTTGTTGCTGCTGGGGCTGCAAAACTCTTCATGTCTCAAAGAGGTTTCAGTGGGTACTGTGGAGGCAAGGTGTGAGCTGTTTAGGTCACTCTCTGTGAGTGTGCCCGGTTACAATTTTGGGTCACCACCGGCACACTGAGAATGGAAATGTAATCATGTACTAAGGGGTATTGCCTTCAGGCTATGTTTTCCTTAAGTTCCTATCATTTTTAAGTGACTGTCAAGGGTTACAATCCATCAGTTTGAAAAATATTACTCCTTTGAATCTATCCTTAAAGAGCGCTCATCTATTCCAGCAGGCTGAAAGAGATGAACATCATCAGCTGCTCTATTCCTGGATCACCACGTGTGTGTAATTGCCTGGAATCCCAGGCTTTCCCATCTGCTTTCACTAAAGGACAGTGCTTTTTGCCTTAAAGAGATTAAAAACAGACCTTGTACTTTTTTGGGCTGTGACCATCAGGCATCAGAGGGAGAGGACACTAAAATTTTGTTTGAAACAAATTAAATGTAACAGGAGCTTTCTTGGGGACAGTTGCAGTGTCTATGTGTATTTAACATATAGATGATGCTTTGTGCTTCACCAAAGCCAAAAATATCCATAGTATTTGCACTGTTTGAAAGTGTCTCTGAAGGGGTACCCTAAAAACTTGACGGGGAGGTAAATTTTCATTTTCCAGTTTAAGAATAAAGACTGAGCTTTCCAGGGTAAACTCTAAAAATATACAGTCATGAAGAATTTTTGTTAGGATGTGCCTTCAATTCACTTGTCTAAAATTGATGTACAGCAATAAGGAGGCTAAATGCCCAGTTGGGTAGAGTCCCTGCCAATACAGAACACAGCATTTCACAGACACACACTGAGCTCTTGACTGGCAACAGGAGAGAAAGTAAAAGACAGAACAAATATTAGCTGCATCACTTGATGCACCAGTGGAAGATGTTCAGATTCTGTGGCGTTATAAGAATGCACAGAAAACAACATGTACATTTAACTCTTCTGTTTTTTTTATCACAAAAATCATATTTTCTTGTTTTTATGGTTTTGAACTTATCCTCTGTATTCTAATTCTTCTTGACTTCAGGTAGAGGCAACTATATCCACTCATCCAGAGAACAACTACATTAGGGCACAGGTGATACATAAACCGACTATTGAAATCTCTGAGTTTGGAGACTTGTACTGTGGACCAGTCCTGAGTTTCAGTCTGTCTTTGCTTCTGACTGGTCCTTTTCAGTCACACCTCCAGGAGATATTACGTGCCTCAGAGACTCAGCTGTGTGCTTGCTCGCCAGTCTCCTTGCATTTTCATTTTCTGCTTTCTGAAGCTGCCTCGGGGTATCTTTGTGAAATAGTTGTGATATTCATGATGGTAATACTTTTAAAATACCATGATGCAATTTTGTTTTTATGAAAAGAAGATTTTCATTGTCTTCAATAAGCTTTGAAAGAGGTGCTAAAATAAATTGGTAATTTAGTCATTCACAAACAAGATAGTGCAACACATAAATGCTTAATTCTGCTTCCAACAAAATTGATGGCAAAGTCCCCACTGAAGAAATTCAGTTTGTAATCCAGAAAGGACTATATTGAGCTAAACACTCACCTGATTAGCTACACCAATATATAGGTCCTTCAGGGCATGCCCAGAAAACCACCTAGTAGCCTCCTACAGACTGGCTGTAGTGAAGACGTGTGCCTCAGAATTTCTTGTGTTTCAAGGTGGGCATGTAGAGTTTGAGGCTCTCTTGGTTGCTTTTATTCCATGTTTCAGTTCAAAATAAGCCTCTAGCTTGCAGTGCTGCATTGGCCACAAGTATTCCTGTTAATCTATCTACAAATTAGGGATCATACTGATGTTTTGAGAGACATGGCTTTCAAATGTTAATTGTTACAACCATTAAGTGTATAAATATCACTACAACTTTTTCATAAAAACCACTGCTTACAGTTAATATCATGCCATAAATATCTGGCTTTGAGAGGTTTTGCTTTATAAATGGGAAGCAATATGGTTCTGCAGTGATGAACCAGAATGCCTTCTTGAAGGAAAGCACCGGCCAAGCAGCTGTTTCTGGCAGGATTGTGCCTGCCTTGTGGATACACAGAGCCCCTGGAGAGCCATTTGAATAAGGATAGCTTAATACAGCTTCTGGTGAGAAAGTAGAGTATTTTATATTGCCCTTTCTCACAACCTTTTCTTACCCTACATTCTTTTCATGGGTGAGAATTTCTTGGTGCCCCCCTGACTCCACCTTGCTGTTGAAGCAGCACAGGAATGCAAGCAGCGATGCCCTCCTTACGTGCATCAGTAACAACTTACAAGGGGAAAAAATCTCAGTCCAAAATATAATTTTCATAATGGTGTAATTAAGAAGAAGGATTTGCAGTGAATAATCACCTTGGGTTTTTGTCTAGTTTTGGAGATTGATTTTTTTTAACGAAGCAATTACTTGCAAAATTTTGCAAAGCAAAAGCCATCAGTTTTTCCCCACCTAATTCTTCCTGTTGGTAGAAATGTATCATTACCTTTTGCAGAGCCTGAGTGTGTTCACACTTGCCTTTGCACAGCTACTTGAGCTTTCTGCAGCAGTAGCAGGTAAGATGAGGGTCAGTAACCAGAAATTGGGGTCAGTTCTCCAGATATCACATTACATATCTCAATCACTAGCTCTTTCTGGAATGTTTCATCTAAAGACATTAAAGTTTAGCTGCCTTTTAAAACAAGGTCACTCAGTTTCTCCAGATTCTTTCTCCGTCCTGTGGCTTTTTACACAAAGACCCAAATAAGGTTTGCTCACAGCTGTTTCTTAGCACATGAGTGGGCTTAGTTTGCTGGGAGGCGATTTGAGTATCGACAGAAAGCTGAAACAATGCTGAGTTAGTGCTCCAGTCCAGTGCCTTCTTAATTTAAAGGAGAGGGAATTGAGCCTGAAAAAAGCTGCAATATCACAGCGCTATTTCCACTGTGGGAATTTTGCATACAAGTCGCAACAAATGTGTGCAATTCGGAAAGCAGCATTTCCTGCTGTCGGATGGGAGGGATCAATGCGCGTAGTAATTGGATTACGAATGGAGCAATAGCAATGAAACACTTGTTTGCAGTGTGTGAAACTACAGGGAAAACAGAACTTTCCCTGCTGTGCCATAATGTTTGACTTTCCCCCCGGGGAAATCCTGAGCCCCAGCCCCTGGTCCCTGCAGAGGAGCACAGGAGGCTCCATAGGGAGCGGCAGTGCAGGGATCTGCTGCAGCCAGCCAGGAGTGAAAGGCACAGGCAAAAGAAGGGCTGAAATATCTGTCTGACGTGACTCAGAGGAGACCCATGTAGCCAGCTCCTGTTTATTTGCATGCTAGTCCTCAAACTAGTCGGTATTTTTCACAAAAGTTATATGATGACAAAGCCTTGAAATATAGTCATTTGGTGACATCAGAGCAGTGAGATACGGCTCCTTGCCATTGCTGTCCAGATGATTTGTGCTTTTCATTACGGCAATACGATAATAAAATCAGAGTCCGGAGAAGGAAAATGACAGACAAAAGCAGACGCTTGCCAGTAGTGTGGTATAACAAAGTCCCTCGCTCTGTCTGGAAATACAAGCCTTTTGCATCAATGGAAAGCTATTTAGTTTGTTCTCATTAAATTTATTGGTAGGGTGACTTTATATAGGTTTGACACGATTCGGTAAACCTGGCCACTGCATTTTTCTAAGTGTTTTTTTTCAAACACTGAAATGGCCCATCAGGCAGTAAACCTGGCTGTAGTGGTCAACTTCAGCAATTAGTGGCAGAAAATAGCCAGAAGATGCTGAGGTCTGCAAAGCAATTCCTTTGTCCATTTTTAATCAAACCTTAGGGAGAGACACTGAAGATTTGAGAACGTGCCACTGGAAAATTCAAGCTTGAGCACTTTTCCCTGTATATGTTAGGAACGATACTAGGGAAAAAAGAAACAAAAGTAAAAAATGCTGCATGATTAAATGGTTTGGGCAGAGGGGAGAGGCTTGACCTTGATTTAAAGCAGAATAGTAAGAAATTGAAATTAAACAAGGGTCATGTTTTTGCAGTGTAAAAAAGACCTGATGTCCAGTTCACAGCAATTTGTCACATTCATTTGCAGGGAAGAATATGGGACTGAGAATCACGGTCAGAGTAAAACCAGAAGGAGGGTCAGATAATGCTTGGGAGGGATTTTTAAGGAGAGGGGGTATCTTCAGAGGCAGAAACAGAAGATAAGCTACTTGGGTAAACATTTGTAATGCAATAATGGAGCTCAGGAGGGCTCAGGAGTCTGTCAGGGGCAGAGTGCCTACGGTTTTATATTGCACATGATGGAAACACGCCTGAGTACGAGTTATGAGGGTAGAGATGTCTGCCTTTGTGCTAAATCTCCTGTGGCTATTTAAATGGACAGTAGCAGTTTTCACCTCCACAAGGGAATCCTCAGGGGATGGGGACCCAAACCTTTGGCACAGAGGATAAAATGAGACCATGCCTTGCTGCAGCACAGCTGGGACAACAGAGCTGCTCTGACCCCGTGGTGCTCCAGCTCCCAGCAGGGTGGTGCTGCAGGGAGCAGTGAGATGGTCCAGCCTCGCCTCACTCCAGCCCTTGGCTCTTCTCACATACTGCTTTTCTTGCTCACTGGTCCATGTGTGTGCAGGACTGAGCCTGAAATACAATCTCTCAGTAGGGCCTGACTTTTCAAAAAATTGCCAAACTGGTATTTTTAGCTCCACATCTGTCACTGCAATGTATTTCAGTTGACATGACGTTTTTCAGACTGATTTCAGTAGCTGCCTGATAGCTTTGAAATTATCAACATTTGTTTCAACAGGAAAGCCTGTACTTGTGCGAAGAAATAGCTTTTCTGATTGGAATCCTGAAAAGAGCAACAGTCCTGATGACCATGCCAGCTGAGAGAGGAAACATGCACGCGGCATGGACCACAGCAAGACCTTCTAGAGCTCCCAAAGGTACTGCAGAGGCACTCAGAAGAACCTCCAGGATACTCAGAAGCAATAAGTGAGATGAGTTAATATTGAATGATTTCTTGCTGAATATTAAGATGTCCCACTTAATTTAATGTTCAGCGTGTTGCCATTTTAGGGCTTGGAAAAGGAAAGCTGGGAGAAACATCAATAGTGTTTTGCTGTAAGGTGAGGTATGCTGCTGATTTCATTTAAACAGCCATTTGTACCTGAAGGGAAGCAGAGATGATCTCCTTCCTATTTGTAGAAGAATATTAAAGACTACGAAGCACCAGATAGAAAATGATGGCTGGTGATCGCTCCTAAAAGGTTAAGCATTATAGAGCAAATTACTATACGTAGTATGCCTACACTTTTTCTGCAGATGTCAATTACATGCACAGAGTATCTATTCACACTCGATAATTGTGGTTAATAAGTGTCCATCTGAACATACTAATGGCCACATGATTACTCAAGTGTTGAGTTTTGCAAGCAGATTTTGCTTCTGGCTCTTTATCCAAATAAGAAGGAGGAAAAAAAATATACAGTAGACTTTTGTTGTAAAATAGGGGATGAATGTGAAAATAAATATTTCTCATGCACCATTTTTCAATAGTTTAGTTTACAAAGCAGATTAAACAATCTGAAATCTATTCCTGAACTCTATTACAAAAAATAAAAAACGTATGTCTGAGAAAGTAATTTCCCATACTAGAATCAGACTAACACAATAGTTTCCATTTACAACTACATATGCAGCTAAATCCTTATAATTTTCTTAGAATTCTGCAAACTAACCCATGACCACTTCAGAAACATCCTTGTCTTCACTAGGTTTATAGAAGACTATAATGAGTTTAAAACCATCATTTAAAAACTGAACCACATGGTTTTTTTCAGAATTTTAGAACTGGGAGGTTGTTAAATCTACAGTTTAATTACAGTTCTTTATTTTTTTTTTCCATTGCTTCTCTGTGTAGTAAGGCTTCTTGCTTACTAAACATTATGAATCAATGCAGCTGTGTTTATTTCTTTTTTTTTAAACTACAAGTGTCACAGTAGCAGCTAGATTAAGAACATGTAAAACTCTTCCATTAGACAAAAAGTCTTTGTTGTCTCTTAATTCACTCTTAGAAAATGTAGCAATTTCTTTGTAGTCTTAGCAGCTCACAAAAAGGAGGAAATCTATAGCATACTTTAAGAATTTTTCAAGTTATTTCTATAACAGAAAAAGTAGCAGATTAGTCACGAGCCATGAAATGCAGCCGACTTAATGGGGTTTGTGTAAATGCTAACAATCATTAATGGCTGTTGAATAATAGGGCATATGTGTATAATCCACTTTTTTGTATACAGAAAGGCACAAGCTAACACAACATAGGCTAATGTGTACTTCAAAGTTTTCATCATCCTGGTTAATCTTGTCTTGATCCCTGTTCTGCTTAAAAGGTCCCAGGCACATTCCAACTAAAGCTCTTCTAATAGAAAACATCAGCTTTGGATAGTGAATGAAAGACAATGTCTCATTGACCCTGGTAGAGTTACTTTACTTTCATTTTTCAACAAATGCTTGATTTCCATATGTGTTTTCTGTATATATATCTGAGACTGAGCAGAGCTGATGCCTATTCATGACACAGTTTCATAACACTTGTGTTATCCTTGCATTACGGACTTTTGCAGACAATAAACCACGCTGAAGAATTAATAAAGAATGTAATCCCTGCCACGGGGGTCTGTAGGATGCTTCAAAAAACACAGGCAAGATCTTGCACCCTCCTTTGAATGTTCCAGTTTCCTTGTATTTACACATCAGTGCTATATAAATTAAGTATTTTAAGTATTTTAAAGCCATTGCATGCATTCTACTCGTAATCAGATAAAACACAAACACCTTGCTCAATTTTTGAAGAATTGTTTTGTCATGCCACAGTCCACCCAGAATAAGGGGCAACAACTCGCTGTTGTGTCCAGAATGTGCGCAAACTTATACAGTTTAAATTCTTCTTTCTCTTTGATTTCCTTGGGAAGTAAATCCATCTTCTTGGAGGGTGACTGGCAGCCCTTCCTCTCTTACCCCTAGCCCGGGAGGATGGACCCTCAGTTTGCCCACCTCTGTGCTAGCCTGCAAGTTTCTGCCCATCACTCTGTCTGGAAGCAGCAGGCTGGAAGCAGATAATTTTACAGCCTCAGGTCCTTTCTATCCTCTGTGCATGCCCAGGGTGGCTTTGTAGTTGAGCTCAAAAAAGGCCAAATTGTCCATCTGTGGCCAGCTTGTCCTCTTTAGAAGTGCAGGCTCCGGAGAGGGCATCACCTTACCCACTGTCAAAATGCAGCCCCTCTGTCACTGTGGCTTGTGGACGTGCAAAAAAGCGCCATCAAACCAAACCAGCTCTGGTGGGAGCAAGAAGCAAAGATGGCCAGTGGGCGCCTGGGACTTCTGGAGTCAGCAGCAGTTTCATCTCTGACTTCAGCATGGTCAGGCTTCCAGCCACCAACTGAATTAGATGGGTTGTATGAACTGGAGTTATCTCTGAAGCGCCTCCAATAGTTGCAAGTTTTTTTTTTAACATCATCTTCTGACATACACTTTCTTGATCTAGAGGGAAGCGTTGCCCCAACAGCCAGGTCTATAGTGTGCTGGGATGCTCAAAGGTGCTGCAGCCCAGCCTGGCTTCGCAGCAGCAAAGCCATAATTGCAGCAGAAAACTTGGCTGGAGGTGGTAAAATTGCAAGCAGACATCCACTCCTCATCCCAGAGCAGTGTCCTCACATTTACTTGCCTCGACTTTTAAAAAACCTTCACATTGATTTGTACTGGAGCAGGATTGAGAAATAAAAACACCAGGAAGCTCTCTGCTCTTTTTTAGTGCCCACCAAAATCATCCCTCCTCCTATGCTTCAGCTGTTCCTTCTTAGTAGCCAATTAATGCCTGAAATGTGAAAGCTTGACTTCGTGCCCTGCTATAATCTCTCTGACTCACTCTTCCCCAAACCAGTCCAGGTACCTATGCTTTGAGCTTTTCTTTTTTAAGCTGCATTATGTAAAATATCCTCCACAGAAAAATAAATGTTTCTGGGCAGAAAGTTAACGCACAACTAAGGTTTTCTTTTATTCACAGCTTAGTAGGTTTAATTCCACATTGCTATTCATCTCTGATGTGTGCCTCCTTGATAAAAATATTATCTTTATAAACATATGGCAGTAAAAATTGGATGAAGGTAAAGTATGATATAGGTATAAACATAAGAGGAAAAAGAAAAAAAAAACAAGGTACTGAGGAGAGACAGATTCATGCATTAGAAACATAAGAAAACAAAATGAGAGGAACAGTTTTATCTAAAGAATTTGAAAATTTTGTTTATTCAAATGCTTAGATGAAAATATGTGACTAGGAAAAAATTAAGAATAACTGTAATCATATATAAAATGTTGTTTAATTGTTTCAGCAGCTTTCTCTAGCTTGCTAGTAATGAAGGGTAAAGTATATCCCAACTGCTACCCATGTATTATTAGTCTGTTTACAAATTTAACAATTTAATTGCACAGTCCTGGGTCAGCTTGTCTCTTTTTGAAAATAATGACATCCAGGGTGAGGACGAAACAAAACATTTCAAGTTGTTAAATTAGCCACCAGGGGAAAAACTGTAAGGTCTTCTGAATACTACTGAGGTACAGAGAAATTACAGGAAAGACTAACAAAGAAATCCATCTTCTTAATGATGGCAGTCACTTTCACATTTAGTCGCCTCCCCGCATGGGTACCAATGTGTCAGGTAAATCCTTCCGCTCTTCTAGGTCAGTGGAGCTCTGCATTACTGATGTCTGATGTGCACTGCAGCTTTTTGTCCCTTCCCCTGTCAAATTCAGGTTTCTATTAAGCAGTCAAACCTGCCAGTCACTGGAGGGCTGATTCTTGTGAGAACAACCAGATAGCAGCTGTGTGATTGCAGAAAACAACTACCTACTCTGGAAACATCATCCTTTTCATGGAGAAAACTCGATCAAGTTCAGACCGCCACAAGGATATTGGGGAAATCCTGAGATCCTTACAACAGATGGGAGTTCTACTGCTGACTGCTGCAAGGCTGGGCTTTCACCTAGCAGCTGGACTGCAGAATCCCTTCCCATAGCCAGGGTCCCACAACCCAGAATATTGTAATTTCTCACGTAAAAGACAGACCTTAGCTTGGTACCTCTTTTTCCCCCTTCTAAATGGAAAGTCTTGTAGTCAATAAAAATTGCTCATTTTCCATGTCATGCACCATATACCAGCAATTGATCTATAGGTTTAAAATACCCAGCCTACTGTAAGGGCTGCGCTTGCACTCTTTCTGTACAAATATAAGTTGCCCTTGGCTGCGGGAAAGCCAAAGATTTGAATTTGTATGAAATGTTTCCGTATATCTAACTCTTCTCTGCCCCTCTAACTTGACCCCCA
>KZ506231.1:164130-177904 GCA_002844005.1 Limosa lapponica baueri
TCCTTGCTGGGTGGAGAAGTAGGGGTGTTTCAATCACTGCAGGACAGAGCCCTGTGCATGAGCAAAGGTCCTGCGACAAGGTGAGTAGCGCTTGGGCAGCATTAGCTCTGTCTTCCAACAACAAGGGGAGCAGGGAACGTCTTGGTTGGGCTAGAAAGCGGGAAAGCACACAGAAGAGAGCTATCTATGGCGTTGCTCCAAAATGCTGTCCCTTCTGCTCTGCTCTAAATAGTCGTGTCAGGTAATGGAGCACAACAATTTGCCTGCTACCCTAGGGGACTCCCTTGAGCAGCAACACAGCAGTCTCATAAGAGACGTGCTATCAGTGAGAGCCCTGCAGAGAGGCCATTGCCACCCATGAGGACAAGTCATTCCCCATTTCTAAGGATCTCTTTCCCATCAGCCCCAAGACAGCCAGAGATAAAATGAAACCACTCACCACCACTGGATACCTTATTGGATACACTTAAATAGATCCTGGCATGTCCTAAACCCTGATACCAGGTTTTTGTCTGGAGCAGGAGAGCGCTCAGATTCATTTAACACATTGGTCCTGTCACTATGTCTGTCGTATCTCTGTGTGGACTGAACTTAAAGATGCCCTGGGCTGACTGGCTGGGCTGATTTGTACCCAGCCTGCTGAAGGCCAGCATGTTGCACGCATCCACACTGCATAGCACTTCACCCAGGTCTCTTTGGGGTACCATGGGGTAGTCCTGAGACATAATTATTACTTTTTCAACACTTCTTGAAAGACATGCAGATACGGCACTTAGGGGCATGGTTTAGTTGTGGACTTGGAAGGTTTACAGTTGGACTCAATGATCTTAAATGTCTTTCCAATCAAAATGATTCTATGAGTTCTGAGAGGGCTCTGCTGCAGCCTGCAGAACGATGTCTTTATTTTTTGTGTACCCGAGAGAGAGCAGTATTATTTTTGAAATTGCAGTGTCCCCTGTGATGCAGAAGTCAAACTTGGTGCAGTCTGCATCTATGCTGTCTGCTTGGATCAGACTCTGTGGTGACCTATCCTGTCAAATGTGCCCAGTTTCCCATAGAAAAGGATTAGTTGGTTCACTTTAAAAACAAGCCTGGGAGCAAGTGAGGCTGCCTACAATGTGAACAAAGAGCCAGACTTTCTGTGTGGGAAATATGAAAGCTAGTGATCAATAGCTACAATTTATTTGAGATTCGTACCAGAGTTACTGCAAGAAAATTGCTTTCAAGAACTGTAATACATCAGTAATTTCAGCTGTGTTGCAATTGAGGCATCTACCATCAGATCCAATCACTGCAAGGTTTTTTGAGTTTGATTATTTTATCTCTTTTTTTCATAATGACTGTAGCTGAACCAGGTGAAGAAAAGGAGAAAAGTGATTGCAAATTGTCATCTGCAGAAGACAGTCTTTCACAGTGGTAAATAAAAGGCAGACTGTTTCGGAAGCAATGGCAAAGTAGTGAGATGATCCATGCATACCTCTTGGGTTGCCAGTGTCATATCAACAATACGTGCTTTGCTTGTAGATTTTCTGCAGCACCAGCTCATAAAAACATGACACTGTGAATTAAGCAAAATGGCAAAGGGAGAAATGAGTCAACGCAAATTGAACCGTATTATGCACAAACAAGGCACTAAGTAAAGTGGGTGCATCAACTGACATTTTTGAGCACTGCTGTTAATTGTATGTATTTTGTATTTCACTTTAATATGATTATTTCTTTCAACTACTGACATCTACTGAAATTTTAGTAAATGTGAGATGTAAATAGACAGACCTCTGTTTGGTTAAGCGTGGAAAACGTCTCATTGCAACTCATTTGTATTGAAGGTAAAAGGACAGAGTGAGATATGGAGGCACTTGTGCTATTTCATAACCCTGCCATTTATCATTTGCCTGTTGGATACTAATTCCCGAGACAGCTTATTGGGTCTGTAGACTGCGAACAAGAAATTATTATATTTTTATCCAAAGTTATTACAAAAAATAACCCAGTGATAATCTTGCAGTGTAAAAATTTCTATTGAAGCTTCTATTCAGAACTGTCATGAATCTCACTGAGTAGTAGGTGCTTACTTGAGGCACTCTGCATTTTATTAATACTATCCTTGCCAACTGTCATTAGTATTGCTATTAATACAGTTTAATTCTCAATCTTCCAAATTTAATACGGACAGGCTTGTCTGGAATAGCAGCCCAAACTGTCGGTGCAAGTGCCATAGCCATAGAATAAGGGGTTGGGAAGGTATGTGGAAACAAACTTGTTGCAGGGGATTCATAACTCATCTAGATGTGTTCTGCTCCCATGTGGGACCTCAGTGTCCACTGCAGGAGGAAGGTGCACTATCCCACCTTGCCCAGGAAGGACAGCTTTATTGGCCTGGTCTCTGAGAATCCCCTTTGCAGGCACTATGCAGAGGTGGTGTCCTGGTTTCCTTGAGCTTTCTGCAGCCAAGAGGATTTATCAAACCTGCTGGTGGAAGTCATGTATCTGAGAACTGGTGCAAGGAAACAGAGCAGCTCTGAATACCCCGTGTCCCAAAGTCAAGCTCTTTGAAAGATGAATCCAAACAAAGAATTGCCTGAAAGCTTCATATTTTATTCCCAGTCTCTCCTGATCATAAAGAAAGATTGGTGAAAGAGAAAAATCATCATATGAGACAATGTCGTGAGACAAGCTCTGTGCACCAGGTCTCTTCCATGCTTTCAGATCTTGAGCTGACAGCGTTACAGCTTTTCTTCCTACAAGGCCTGGGCTTCAGCTGGTTGCTGATGTAATACAAACAGCAGTGGTTTCTCTGAATGGGGAAATTAGCTGGATTAGCTTTAGCAGAGTAAGCTGTTTGGCAGGGACTGTTGTGGAATTGCTTCCCATGGTGGGCATTGCCTCTCAGCACAGGAGCACCTGGGGAGTTCTGTGGGGCAGTCCCAGCAACCACACTGCCTCATCACTCTTTATAGACTGCCTTCAAAAAGCTGCGGTCTACAGCAAAGTATTTTAACACAAGCCATTTCCTTTTAGTTTCTCAGAGCAGCAAAAGCATGTTTACATCAAGTCCCAAACATCTGTTCTTTCTTCCAGAACCGCTTTCATTTCCAGGACAGTGGAGGGTGGGTAGGAAAATAGAGGTCCATCAAACAGGCAGTGCAGAAGTGTGAGAAAATGGAAATTTACTGATACAGGCTTATATAAAATAATGTTTCTAGGGTGATGGCGCAAATTATATATAGCTATTCTTATACTCCCTGTCCTGCATGTTAGTTTAGTGCTTGTTGTGCAGAGCATATCTCTCAGCTGCTATATAATGAAGATCTGGTATGGTTGTAGTGCACAGCGCAGGTCAGATGCCAGTAGTACATGAGACCCTGTTACTTGTAATGAACAATGAAGTGTTTTAGAAAGAAAGGCTGCCTAGTTTGTGGTTTTCAAGCTCTTTTGAGTCATGAGTCTTTTTGAGTCATCTTTCTATGGAAGGTGAGGACCCCTTTATAAATTTCATATACTGCAGAGCAGTACATGAACTTGTTCTTCCTGGTTATTGGTCACAGACGTCTGGGAAATTATCCATAGGGGCTTACGGGTCACAGGCTGAAAGTGAGTAGTCTAGAGGACTGACATTAAGCAATCGGAGTTCACGTCATGGAAGGTCGGTACCGGAATGCCTTTGGAAGACTCAGCACCAGGCATCAGCTGGAGTGAGAACATGCACAGGGGCAGCTGTTGCAGAGAGAACTGCAGCTTTCCATTCTTGCTTGACTTGTGACTTTTCTGTGCCCTGAGAAAATAGCCTTTACTCTGTTTATGCAATGTGAGTTTATAGAACAGATTTTTTTTCATATTTCTTTGTAATGCGAGAATTTCAGCAACATACATAGGCTTTTATTCCAACACAAAAAAAGGTACGTATTCCTTTTCACCTTACTCTAATCTCAGACCCAATTTCTTGCTCTGAAGTACAGTGTAAAATCTGTACACCTGCATCCTACAGGGCTGTAATGAACAGTGCCACGACCTGCAGCCGGTCTGTCTTCCCAGTGAAGAGCAAAGTCAGGTCTGTAATTCTTCCAGCTACAGCACTTGGCTTTCCCTTAATGGCTGAATTGCTCCCTTTAGCTAGGCTGGTCAGGTAGAAGCTGATAGTTCAGCCATTCTAAGTCTAAGACATTAGTGCATTAGGACAGTATCCCGTGGCTTTCTATGGGGTTTGCTCTCTACCTGGAATGATTTTCTACTTGGCAGTTAGCCTGGCTAACTCAGATAAAAGATATACATTTCCTTGAGCTCTGTCTTGCTTTATTCCTTCCTGAACCATGTTGGAACGTGAGTTTAATACAACTAACTTGATATTTAAACTTCCCTTCCGTGGAGCCGTGGGCTGTAGGGCAGGTGAGGGCTTCTCTCTGGGATCCCTCCTGGAGGCCATTTGCAGAAGAACAAGCAGCATTCATGACTAGCCAAAGTCGTTGAGACCTAGCCACTTCATCAGCCACATCTTTGGGTGGTCTACCTTGTGTTGTCTGGCATGCTGGGATGAGAACTTCTCCTGCCTCTCATCTGCCCCTCAGCCACTGCCATGCTCTGACCAACATGGCCTCAGGGCCAAAAATCTGCAAAAGCTGCAGGAGAGCCCACCTACACTGTTGTTGCTGCATTAATCTCCCTCCTCCCCGCCAGCAGCTGTTAACTACTGAGTACAGAGGCGAATATCATGTCAAGAAATTGCTTTTACGTATTGTCTCACTGCTCTTTATAGCTATGGACTTCACAATCACGTGGCAGTGTTTGTGCACCCTCCCCCCCCCTCCCCCAATAATAATCAAGAACAGAAAAAAACCCGCAGGGTTTGTGTGATCTGAGCTGTGACTTGCTTTGGTGCAGACACAGTTCTCGGTCTGCAGTTCTGCTAGCGCGGGATGGTGCCTGCCTGTAACAGCTGTTTCAATAGCTGAATTTGTTTCCTAGATGCCCATAGCACGTAGGCATTGTCAGTGAAATATTCTGCTGTATTGACTTCATACAGTTTTGCACTCTGTCCATTTCCCATCACAGCATCCATTTAGGCAAGACTGGATGTCTTCGGAAGTGGGAAGAGGGTGTCTCTGGATGAAATTATGCACCACAGATTAAAATCCCAGGGGATACCACATACCAGTGTGTCAACGCTTCATGAGGCCGTGAACAGGCACCATTAGGTTTGCTCATTTGGCCAGTCTCTGATTCACAGAAACCAGGTTTATCTCAGCTTTATGAAACCACGTTTTATTAAGCCCAGGTTTAAGAAGTGAACTGCAAAACAATTTATCAAGAGCACTAAACATGGTCAGTGAACTGTGGTTGTGAGTCAATTGGGATGGCTTCAGGAAGGTTTTGAGGACTCCCTGAGCTCTACTGGGCTCTTCTTTGGTGCTCTGCCTCCTTTCACAGCAGACCAGTTCCAGGATAGTGTCACCCACTGATACTGTGCTTCTCATGGAGTTAACTTGGACCAGGACCACCCTATGAGAAAGGAAAGAAGAGCCACTTCTTGGATTGAGGACCCCAGTCTTCTTGTTGTGGGGTTTTAATTGAATTTTTAGGCTGCATTTCAAAGGAACCTTAATTTTTTGTCTTCAGACAAAAAAAAAAAAGGTCCCATCAAGTTATGAAGATGGTTAAGATGTTCACATACATATTTGAAGGTCTTTTCCAACCAAAACGATTTTGTGATTCTACTTTGTAGAAAAGGGTCAAGAGGGAAGGGAGGCATGAAAAGGTGGAGCAGGGACTGGTGTGGAGAGGCAGAAGCAGCATGGTGGGGCAGTGAGGGGGAAGATAGAGAGTTCCATGGGGGCAACAGCTCCTGGGAGCTTTATGGGACTGTTCAGTAGCATGGGAACCCACCAGTCATAGACGTGAGATCACCATGCCAGTATGCTGCTCCATCAGTTTAGGTCATCTTCTCTTCTAGATGCACGAGTCTCCCTGTGCAGCATGCTATTTAGGGATTTTTGTGTTAAGAAGCAGAGAAATAGCAAACCAGAGCTTTTGTTTTCCTAGGAGAATGCCAAAGGGACCAGCCTTTGTAAAGATCAGGCACTCAGGCCTGCTGTGTGAATTCTCTTTTGCTCAGCAATTTTATTTTGTCTTCCTTGAGCACAGCCAGGACTGTCTGCTCAACTCGGCTGGGCAAATCTGTCCCAGCCCCCTGTTTCTTAGGGAGACTCCATGTAGCTCTGGGCACGACACGTTTACAGCAAAGCCCAAGCTTCATGCGCTCCCGTAGGGGTAGTACTCAAAAGTACTAAACCAGTGCTCCCTCTCCCAATGCCAAATGGAGAGCTTCACTGGGGTAAGGACAATCACTTATCCCTCACATCTTCTCCCTCTCTGTATTTCCTTACAGAGCTCCGAGCTGGGCTCTGTGCAGGTACTCGGCCTAGGCTTTCATCTCAAATTCTGCTGCAGACTTGAAGAAGTGACACAGAAAATCTCTTTTCAGGCATAAGCTTTCTGACCGCTGCTGCTTTCACGGCATCACTTTTTCTTACTCTGCTGCTGGCATCGCACTCAGCAGCACTTCGGAGGGCGTAAGGAAAATAGAGCAGGCAGGTGGCAAATTTTGGAGGGATGAGGCCCAGGGCCAGGGGAAACATGAGGATTAAAATCTTAATTTTCATATTCTTTATTTTGTCTTTTTCACTTCACGGCCCTTTTAAACTGTTGCCATCATATAGTCTGTGTCATCCTGGGAAGTGCCCTGACTGCTTTCGCTGCTGTGCTAGAGGCTGGTGAGAGTCTACAGTTAATTTGTGGATAAGAACTGGTGGAATAAAAAGACAGAACAAAACATAAAAAATTGTTGAGCCTGTCTGAGGAGAATAAAGCAACTAAATCTGACTTGTAAAGATAAAGTAAAGGAATACCAGATGGCAGATTTACACTTCCATGCTGGTGCTGAGTTTCGCCTCGAAAAGGGTCTGGTGATGGAATTGTTTTTTTAATGCTACAATAATTAACAGAATGCACTGCTCATGAAAAAATCCAGCAGGAGACATAGAAAGTTACAATGAAACATTCTCTTTATTGGGGCCTTGCTCTGAAATGGCACAAGTGATAAATGCTCACAGTGCCCATCGGTGCTGTTAATGAAAAGACCCAGAGTCACGTTTTACACTTTTATTTGGATTTAGATCAACACCACAGATAAGATACTTTGGTCAAACACAAGAATAGATTGCTATGCCGCTCTTTCCTGGCTGCAATAAGTACAGTAACGTGGAAAAAACCCAAAATGCTGGTTCTCGTGGAACACCGAATGTAAATCTTGGATTGGCACATACAGCTAATAAATACGTTGTTTGCACTTAGCACTTGTAAACAGAATTGCACATGCAAGGTGTAACCAGGCTACTGATCACCTTCATCATTGTCCCTCTACTATTTTTACTTTTCATGCTCTTTGCTTGCCTTTTTCCCAGCAAGAAAAAAAGAATGTAATTTGCTGCTCTACTCAGTATTGCAGGGATTAGTCTGCCAATTTTTACATGTTTAGCAAAGGTCACACCAAAGTCCTTCCTGACAGAACTGGTACCTCCTCTATAGCTCGACTCGCAGCACTATGCATCGCAGGTAGCAATGGAAGTCCACTGACGTGAGGCAAGAGGTCTGCCCAAAAGCCGACGAGGAGAGGTTCATACCAAGCAAAGATACAGTAGAGGGACCGGCACAAATGCAGCTCTTACAATATCAAGAGTCAATACTACTACCACACAAATAAATGACATTATCAATAATATATTGTACAAGCTTATACAGCAACACATGTTGATTTGCAACATTATACAGTTTAAATCTAAAGTGCACAGCCTCAATCTGAGGTGACAAAACAGTACTATCAATATAATAAAGGCAACACAATTACAGACACAATTTATTTCCTCTTACTTCATGTCCTCATGATATTACATTGAATCAATACTCCATTTATCTATTTTAGATGAAATTAAAACCACATTGCACTTCTTTTTTTTTTTTTTCTCTTCAAGTACTTTAGAGACAGCAAAACAATATTGCTTTACAAACAAAAGCTGGCCATTTAGGCAAAGTTAAAACCAAAACTTTAGTAGGGTTATAAGTAGACAGGCCTGAACCGCAGAACTCTTACCAACACTTCCAGATGTTGGGGGGGAAAGAGGATAAATTTCAGTTTCCATGCCAGAGTCACTTCTAATGTTAAGGAATGATGCAGCACAAGAATTCTGCAAGAGCTGTGCCCGTGGTTTTTGACAAGGCTGTGAGGCTCCGCGGGTGCTGTTTTAGGCAGATGTGGCCTTATCTCAGTGTCTTCTGCAATTTCAAAAGCCACTGCAGACAACGATGGAGTCTAGCACTGGGAGAAACCTTTGACCAAGCAGTTTGTTACTTAGACCCCATCCCTGTCACTCAGATTAGTCGCTTTTAATTTAGGCCTTGTCTTGCAGACCTGTACATCTGTAAGAAGTCTTTACACTCCTAATGTAGCTATTTCTTTAATAGGAATTTCAGTCAATTTTAATTTTCAGTGTAGTTCTGGACTGTTCACAGAAGAAAGGGTTACGAGATAAGCATTTATTCTGACAGGTGACTTTTTTTTGGATAGGCTTTTTTACCACAGAACACAGAAACCATCCAAATACAACCTTATTTCAGTCCTGGTTAGCACTGTATATTGATTGTGCGTCTGCTTAGGTAGGCCAAGTGGGAAACCTAATTAGGAATAATAGCATCCTATTGTTGTACTGTAATTGATGTTATTAAGTGGTTTTAAGAGCTGCAGTACTCTTGAGGTTTTTCAGTAATCAACCCTGGAAATGTACAATCCATATGACATGGAGAAACGAGGTACTGGTACCTCTTAAAAATGTAGTATGTGGGCTTATATTTTAAAATAAGCACTAATAAATATTTGAGGCACCTCCATCAAAAGAATCCTAGTTAATTTTCAGCTTCTGTCCTTGCAGTTTTATAACCCATATAAAATAAAAATATATAGTTTATAAAATAGGATTTTTTTAGATATATATATTTCCTTTTGTAAAACTATACTTATTTAAATACATTTGAAATGTTGCTATAGGTAAATTAGAAATTCTGTTCTAATACTACGAAAAAGGCAAAATACTTTCAAACATACAGCTTGTATACTCTTCTTCTCACCGCCCCCTCCCACATCCCCTAATTTGATTTTGTCACCATTTTGGGCAAATTTGGCATCATTCAGTCTGATTGCTATTAATTTACAGTAGTCGTTGTGTTAAAATAGGGGATAAAATTGTAAGTATCTTCTGTTCTTCCTTATTTGTTTCAATGCAGCTTTTTGTGCAGCTAATTATTAAGGAGGTATTCTAAAACTCAGGAAAGGACTTTAAAGGAGCCATGTTTCTTGATTTTAAACTGTACTCTACTCCAACGCCACAATATAGAAATAGATTTACTTTGGAACAAACTACAAATACATTCGCACAGTTTGTGACAACTTAATTGTCTCCTTAGAGGTCCAGGAACAGACTTTCACATCTGATTATTATAAATCTTGTCCCAGGCGTTCTATTTCATCAATCAGGAAATCAATGTCTTGATGAGTTGCTGCAGGGTTTGAGATGACCATCCGGAAGAAGTTCACTTTGTCTCCCAGGGGCTGATAGCTCACCATGGTCGTTCCATACTCCATCATCCTGGCTTTTATCACTGGTGCCACCTGCAACATAACAAAAAGCAGGGGATGGTGATCACGATGATAATTGTTTTT
This sequence comes from Limosa lapponica baueri, assembly GCA_002844005.1. Lineage (NCBI taxonomy): Eukaryota > Metazoa > Chordata > Aves > Charadriiformes > Scolopacidae > Limosa > Limosa lapponica. The sequence continues at coordinate 173,897 of KZ506231.1, forward strand.
ATTATTTTCATTATTACCATCATTTTTATCAAAACAAAACAGAGTATGTTTTCTTTTTAAAAAAAGACGAAGAACTAGAAGCAGCAGTTCAAATGATATTGATAAAAAGGTTAACCTCCATTAAAGACTAAATGGCTCACTGAAAAGACATTGGGTTTATCCTGTTTCTTTGTCCTGCTCTTTAAATCACTGGGGAATGTGCCACCCTCAACTTTCTCAAATTGGATATTGCTGACAGCCACACAGCAGCTGTTTTTTGTTGTGCTCAAAACCTTGTTACGATCATTTTCCATCTTCTTTTTGTATAGCAGAGTGCCATGTTATTATCAAGCTATTGTTGCACTGGCTGGGTTTAGCAATTGCAGTCTACAAGAACTTCAGTAAATATGCACAGAGTTCAAACAAGTGCTCCAGGGACCAGGCAAACCCAGGCAATACCGAACTTGGAGACCAGAGCAAGGTGGTGCTAGCCGAACCTGCAGTAAAACAACCACGGTGGTGTCATTTGCCAGAATATGGTGAGGCGACCTTGCCCTGTGCCCTGGGAGACCATTTCGAGGACTGCCTGCCTACAAGGATTCCACTGTTAGCTACATGATGTCCTGGAGGACGCTGCTTACCTTCATAAGGCGGCTCATTCTTTCTTCGTTGTCTTCCATACTGCGCAAGCTGGGAGGTATATACCAGAAGCAGACGTTTGTGTGCTGGGGCTAAACACAGAATAACAATGGTTTACACTGTAAGAAATGCTCATAATATCTCAGTTGCAATTAAGTTCGTGCCTTTCCCCCCTCTCATACATCATATTGTGACAGCAGTCAACGGCTTTCATTATTCTGATCCACTGAGAGTCATCATCATTATTAATGCAGAAAAGATAATTTTAGACAATTTATTCCCAGGCTGTCAGATGCAGAAACACATCATCCAGCTGTGCAAATATATTTATCCCCTACTGAGAGGCTTCTAGATTTTGTAGGCAATGGCCCCTCCAGAGGCTGAAGGGACTGTGTGGCTAAGGCAAGAGTCTATTACAGGTAATTTAGAGGTGAGGACCGTGTCATTTACTTTAATACATGACAGAATAATACAAAATCTGGTTCTGTAAACAAGAGTCACATAAGACAGTCTAAGATTTTCTTACTTTAATGAAATTCATTACTTCTCAGTTTGATTCAGCTAGCTGCCATTAATATGCACGTACCACAGCATCTTAGCTAGTTTAACTTATATGGGAGCACCAAGTAGAAAGGCGTAAAGAAAGAACCAGTTGACATTTTGTGTATTTTTGCAGTCTCCCAGCAGTTGCCTGCCTTGCTACGTTCCTCTTTGCTGGATGCTAAATGTGTGAGTTAACTCCAACTGCTGCCGGTTCCCTTACTCATCATCAGACCCAGTCAACCAAATTCAGTGATGATGTGTGAGATGCAGGAAATAAATCACATAGTGGCATGTGGGTATGAGCCTGTGATCTCTGTTTGAAGAAACATGGTGACGTTTATCCTTGTGCTGCAGAGCACTTAGGCACGCACGAAGTGATTGCTACCAGGGAGCAACGTTCTGAGAGACAAAACCTTCCAAGGCAAGTACAGAGAGCAAAAACCATCACAAGTAGGAGGAAAAAAGCTAAACTGGGATTTTTTTAAACTCTTTTACAGGCTGACTTTGCAACAGAGGTTTCTACCGGGCCTGTCCTCAACTATCACAGCTGGAGAGGGCTGCAACGACGAGATGGCCAAACACAGTTGGCCATCACAGTTGAGAGGTACAGCCACATAGCCCAGGCTGCACTACCTTGCCCTGGGCACTGTGCTCCAGCTGAGCGCCTGGCACCCAGGGCTCCCATCTCAGCCAGGCTCCCTCAACACAAACAACATGCCCAGAGATATCTGCACCCCACATGGTGGTGTAGCCTCAGCCACATGGGCCAGCCGGGCTCCTGAGCAACATCAGCCCCTGCCCTGCTGTACCGCACCCCAGGGCAGCAGGCACTGCAGGGCAGAAGGCCTCCCTGGGTCACACCAGGTCCCCTGTGACTGCCCACCTGAGGATACTGATAAAACTGCTTTGCACAAACGTCCTTTCAGAGTTGCATGGGGCTCTGCTAACCTCCCACTCGTAACAGACCCTCCTATAAGGAAAGCACAACTTGTTTTAGTACTTAAGATCTGGTTCTAATTGTGTGTGTGCTATGTTAGCCCAGGATGCCAGTGTTTGGTTTCAGTGGGGTGAAACTGTGCAAACTGAAATCTTATGCACAGCTGCCTCATCTCCCCTGTCCCTGGATCCCATGAGGAAGAGAGATACTGGCACAACAACAGGTTTTGTTACAAGGACACTGCTTTCTGTCATGTGTGGTTGGTTTGACCTGTTGGTAGCATCCCAACAAGTGACAAAGGCAAGTGCTGTTGACCAACTGAGAAAAACAAGTTGTAATACATACCTTTCCATCAAACACCATTTGATACCCTTCTCTGTTCTTTATTTTATTGTATAGGTATTCTGCAAGTTCCAAGCACTTATCAATTTGTGCTTCAAATCCTGTGGTTCCCTTTAAAGACAGAGGGAGAAAAAAAAAGTTACGTGACTATCTGTTCTGTGAACTGAAACAGCCAAAGGACCATGCAGCACCCGCCAAAGCACCAGCACAAGTCACCTCTCAGAAGTCTCTGTGGGACAGATTAAGGATCTGATTCTATGAGATGAAGAACACATTGCTCATTTGTCTGTAGCTCCTGCCACTCCCCTGTAGCCACCTCTGCCAAACAAGCACCGGGTACTTGCTTGGTTCTCAGCAAAATACTGCTAACACCGCTGATGAAGGGGGCCCTTATTGGCAGATTTTAGAGAGACACTGAGCACGGTTTCAGACAGCCTGGGCTGGCACAGAGGAGAGTCTCTAGAAGGTTTTTAGTTCCAGACATGGGGATTTTCCTGCTATTTTTAGAATAGGGGATTTTAATCTTCCAGAAGTGATGTGCTGAGGGTTTTTCCAAGAGTAACTTGTATTTTTTAGTTAACACAGAATGGGCAGATACGCTTTTAGAGACCAGTCTGATGCCTGTGAAAATGTGCATTTTGTTTAGATAATGCCCTGCCTCTGTAGTGTTTTTCCCTCTTCTTTTCTAATTGACACCATATAAACTCAGAAGCTGTGTTTTTAAGAGCTGCAGCAAATCCTGCTTTTTCTTCTCTGGCAGAAGTCATAATCCTCTCTCTGTGACATCATAATTGTTCCTGCAATCACCAGCTGTGATGCCACAAACAAAAGATCCAGCTTTATGAGGGAGGAAGGGGAATAAACAGCTGGAATACATAAACTGTTTAAGAAACACACATCCTATTTTGTAATGTTAATATTACAAGTGGAGTGTGAGAAGAGAAAAAGCAGTACAAGGCATATTGAAAAAATGGGGTTAAGAAGAAATGTCTGTGAGTAATGGATGCGTGTCCCTGCTATTCTGGCAGTGCAGAACTGACTCAAAAGCCCATGTCATTATCCCTCTGTGCAGAGAGATTTCAAAACAGGGTAGGGCCAGTACAGCCCCAGGAGAAAGGTTTGGAGTTAGAGAGACGTGGCTAAAACTGCCTGCCACTCTGGAGACCCCAGTTAGCACAACAGCTACTGCGACCACAGAAACTTGCATCCTCCTTTACAGACTCCCACGTCTCCAGCTACATTTGATGTCTGTCTCAGAATTGTTTTCAGAGTTTTAATGAAGCACATGAGGATCTTTTAAGGCTTTCTGGAAATGAAAACAGTGATGTCATCTCCTCTGAACAAACCTGAGGCAACTTGACATAATACACTGGATAAATATATGGAAGAACTTATTGAGCAACATTCTACAAATACAGATGAATTAATCATTAAGAGTCAGTGTTTTCAGATTTCCCAGAGAACAGATTTTGATGAGTTTTCCTCTGGTTCTTCAAAAGATGACTTCGTATCTACTGCATGTAATGAAATGAGGTATTCCAGTCTTGATTTGCCATGTTTAATTTCTG
>KZ506231.1:187313-207921 GCA_002844005.1 Limosa lapponica baueri
ATTTTGGGGGTAGTTTTTTTTTTTCTCTGTTTTAGAAGCAGCAAAGCTAGTAAACTTACTTTTTGTTTGGCTTCAAGAATTCTTCTTTCAAGGTCTGATGGGATCATTTTCCCTCTGGAGCAAGAAAGAGTTACATCAGAAATTTGATCTTGAAATCAGGTCTTGCTGTTACTTCTTTCACAGGAAACCCAAGTAATGAACAAAGTTACTTTTTTGTCCAAGGCTTACTCAGCATTGAAGAGCACAGACTGACTCGGACCATTAGTCTGAGTTTTTACCCTAATTATTCTGTCAACCGGTTTGCATCAATATGGTAATGGTAACTGAGAGAAGTTATCTCATGGCGACCCCCATTAAAGACTGATGCTACTCCATGGAGCCTCCTGGTCCTGTTTGATGTTACAGCCCTGGGAATATGCTCCAGACTCCCAGGGGGAGGCTCAGCCCGGGTCCCAAGAAGCTCACTGGGTGTCAAACCCCACGGTCCACTTTCAGCAGGCACAGAAAAAGCCAGCTGAGCTGCGTGGCCTTGAGCAGCGCGACTCAGCTCTGGTGTGAGCTGTTGTCTCCGTGTTTCCATCTGAGGGATGAACTCATTTCACAGCAACCACTTCACGGTTTGGTGCATTACATGTTCACATTTGCTCGAAGCAGGAATATGAGAAGAAGTTACCAGTCTGGATTCATTAAATACACTGTCAGGCCCTTTGTATTGACTGTCTATTGTGTTTGCAATGCCTGTAGTATGAACCGTTTACCCGAGTTTCAGACTCAGTGTTATAAGGCTCGAAGGCTAATTTTTGAAATCCTGTAAATTAATTAGGCACAATATAAAACAGTGCTGATACTGCATATCGAGCTTAAGGTTTTCTTTGCTTTAGCCACAAGCAAGACTATCTGAGAAGAGACAGTATGCATAACAGCAATACAAACATGACAACTCCCCACATTGCAGGAATAAAGCCTTCACTGGCTTTGAATGTTGTCCATTTAGATTAATATTTTTTTAAGACCTTTTCAGTTCTCAGTACAGTTGGACATATTTTTTCTTTCACTAAGCACTGATTTCCTGTTGCTGTAAAAAAGAACAACCTTTACTAAAGCTCAAAATAGTAGTTTCAGGGAAACAAATAAAACCATTAGTTTTAGTTTTGATTTTGCATATAAAGTGTTTTCATGGCATTTAAATGAATGTAAATTAAAAAAAAAAGTATTATTAATTTCTTGTAATAAGATACTGCTAGGCTTTTCAAGTTTTTATCCTTACATAGTTCACAATAAGGCAGTCAGTATTTCAGCAGAAATGGGTTTGTACTGCTGTTTTTTCAAAATCCGTCCTGCATTTTACTATTCAAAACACTAAATAACTGAAAAGGCTCTACCGAGTCTAAAAATTATCCCTGATTTTTCTTGCAGAAGTTCAAGATCTAAAGAGTATTCAACTCATTCTGAGTTCTCACCAGTTATATGTACATGTTCAGAGAAAAGACATAATTGTCTTCTCTTCAAAAACTATTTTGAGGATCATTAGAGGAATAAAGAACAAAAAAGCGTGCCAAAGAAAGGCAATGAGATCTTCCTTCAAACACAGTATAGATAGATGTTGGTCTTTTAACAGTTTCTAATTCGTTGAGCTCGTGCACAGAAACACACACAAAGCTGGGCAGACCCCTTCACTGCTAACATTTTTTTACCAAGACAAGTGATTGTGCAGCCCTTGGCCATGTTGAGTGTGTGCAGGAATTCATGGCCAGGAGAGTGCAATGCCAAGCTCCACCAAGGACCAAGCAGCAGGCTGGCTTTCAGTATAGTCCAAACACAACGTCCTACTCCAAATCTAGCAAACAAGCCATTGCTTACTTGCACAGCATTTTCATGTGCTACCACCTCAGATGACCTGCAATGTTTAAAATGCATTGCAAAACAACAGGCTTCTCCTTAGACAAATCTCACCCAGATAATGTGGCAGGGGGTTACATGAGACGTGCTGGGCAGCATCAGAGGCAGGAGGGCTACTGGGGGAGGCGGAAGAGACTCAGCAGCAAAAGAACACTGAGGATGGAATGAGGGTTAGTGTCAAAGTCTTCTTCTATTACCCACATCTGTACACAGTCTTCCCTGATGCGACACCAGACTGAAGTGTTACAACCTCAAACCTACAGGTAATACGCTACTGCTACCAACATGTCTGTGTGGTAGTAAAAGAGGCAATGGAAATGTATGGTCGTCCAGTCTCAAGCATGACCAAGAACACGATTTTCTACATGTTTTCCTGGTTTGAAATTCACCACACATTTCATAGTCCCGTGATGCCGCAAAACCAGGCAAACTTGGCAGGTGTGGGTCAGGGTGGAGAAGAGAGGAGCCACCAAGAAGCGTGTTTGGCCATGCTGGAAACATCAAAAAGATCTTGTGGTGCTCCCTCATAGGTCCACATCTTCACAGAGGGTCCTCTCCACTACACCAGCGCACCTCCTGTACAAACAGCCTGCTTTGTCCTTGTGGCATCTGCTGGGATTTGGTGAGACATGCAGTAATCCTGCTGTTTACTCCAGGGTGAGCAGGGTAAGCATTGTGGTCTTCATGGACAATCATCATGCTGAATTTGCCCAAGAAGAAAAGAAAGACATGACTTCATTGATCCACATCTGACTTTAGTGAATAGAAACAGCTGGAGGTTTATTTTGATGTGTTGGTTGTGTTGATGTTGTCATTAATTCCTCTTTGAAGAGTGCTCAGTCTTTTGTTAATAAAGAGATAATAAGTCTGTAAGTCAGTATGCGGGTGCTGTGATTAGCACTGTAAATTGCTTAGTTGGTGCTCTTCTTTTAATGTGGGAGCAGATTATTTTGACAGCAGTAAAACCTTCCACTTATGCTACAGCCATAAATAATCCAATACCTTATAACAATCTCATATTTGGGACTCATAGTAAGAGCATTTTCTATCAAAAAGATTCCCTGTAGAATCAATAAGGACCGTTCTATTAATTTTTGTCCTACAGAAATTTTTTTTTCCCTAAAATTGAAAATCTTCATCAGAACATGTTGGTTTTGTTAATATATCTTTGTTTTTCTCAAAATTGTTTTTCACAGAGAATCAGTATCTTTTAGTTGGGCAAGTTAAACAAGAAGTTATCTACCACTGGTTCTGTAGTGTCTATGGGACCTGTAGGTTAGGTGTCTGCTGTGCTCCTCTTTTCCATGGGCCATTTCCCTCCTTGGCCTATGCTGCCCATGATGTTGCCAAGACCCTTCTCTGCACACCCCATTGCAAGAGTGTCCCCATCAAGGCCACTGTGGGAATGTAGTCAATATGAGAAGGATGGTGGGGGCATGAAGTAACAGAATTACATTAGCAAATGTGCCTCAATATTTTATTCCTTTAAATGGCCCACTTCAGCTCATTTTAAGGGATCAAACTGTGAGAGTATCGAAATGTTCCATTTTGACCAAAACAAGCTTCTTCCCTCATTTCTTACCAGAACACATAAAGAATGATTGTTAGGTCATTACTTTGTTTCGCTTCAGGATGAAAGAAGTAGTATCAGAAAACCCTGAGGAAGGGAACTTTAAGACCTTTTATGAGCTCCAAAAACTGACTCATAAAGAAGCTACTGACAGAGCCAGTTCCTCAAGTGGGATACATTAGTGTAAGGTTGCTGGAAACGATAGCACTATGATGAATTTCACCAACTGTTGACTGCATCCTATATGCTCTGAGCTGAGCACCTGATGATCCTCTTTACGTACCAATAAAAAGAGCTGTATTTGGCATCTTTACTTACCTTTCATCACATCTAATCAGAATCACACTATCTGTACCAATACCCAAGGCTGCAGCTCCTTTCTTCACAGAAAAGTGACTCTGAAAAAATACATTTATTATTATTTCTTATCCAGTGTAATATAAAACACTACACTCTTGCAAGCTCTTCAGCAAGTAGTCCCACACCGGCGGTAATTCTATTCATAGACTTTTTGGAAACTGATCACTGTAATTTGAGGCTTCATATCAGGTCACTATAGGCAATTAGAGAAACAACAATCACCCTAATCTGGATTTACTCCTGGATCATTAAATACACAACTGTGGCTGGTGATGGACACAAATTTTGTCCTTGATGTATACCTGCAGCTTCTATTGCTTGTACCGATTCAGCTATGAACTTGATTTACTGAAACAAAAAATTCTCCCCTAGAGAATTCATTTAGTTTGTGGCATCCAGAGTGATGTGCTTCTGCTATGTAACTTTCTGGGCAAATAATATACTGAGAGAAATTAAGATAGGAAGCCTAATTGTGATCTCATGCCAGTGAAAGCTATTAATAACTCCCAGTAATAAATATTACTGCAGTTTAAAATCAAAACTGGGTTATTAGTAAGACTATTAGTTAATCTGTGTGTACAGAATAAAATGTTGAAGTCATATACTGGAGAGCAAGTCAGCCTAATTTTCTCTAGCTCATAGGACTTAACTCCTGAGCCAGTGTTGGTTTATAATTCTAATTTAAATCCTAGTGATTATGATAATGAATAGTTTTATATCAAATTATACCACCAAGAATCTGATTTTGTATTAACTCAAACCCAGCTATAACAATATTGTCCAAAGTAATTTTAACTACAGATGATTAAACTTTAAAAAAATGGATATTCTTTATGTATACTACAGTACCATTAGCTTAGGATTTAACACTATAAAAAAGATTGAGGAAATTCAAATCTAACAGGGTTTTTCAGGTGTCCATGACGTTAAAGAAGAAAGGAAGACATATAGTCTGGAGAAGACCACAAAGCAGAGAAGTGAACACTACTGCTTTGTCAGGGGAGCGTTTGGCTTCAACGGTAATGCAGAGAGCTGTAGGGAAAGTGATGGACACGACGGCTACACACGTCTGCTCCACTTAAAGGCCATGAAGTCAGTGGGATTTCACTGCATACTAAAGGGGTCTATACAGAACGAACACTTCAAGAAATGAAAACCAATTCTAAACTAACTATGAAAGAGAGAGGAAGAAGAGTAGAACTGCAACATGTACGTTCAACTTAACAAGTGAAAAAAAACCAACCCTGTGTTTTAAAAATTCCTCAGGGGGTCGTTTTCATTCAGTCCCGACTGCTATGGTTAAGGCTGCATAAGTGTTTCCACTCCAAACTCCTTTTTTCATACGCCTGTATCTCACCATTTTGGCTGAAATGCTTCAAGTTTTCATGAGGCCCATTGACTTTTTCAATATTCAGACATTTTGAAGAAGTTCAGATTGCTCTTGAGCCATGATTCATTGATGACACATGGACAATTTGAAAACACTTCAGGTAAATGGCATTTTTCATACTACACTGATTTTTTTTTTAAGGCAGTGGGTTGATATAGCCTCCCCCCATGGGGCATGGCTGCAGTACACCAACAAAGTGCATTGAGCACCCAGTGACCCTGTTGCAGCTTTTAAGGCCCTAGTACAGCAAACCACCCTAAGCCCCTGAACCAAGCATGTTCTGAAATGCAAACATGCATGTCAGACTGCCTTTTGCATGAGCTGATGATCAAATGAAACATATACCCATGCATTTAGAGGAACAACAAAGAATTTGTGCCTGTACTTAAGTGTTTTGCCGAACTAGACTGGGTTCATTGCAGCTACTCTAATCAGGCTTTAGGCATCAAGTAAGCTCCCTCTGCATTCTGGAGGAAACAGGCACCTCCAGAGAAGGATTCATCCAGCGTGAGGGTTGCTGGTTTGGAGTGAGTGCCGAACATCAGGTGAGATTTCCACCCCTTCCCTGCAGACCAAGCCCTGTGGAATCTGCTGTCTGTGAGTGGGAAGCGTACAGCACCTGCAGGCACCACCACTCTGGAAACTGGTAGATTGTTATTTTAACACACTGTTGTTGTCCAGCTTGTTAAAACCACAGGCTAGTGGTATGCTCAGATTAGACAGGGAGTTTGCCCTGCTGTTTTTCCAGCTGGAGTCACAAGCTGCTAGGAAGCATTTACGCACTGAACATCATGGGCCTACTCAGCATCACACTGATATTTTTCATGGCACGTTCTTTATTTCCTGAGACTGAATTTCTGAACAACTACATTTCCATGAGCTTCATCAGATTATCCAGTGGATTCTTCCCAAGTACAAATGCACTATAGACTTGGAATGTTGCACAAACCTCTATACATGGAAGATACTTTAGTCTCTTCCCAGCCTTGGGGGTTTCCCTGAGCTCCATGGTGCAGCAATGCAACTTTATGGAAACAAGGAGCAGAAGAGGCCACGAGGAGGCTACCGCCATCAGGAGGCTTATAAAAATGCCCAAGTTCAGGAAGGTATCTTTGAACTTTGCAAAAATTGAAACACGTAGAATATTGCCAGCATAATGACAGTTCATTGATACGCTATGTGAAGCTAGAACTGAACGTATATACTTAAAAAAAAATTATTCTGTTTTTTATTCATATGTTACACAAGATACTGGGTAGTGTAACATATAAATGCAGGTACAGATGTAGGAGGGAAGAGTCACAGGTATATTTCACTGGGTTTTGAGTCAATGACATTACATTGATTAATTTTGCTCCTTATTCTATACTAGTTAAAATAGATTTACTACTGCAATTAGTTTTCCTAATAGAAAATAGAACTATTCAAAGTGCCTTAAAAAAAGAAAATACAGATTTGAATGGTTTACTATGAGGAAGAAAATTAAGCCCATGTGCTCAAAGGCATCCACTGGAATATGGCCAAGCTCAGCTGCCTCATTGAGAAGTCTCATGGCACTGCTAAAACAGCATTGGGGAAAAAAAAATGAATGTAGTGCTGATAGCTTGGTTGCCTGAAGGTCTTTTACAGACGGAAGGGAATTCAGCAGTCAGGAACCAAAACAGGCTTAGGGATAAATTGGGAAGAAATACTGAATTCTGTGCACAGAAGGGCAAATGCAATTACAATTTCTAAACAAACTTCGAATATGAAATTGCTCAATCTGTGTATACAGTCACAGATCTATGACTGCTGTTATGTTTTTGTGTCTCTGGGTAACATCAGAGGAATTACCCCAACTGCCCGAGGGGCTCTGAAAGAGCCAGGATGAAAGCGAAAATGGAAAAAATATAGTTTCAAGAGCAAAGAAAACCTTCCTAATGATGATGAATATTAAACTTTATTTTAATATTCCTGGGATGGTGCTGAAAATTTGGTTGCCTTTGTAATATAAAGATATATTGTAATATAAAGATATATTGTAATATAAAGATGAAAAATATAAAGGTCAAAGAGAAGGAACTGTTGTAGAAATAAGCCTGGTTAGACAGAACTACTGACAGATTCAGCTGGGCTAACAGGGAAGAAGGACATTAATTGTGACCCCTTTTGGAATATGGGGGCTACAGGCTGTTCAGCCATGCAAGGAAATGAGCTCGAACACCACCTTTCATGACACAGTCATGTAGGAGTTGCGCAGATCTGAAGTCTTATGGTGGGAAAACCAGGGTCAAAAATGGAGGACAAGGCAGACTGCCTTATCCAGTCCTCCAGGAAAAAACAGGCTAGGAGAAGGTGGCATGTACAAAGCTTCACCACAGTCCTGTGCTTGCCAGAGACAGGAGGACACGTGGGTGGGAGTGGGCTGTCACTGTGGCTTTCTCCCTCCCTCCCTCTCTGCCTTCGTGCTGCAAAAGGGTGCATGGAAGAGTACAAACACATGCCCAGTAGAGATGAACCTCAATCTGCCTCTAAGATCTGTTTAAAATTCAGTGGTGAAGGAGGCGGTATAGAGTATTAGTCAGTATTAACAACAAAGGCATATTATCGGTTAGGAAAAAAAATGTTGATTTTGAGCCAGGGGAATCTTCCCTTTCTCCAAAATTTCAAATGCTGTTAGGAATAAGTTTGTTTGCCTGGTAGCCAGTTTTTAATAGTTAGCTTTGTAAAGTAAAAACACACTGTCAATTTATTACAGGTGCAATAGTAAATAGGTCTTTTGCAAAAAGGAAGAATTAGATAATTAAAAATGTTACGATGCTGAAAAATACGGCATTGTTATCTTAAATGAACAGTGCTTTGGTATACAGATGCTCCTATTTTTATAGCTTGCTAAATGAATTGCTTATACTCTGGGATGGCTGAAGCTGTCAGGAAGAACCATCCTCCTGCCATGAGCCCCAAAGGACATGGCTGGTTTTTCAGATTGCAGTTGCTCCCTGCTCACATAAATCCAGAGTGGCAGAAGCTTCGTGGAGGAAGCTCATCAGGAGCGAGTTCCCAAATGCTGAGCAAGCCGAGCCATCCGGCAGCCAAAACCTCTCCAAGATCTGCAGGTTTGGTCGCTGGCAGCCTGGTGCCCAGCAGACCTGGACCCCAGCCTCACCCCATCACCCCATCAGCCAGACGCCAGCACAGGAGGTGGACACACTTTCCTCTCCACCTCTCCTGGGCTTTAAACAATGTGACATGCCTGGAGGTGTAGGCTGGGCTACTTCTCTCTTAATGTTAACCATCTAAGAATGTGTGGCTGGTGTAGGCTTGCTGTTTGGGCTTCCTCAATAGTGGGGAAGAAAGGGTACTTCCAGAAGTTGCCCCATTCCCGAAGTTTTGGCACTCATTTTAGACTAGGATGAGCTGTCTTCTGCAGATCCTGCTCTTTTTATTGGCTATAAAAAGTGTATATATAAACAAACTCAGATTAGATGTTTACACTTTAGGTGATTAAAGTTAATTGACATGAATCCTATCTTTAACATCTAAGCTATAGCTTTTCCTTCAATTATCCACAAAAGGAGTATACTGTCTCCCATCGCATTTTTAAATACACTGTAATGATATATATGTTTGCTACTGTTTCCTTTAGCTGCTGCTATTCAGTTTGTTAATGCTGGGAGAGAAATGAATATATTAACATTTCTGCACAACATACTAATATTTCCATCTTTTGCGTTTTTTGAAAAATATAACTTCATACTGCTTTTCTAAACCAGCAAGACTACCTTGTTTTTTTCCAGTGTGGGTAGTTTTACAGTATTAACTGTGGATAAGAAATTTTGCACTGAGTTCAGGAGGATCCTATGGCAGTGTAAAAGTCACGAGATATTGACCACATGAAGGATTAGACCCAAATGATGAATGTGTCCTGTGGGATAGGTTGCCCTAGAACACTATTTTTCTGGAAAATGGTTTTACTTTGATTTGAATGGTGTTACTTGAATTAAGTTGCTCTTCAAGTAAGATCAAATTTTCACTGTTTCCTTGTGGCTTCAAATACCACCAAAAATACTTTTCTAGTTATTATGCATTAGGTGATGCAAAGAAAGACCGTGTGAATCTATTAGATTGATTTTTAGTTTTCTTAGGTGGAAACAGAACAACTCGATACTTAGTCTGTATGCTCAGATGTATAACCTACTTAACAGCTTTGTAATTCATGCTACCAAATGGAAAACGTGATCTCCAGGCTCCTTGAGTCCTTCCCTGGAAGCCCCACCAGAGAGGTCACCCCCCCTGCACTGCTTCTTGCAGGTGGCAGTCCTGCAAACTGTCTCCTAAGTTGCCTGGCCAGAGGGCAATGCTATGTGCCATGGAAGTGGGGGGACTAGAGATCAGCTTTTCATTCTACACAGAAAACAGCCCAAAATCTTCTGTAGGCTGTGTGAAATGGAGGGCTATCAAGCTGTCTGTGTTGAGACAGAAGTCACCTTTTCATTTCCTTCTGCCTGAGGGCCAAGAACCTCCATATTAGGTTTCAGAAACTGTTCAGACAAAAACTTTGCCAAAGCCACTCTTCTCCCACAGCTACCGGTGTAGTTTGCTGTATTGCCTGCAAGTAATGGGGAAATCAGCACGCAAGAAGCTGAAGTGGTGATTGATGGCAAACTGCCTCTGATCTAGTTGCTGGTTGCTGTGTGGATGCTGCATGTGCTACTGCTCTGAGGGTGCTCCCCTACCATGGCAGACATGTTCACAGGTGCTCCCAGAGCTCCCCCAGAAGACAAGGTCCCTCCCAGTATGTCTGGCTGTCTGCAGTGCTGACACTTTATACCTGAGCAGCCAACAGATCCTCCCGTCACAATCAGTGCATGCTGGAGATGCACCACCAGTGAAGCCTTGGGCAGGAGCTAGTTCACCCCGAGCGTGCAGATGGGGGGATGCCAGAGGCAGGGAGAGCCTCTCTGTGTCCTCTCGGGTCTCTAACTGGGTGCAGAGGTCCCTTACTGTCAGATCAGACTCAATCACCTGCCAGTTCTTACTCTGCATTTTCTTTTCCAAAACAATGACAGGAGTTGTATGGCTATTCCCCTGGTGAGCACCTAACAAGATGTTTCTCCTTAGGGGGCTGCTAGAGGGGTGGTAAACCAGGAAAGCTGACGTGGACTACATGAGCATTGTCTCGCTTGGTTGGAGAATAGAGATGAAGAAATCTCTATGTCTTTCCAATTATGCCCAGCTTTTTTTTCATTCTCTGAACTGTGGATTGAGTCCGTACTCATTGTACGAATTAAACATCAAGTCCATGGAAAAGCTGCAAGTCTCTTAAGCTATTTTTATACTACAAACAAAGAGGCCAAAAGCTATTTTGTGACCTGAAACTAACTAGTTGTCTACATCTAAACTCTTCCCTTCTGCACCCCTTCCCTTTTCAGGGCAAGGCGACTTTGTCTTTTTTACCTGCTATGGGTGATCCCTGCTCCATGCTATTCCCAGCTACTGTTAGATGATGATTAAGAGAGAGCTAGTTGGCCGGGTCAAAATTACAACAGTGAATGGGTTAAAATTCAACAGGACTTGGTTTGTAGACAAATGGATCAACTAAAGTATTCTGAGAATGCAGCTCTGCCTTTCAGCTGCTTTCTTCATACTGAAATAGGAATGTGCTCAGCTGAACACTCACAGCAGCCTAAAGCTGATGCACTGGGACATAGGAGGAGGCCTTCATTTTAGACTTTTCACTGTTTGAAACGATAGACTAAAATAGCTTTTTACAACTGGCATCCATCACTTTTACCCCTCTGAGTCAAAGTCTCTTGCGTCATGTGCAGTCCAGAATAGCTGCCCTGAAGGACATCACTCTGCTCCTGCACCAGTGCAGATGAAAGAACCACTGATGATGCACTGGTGAATACAGAGGATTTAATTAAGTCCTGAGTGCAAGTACATCTCAGTAAAATTATACCAGGGCCAAGACCGACCAAAGCAGTTATAGTGTACTTCACCATCACTTGTGAAACAGAAATACGCAGAAGCAGAGTGAGAGATAAGTCATGGTCCTACTGAACAGCTCAGGGAAGATCTGCTTACAGGGAACATGCATGGTTAGAATAGTCACATAACCTATTCTAGGCACCTAATGTAGGTTGCGTATGTCAGGAGGCTGATCTCTCTGTATGGTCAACGCATAGAAGTAGCTGAACCCCTCCCAAAGGTGATTTAGAACATCTAAATTAAGGAATATTTAGGTTCCTAATTTGGATGCTCCGAGTTTCTCTCCAGAGGTGTCTCTATTCATTGATTATACAGAGAGTAAGGCTCCTAATTTAGGAACATGATGCACTCCTAAATTAGGAAGGAAATTACCTGGGAGCTATGAATTACTCCTCCCTTCCCTTCTCCCCCACTAGCAGCTGAACCTATCATGGCATCAGATTGAGGCCAGATTCTGATTACAGTAATATTGGTGGCAACTGTGGTGTAATTTCATTCATTTATAGCAACGGAAGCTCTAGATTGGTAGAAATGAAAATAGAGTCTGGTCTGTGATGCTGAAATTCTTGTCTGAGAACTGCTGATAGTGGAATCTTTGCTTCTGACTGAAAATTTTGAGACAAAAATCTCCATGGTTCTAAATACATACAATAACTTTAAGCTTTGTTTACTATCATGCCACATGTGCAGAGCATGTGGAAATGATAGTATCCTGTTTATACTTATGCTTGTTTCATGGCCATCGTCTTACAAGAGCATTCAACTGTGGCAGAGAGAAACTGGAATCAAACTGAGGAGTCTAAAAGTAAGTAGAAGCTCAGCATGACAGGATAAATGAGACAAATGATGTTCTCATATATTAGTGTCTATTCAGGTTCTGCATGACATTTCCTATCTAAAAAGCAACTGTATGCCTGCGCCTCTGCAATTCCTGTAACAGTCTGCTATTTTGAGGGTTAAACCCTGATCCCATGTCCTTTGGGCAATTAAGGGTTAAAGGTTCAGACAGGACCTGTAGTGTGGTTTCTTAACCTCCCTAGGAGATGTGCCATTACATACTTTATTAAAATCTTGACTGAGGAAGGGACAAAACTGTAATTTCAGGATACTTTTAAAATGTAACGGATTTCAGATGTTGTTCCATGGATTCTCTAGTATATTTGATTTTGGAATGTTTAATTTACTATGGGAACTGCTTCTTCCCTGGCATGAAAACACAATTATTAAAGCTCATTTCATTATTTTGAGACTGATAGCACAATTTTGTTCATTGTTTAACATTCCATCACTATGAATACAAAGAAATTCTCCAATGATTAATAGGATTTGTTATTTTAAATAATCATGCTGAATGTTATTTGCAAGACTTATTAGGTCTGTAACTTCCATATGAATAATGCATCTCTAGCTGTACAGCCAACTTTGGAGAGTTGCTCCTCATTTGTAGAATATCCTTCTCTTTGACTGCTTCAGGGACAATTATTCTGCAACGTGGAGCCCACAGTTGTGTATCGCATCTCATCCTATTGCCATGAAAGGCATCCTCAGAGGGATTTCCCCCCAGAAAATTTACTGTCTGGTTTTTAGGACACTTTGCTCTTCACACTTGCACAGAATGGAAACACGTCGTCTGGTAAGTCAAAAAAGGCAGCCAGGAGGATGTTGTTCCCTAACATGGATGGTGTCCTGCTGAGTCTCAGCCACGAAACAGTCCCTTCCGGCTGAGCCCACACAGCTGGAGAGAAATTTAGAAGGGGACCATGGAGCCCAAAGAGAGCTCACATCCTGGGTATAACCCTTCCTCCTGCACACACATTCTCCACTATAAGCTGCAAGGAGTTTTAAATTGCCATAAAGCCAAAATACCACCCTCCCCCACAATACAGACCGGAATATGACTTCTGTATGGTTGTTCAAAGAGCAAAAGTCTGCATTGCTCCCATGAGGACCACTCTGATTTCTCCTGTGCCCACCTCCCCTCACCTTCTGCACTGCCAGGCCCCGCTGGTGCCTGTGAGGAACCGTGGTGTGCTAAAGCTTTTGCTCACAGAGACAGAAACCCACAGCAAAGCCCCATTCCCCCCCATATACCACAGCTGCTCTGCAGTACGCACACGGCATTTCCACGCTACTGTCTTCATGTATGTTATCACCCTCTCATTAAATAACAGCAGGAGTGGTTTCAGCTAGAAACATTTTGACTCCAGGTGATTTTCTGTTCCCTCTCAGTGACCCCAAAAAAAGCCATTCCTGGCAGAAAGTGCTGAAGTCCGATGATGAGCTCTCATCATTTGATGTGGTCCTTTCCACTCACATCGACATTTATACAGACACAAGTGAGAAAAAAAAAATGGCAGTGGTCCGTAGAGCCTGCTCTCTCTGGGCTTCAGCCACAGAAAACTGCACAGCTCATCCCTCTATATATCAAAAAGCCAGCCCCTTCCCATTTTTTTATTCCCAGTGAAGGAATAACAGAAATGAAGACAGTCGGCTAGAAATTCCCACTCATCTATTCTCTTTATCATAAATTCATACAAGCAGGTGTAAACAGATAGGAAAAAAACAGAAACACATACATGTTCTGATGTGAAGGCAACCAGTCTGGGAATAGCTGCCATTCCTTTTTCTTTAACTTCTGGGAACATCTTGAAACGTGCAATCAACATAGCATACATGTTAGATATGGCACCACCTGGAGTCCACAGTAATATACTGTTACTTTTTCTATGCATTGTAATATTATTGCAGAACAAACGACAAGTCTTGCTATAGTTTTTCTGACTCTAATGTTAATATTTCTGCCTAATGGCAGAGTCTTCTTCCTGACGCTCCTCACAGCTGAATTCTGTAATAACAGGATCTACTGCACCCAAATAACAATTTATGCAAAAAGTACTGCTGCAAAAAATGATGGGGGTTTCCCTTCATCCTCATTTTTGTTACCGTTTCTCCTCTCGTCCCCAATCTTATCTTTCCATATGCCATCAACACACAATCCCACCCTGTTCCACCTCCCAAGCGGATGCCACTACAAGGCAACTTCCTAAATGGCTTCCAAGGGCAACGTAATCTGTGCTCTCCCCTCCCAAATTAGGGTGGTGTTTCATGCCCTGGCTGTGAGGAAACCCACACAGTGAGTCCCAACAGACACTATCTTCTGGATAACTGGAGCTGGGGGAGAGAAAAGAAAGGAACAAGGGCCACTCTAATAAATATTTTTATTTGTCCTCTGATGGGAGCAAGGGGAAAAGGTTAGCTGTCCCTAACACTAGCCTTAAAATCTCTGGCATACATTGCCTTAAAATACCCTCTTCAAGATGGGTATCAGATGACTGATCAACAGTATTCTGTTCCCATATTTCAATTGTTGATGCATAAATTAAAACCGAGCACTTTGTTCTTCCCTTTTGAGATTTTTACAAACTGAGCCTCTGTGTCTACAGTCGAACAATGTTTGATTATACATTAATGCTGCATGAGCACTATGGGAATATAATGCAGAACCTGAGGCAGAGTCTGAGTACTTTTACATAAGTACATACATAAACACACACAGAGACATGTATACATAAAATCCATCAGTTTTATCCTGTATATATACTCTCTCTCTATATATACAGATTGATTATATAGATGTTTATGCACATACATTTATATAAAGCAAAGGTGTATATTGATCATGGTTTTAGGCTTTTAAATGAGCAGGTCAGAGTGCAGCTGAGGTAGAGTTCAGCTAACCCAACTTTCATCCACCTAGAAATGGAGTGAAGAGCACAGGACAGGCACTTCCAGAAGATGGTTCAGCTCATCCTAAAGCAGCTGCTTGTGGGAGGTGGGATGACTTGTCCTGCCAACGCATCCACCCCTCTACCTTCGATATACGGGAGCTGCTGTAACTAGCCCAGGGTAGACACCCAATGCTTGGACAGCCAAAGTGAGACAAGATAAAATCCACCCTTTAAGCAGATCAAGGTAGCTCTGCTGAAAGCAGCGACACCACACCACGTTACACCAGCAGGGTATATATGCTGGCAAATTTAACATCGTTCTGACTTCTGTAAGATTTGTATTTATCCCACTGGAGATACATACACTGTTCCACGACCCACAGAAACTGTGCCATTCACATCTAACCAGCGTCCCCACTCTGCTCTTGCAGCGAGGCTGCCCCTGCTCTGGGCTTCCCCTGACCTCACGGTCCCTCCTGTGAATCCAAGGGAAAATGCCACAGAGGGATGGCATCGCTGGCACGGGGGTCAGTATAGATTGAGCTTTTTCTTCCCCTTTCAACTACCTTGAGAGGTATGAACATATTCCCACACCTCTTTTCACAAATGACAAAACAAGAAATGGAGAGACTAAGAATAAATGTTTGGATACCTGTCCCTAAAAATTGCAGATGTCACGTAACAGCTGCTGTTGATGATTCAGGTGACTCAACTAAGTTGAAGCAATTTGGCCTATCTTGTCCAAAGTCATTGGCTCAGTGTCAAAAGAATCAAGACTGAAACATTAAAATTCTTCAATACCAAGCCTTCCTATTAGTATTTATTACCTACCCATTTAACTTTAAGCTTATTAATAAGCCCTCATTCTGCCTTTAATTTTGCAGCTGTGTTTACACCCACAGGTAATTGCAGGCAACAAAACACACCTACAGAATTTGGAGAACCTAATCAGGCCTCTATGCTTTGCATGTATTGATACCCTATATGCAGAGAGCGAGAACCTTCTCTTCACAACAGTAAAGCCTTCAGCTGAAGCCGTACCAGTTTGAAATGAGAAGACAGCAGAGATGATTTTGATTATTGCCTAATAAAGCAGAACCTGCACACTGGGTATTGCTGAATTAGGAAGATTAGTGAATTAGAAAGATGCGCTTTGCACAAAACAGAAATTGCAGAGAAAGCCAAGATGAGAGGGGGCAGCACTGCAAAGGGCCAGGACAGGTACATGACGCCTGCCAGAGAGCCCGTCCCCACGCAGGGTTCAGCTAGATGAAGTGAGCTCCAGCATCCAGTTCTTCCTGAGGCATTCATCCTTCCTGACTCACCCTATCTCAAGCACAGTTTGCCAGATTTGGGCAGATCTGGTGCTGGCACTGAGCCCTTCACCCCGGTCTGCTGGCCGTGCCCAGCCTCTGCCCACCAGCTCTGGCTGAGCAGCATTGCTATTGCTCTTCTCTCCCCACTTGGGTCCCTGACCACCCCGGTGGGGTTACTGCGGCTCAGGCCTGCAAGGTGAGGAACTGAAGAGCAGCTGTACTGAGCCAGGCCAGAGACTGGGCCGTAACCAGGCACTGTCCAGTTTCCAGAAACTTTGGCTTAGGTCCTGGGTTTGTGATTCACATTTAGGTGCTGCCCTCTGTGATGGAGGCCACGGTTTTGGTCAGGACCTCTAAGCACTACAGGAAAAGCTGTCAGAGCTTTTGCTCTCAGTGCTTTTAAAATAAGGACTCAACAAGATGTAAATTCTTCCCATCTTTTTCTCCACCTCTGTGGAAAGGCCCAGGACAAAACTCCTGCACCACTTCCCATGACATTCCCACATTCAGATGTGAGAAGTTAAAGATGAGCCTTGCCTGATCTTCTGCACAGTATGAACTGTACCCTTCATGCCCTTGGAGGGCTGAACATCCTAGGCTGTTATCAGTGAGGCCTGTCCTTTGCTCAATAGTCCAAATGCTCTTTCCTTCTCCATTAGGTCAACAAACTTTCTTTCCAGAAGGGCTCCTTCCCCACCAGCTACCAGTCTGTTCTCTTTTGACAAGCCAAAATGCTATGGCCAATGTCAAGTCTTCCCATTTTTTGCAATTTGGTGAGATAAATAGGCCAAAATTTTTAGCAATGGAATAGTAGAGTAAGACAGGAGGTGACAAAGTATAAATCAAAAGACTAAGAGTAATGATAAAAAAAAAAAAAGGTCTTAATGTAGTGTTTGTCAAGAGTCAATGATTTCTCTACAGTTAGTCACACTCTATTTTTTTGCCTTATTGGCTGCCCCTGAATGAACCAGGTTTCTGAACCTTTAAGCACTCAGATTAACCAGCCACCCAAGTACCCCACTGACCTCAAGAGGCAGCTCACACATGGAAAGCTAATTGCATACCATAATATTGGCAGGACCTCACCCACTCCACTAACATTCCTTAAAGGGATGCTACATCTTTCCCTCTGCTCCAATTTTCCCTGCGGTGATGGAGAGCATTGTTGTGTTTCTTCCCCCCATTATTAATACAAAAGTCCTTCTATTCCATGTAATCCATAAAAAGCGGAGATAAAAAGAAAATGCAAGGGAAATGTCTCGTCTGATTATGTTTCCCATGTGCCATTACAGCTGCTCATAATGCAGTGCAGTTTGCTCAAACAGACCCTCATAATCACATCCTTGAAATTCATAAACATACAATACTTTATCTCAAAGAGGCCACTGGTGGTTATTAGCAAGTGTCCTCTCAAACATGCATATTTAATTATGTTTACTTTTTAACTACAGGGGATGTCATATAGTATAGTCTGAAAAATAAAGAAAGCTTGAAATATCATGTACCAGGTGAAAATATCCCATCGCCACAGCCCCCTGGCCAGCCAACCATCTCTCTCATTTTCCTTAGTGTGACATATTCCAAAAGTACAAACACTGGAGCAATTTCATAGGTGAACCTGAAATGTAATGAAATTTAATGCTTTCATCTACAACACTAACACATCTTCTTCCAATATTACATTACATTATAGGCACAATATACTCTATCTTGCACTGGGTAGTGTTCTGTTTTACAATACTTTTGATAAACTTCCTTTTGATTTGACGTCAAATGTCCAGAAAGAGAAATGCTGAGAGCACTTGAGACTCCATTTCTACCCATTTCAGTGAAACAAATCTTGCCTGCCTCTTCTAGGCTCAAGGCTTCGCCCTGCATTCGAGAGCTGCTGGGCAAAGCCGGACCTTTGCCTTGCAAAAACCTGTGTTCGTGTCTAGCTGGATACACATTACTAGTCCTACTCAGGATGACAAGACAGAGCATGAAGCCAAGCAAGTGCACAAAAATGCTTCCTAGTCCCAAAGTGAAAAAAAACCCCACACTTTAAATTCTGCACCTCTTTCTTAACAGAAAGCAATGCCTTTAACTGCTCTGAGTACGGACTGTACATCACCTCTCTACCTGAATGCAACTGTTCACTTAGCACACCTTTCATTTTACATATTTATGCATGCAAAATGCTAAAACATTTTTTCTGTATAATTTTTAGGGGGTAGCAAAACCGACATATTAGTATGATGACATCTAATAGAATACAGTCTAAAAGACAATGTCGAAAGTCTTAATGTAAATAGCTGTAACAACCATTTTAAAAGCAGACAATTGCTTTTTCAGCAACCTTAACATAAGAGTATTCTTTCTTGCATTCAGCTACAGTAGCTAATATTTTAGAGTGTAACTGTAAAATTATATTAAGTATTACTATAGAAAAAAATCTGCTACTTACATATTGGTATTTGCTGCTGATGTCAGCCAGTCTGCTGCCAATCCAACCATGTCCAATCCAGTTGAAAGCTGATTAAAATATCTAGGGTGCCCTGCATAAGATGGAAAATGTTATCAAAAGACTGATTACTCTGAATGAAACTATTCAGTGCTGAATGGTATATTTACCTCCAGATTTCTATGGAAAAGGAAGTGCTTTCAAGGTATGAAACAAAGCAAACAGCAATAAATACATTTCTTGGAAAAGGCAGGATTTCTCTTCTTTCTCATTCCAAACTCAGTAAAATCAGAGTAATTACACTGAACACAGAATAATGAATTCCAACGTTCTCTATTATCCTCTCAATATGCCTTGAAAATTAGCACGATGCTGCGTCACAAAAATAGCTGTTTGCTCCCGTTAGTGTGTCACATGTTGTCACTGGACGTGTTTTTGCCTGGCTAGGTTTGAAAGGCACGCACGAGACACCATCTGAAGAGCTTGCCAGTACATATAACATCAGTGATGAATGGCTAATGATTATAATAGACAGAGCAAAATGAGAAAATGGAACATTTTGGTGACTGCTTTGCACATGACTCAAAGGCTGATGATTGTACGAAGATGGCAGGGAAGGTGGCGGTCCTTGTCATTTCTTCCCCGTCACAGTGCAATTACAAACAGCCTGGCTGCTCACAATTGTGATTTTAAACAAACCCCATGAAAACCAGCACTATTGCCCCAGCAGAACGGTGCACAAGAACATACTCAATCAGCTGATAGTCCATTTACCTGATTAATCTAATTGGGTCCTGATTTTTTTCTAAAATCCTGTTAGAGTTTTTCTTAAAATATGCCCAGAGCCATTAAATGCAGGAACCATTAAACCTCAGTATTTACTAGTTGCTCCCCACAAGTCCCTGTTAAGTGGCATAATTTCCAGTACAAATTAGAGACGGTTCACAATTACTTAAATGCTGTCCCACTCAAAGGAAGGCAGCTTCTGCTTGGAAAACACCTGTCCTGACCCACAGACGATGTACTGTTACTGCTGTCACGGAAAACAAAAGATAGAGCAAGATGATTGAGGAAATGCAGACCCAGCACCAAGAGAAAACTTATCTTTGGTCTCCGGTGGCCTCTTATCAGGCGCGGACACATGGCTGGCAGAACAGCAGGGGGAATTGCTCCCAGCTCTCACCTTGCAGCACACAAAGGCAGGGTAATTGGGATGTGAGGGCAGACCAGAGCAGGGCAAAAGGGGATGGGGGACAGGCACACATGCAATATCCTGCACCCCTAACCTGAGACGAGCCCCGTGCCACTGCCATCCAGCCTGGCAGTGTTTTGCACCAAGCCCTCCCCAGCAGTGATAGGAACTGCCATGTCCCCCTGTCCACACTATCCAGGACACGTGGCCAAGCCCCTTCAGGCACCGAGGGATGCTGCTGAGACCCACCAGGACCAACAGGATCCAGCCCCTGCACGCTCTCGAATGGGGCAGGTGGACCTAGGGCACGTGTGTATCCTTGCCACCACTGCCAAAGCCACAGCAATCCTGCTCCACGGGCTCTGCCTGCAGAGGACAGCATCTCCCCCGAGAGAGGTTTCAGTATTTATAGCTCAGGTTCAATCTCACAGCCAGGCTCCAAGCGAGTTCCCAAATTCTGCCAGAAAGCAACAGAAAATCAGGAGCTGAAAGCCTTTGGCGAATGCGAGCCACAAGAAGGGGCCAGAAAAACTCCTGCTTCGGAGATAAATCCACACTGAAAAGCAGAATTGATATTTGCAGCTGCAGCGTCTCGGCGGCTCTCCGTCAGCGCCGTACCCAGCCCCAGGCGACAGCCCTGTTGTCACTGCTTGTTTCTTCAAGGAAACCCCACAGCGCACCTCCTGCTTTAGGAACCGCCGCAGGAAGGGGGCCGGCTGCACGCAGGGGTCGGGCAGCCG
>KZ506231.1:239527-264056 GCA_002844005.1 Limosa lapponica baueri
TTTTTTTTTTCAATTCAGGACAATTACATGAATTATGTGTGCTTCTTGACAGTACATTCTGATTTTTTCTTGTTATTCAGACATAATAAAAAAAGAGACAATGTCGATTCCTGCATTATCACCAATTCCTACCAGTCCTTTTTTTTTTTACTACACAATGAATTGGCTTATTTTTATTCTAACAAAATAATTTTGCTGTTATCCTAGGTCTACCTCTCATTCTAAACTATTAAAAAAAAAAAAGACAAGGACACAGATACTTAATAAAAACCCCTTTTTGTTTAGGGCCATATCCTCAGTGCTGGAGATCTGCACAGTCTCACTGCAATCAGGGGCATGCTCTCTGGAGACCTACCCTGTTTTGTTCACCACTTTCCTCTCTTTTACCTGAACAGTAAAATTTTTTATAAAAAGCACGACCAAAAGCCTCAGCACATCTTGGTGCAGTGCAAACTACCTTTGCCCATGCTGCACTCTTCCAAAACAGTAATGAGTAACAGTAAACAGGATGAGGCACCACCTCTGGAGATTTTCAAAAGACGGGTTGACACAGTGCTTAGAGACACAGTTTAGTGTCTTTTGTATGGTTTTCTTTTGTTATTTTATCAGAGTTAAGTTGATGGTTGGACTAGATGATCTTAAAGGTCCCTTCCAATCTAGATAATTCTATGATTCTATAATAGTCCCAGGATTATTCTTTCCAGAAACAGTGCTATAGAAACATCACTTTGTCCTTCCTCTCTCTCCTCGTGCAGCTACAGCACTCTGCTGCTAGCCCTCTGCCTCTAGTGCACTATTACTTTAAAGTGCTTCTGTCTGAATGGGTGTTGCTTCTTCCCAGTTTTGATCTCCATTCTATAAACCTCAGTTCTGATTGAGGCAAACACCCAGGGACTTTATTAGTAAGAGAGAAGTACAGATTAAGTGCTCAGGATTAATTTTTGGGGTAAAGGAAGAGGAGATTGTTAAAGGAATTATAAAACCATAGTGACCTCTTTACCCTTAGCAAGTTACTACTACTTAGAAATTATACTTTAAACGAAATTATGCACTTAATGAACTTTTCAGCCCTAGATTAGCAATACCAAATTATCATCCACCCTGCACAAGCAGATGATGCACAGTGTTGAACGTCAGGAGCTAGAGAAACTATCGTGCTGCTTGGATGCTATAGCTCCAATTTCTTGCCTTAATTTGAAGCATTACATTTCTAAATCGCAAGTCTTTGAAGAAAACTTGCAGATAATAAGCAAGACAATTTTTATCCAAATGTGCAGGGAGCCTGAAACAATCATCCTGAGATGCATCATCTTTCCCTACCAATGCAAAATGGGTCACTAATCTTGAGCCTGAACTACTCTTTGTCATCCAGTCTGTAATCTTCTTTGTCACATGAAATGTCTTTGTCTTTAAAATGTCTTTTTTCTTTAAAGACCATACGAAAGACACTGCTGATGCTTAGCAAACACTGGAGAGCAATGCCAGGAGAAAAAAAGGCTTCTTCACATCAGTGTTACCGTTTTATGAAGTTAGCGAACAGTATACGGTGTGAATAACCCTGTCTTCGAATTCTTGCTGTCTCCAGAATTCCTGTGTAACGCAGCTGAACCAACACTTTTTCTTTATCAAACTTGTTTGCCTGCCGGTCGTTGTTTGGCTTGATGCACCTGACAAAATGAGGCTGGCCGACGACCATTTTGGATAACAAATCCATCAGAGAATACTGCAAGAAAGTAACAAGATATCTGCCACTAGGATATGTATAAAACCTGTACATAGGTCCACGTGTAGCTGAAATTTTATTTCATATGATCAGAATTATGTCCAAACCCCCTTTGCAGTTCAGTAAGCTTGTACTTTAATGGAGTAAATGATAAGGTCTCTAAGTTACTAGCATATACTACTTGAGAGAAACACTGACTCCAAATGGATGGACCAAATTCCACCCAGAACATTCTCACAAACTGCTGTAATGTCTAACATATGATAGAAATTCTCCTTACACGTAGTTGCTTCTCTTGGAGCCTAGTTAGGTATTTATAGCCCACTTTTTCTTTTTCCTGTTGTCACCTATTTGAAGATCCTTATTCACCCAAAGAGAAAATATCCGTCTACAGATGGGAAGCAGGAAAGCAGCAAGCCAGTAAATATTGCCATCCCTTCATTAGACTGGAGGAAACTAAGGCTACCCTAGAAGAGGGGCTGCTTAAACTGCTCTGATCTAGCACGTCCTGTTCATTGTACAGGCCAATGGTGATACTTTAGCTGCCCTCCCAAGAGGAAACCTTTGAGGAGGGCAAAACTAGAAGTAAACAAAATCACAATTCCCAACTTGCACTTTTCCCACCTCACCAGGGTACCAGGCCGGCAGAGGGGGTGCAGTTTGCAGCTCCCCAAGCCAACTGAGGTCAGTCTGGCTGTAAACAACTGTGACTGGTGTTTTGTAAAATTGCTTCATGGGAGGATCTTATTAAAACACAAACGAAGGGGCTCATTCCTCAAGATTCAGCCTGACTCAGCAGAAAGAGGCAGCCAGGAGGTAATGCAGTTCAGCAGTAGGTTGGATACATGAAACCAATGTAGGACGTCAAAAGCCATATGTTTCCTATTAAAATGTGCAATTCCATTCTGGACAGACGCTGCACCATGCAGCAAAGTGCCTAATTAGCTTCATCACTAGTGCACCAATCGAACACAAACAAGTAGGACACGCTAATGGATAATTTTTTTTTTCCACTCAGTCTGAGGTGGCAGATGCTTTTCTCAATCTCCCATAGATTTCTGAGTATCAGTAAACCAGTGGGGCTGAAGCTGAATCTTCATTTAAGAGCATTAGCTACCATGATCTGAGCTCAGATTTCCACTACAGAAAATAATAACAGAAAAGTGTAAATATAATTAACTCATTTGCAGCCTCTGATACTAGATGTGCTGGTAATGCTCTGAATAACAGACATTAGGTTTGAATGAGATTCAGTAATTTTTTCCTTCTAGAACTTTAAAGCACCATGCAGCTTTGGACCACCACGATACCTTAGGCTGAAATTGTCCTTTGCAGTCCACAAAGCTATGCAATTGTCTCTACTAAACAGAGATCTTGCTTCTTACTGTTCTCTGTCATAGATGTAAATGAACTCTCATGGGTCAAGAATATCACCTCATCCATCTTTATGGTTTTGCTGGGAGAGATGACTAAGTAAGAGTTGGAAACTCAGAGCTGGGCCCAAGTGAGCTAACTGCACCACTTTGGAGGAAAGAATGCTCTTCACAGCTATTTTCCGTTGCAAGACCAACAGCACAGCCAGTGCTTGGGAAGACCAAGAGCCACAAGAATGAACTCAGGACAGCCTCTGAGCAGTGACCATTAAGGTCTTTCTATGGATCTCCTGCTTCAAATTAACTTTGCCCTCTTGCTTCTTAAACTGTTAAAGAAATGCTATACAATCAATGTCCAACCTTCCTCCCTTTTTTCCTTGGTGGAAAAACAAGCAAGTGAAAGATTAATATTGATCACCATACATCATCATGACAGAAATGTGGCTGTGTGATCAAGTACAATTAAAGATGAAACATCGCAATCTATCTCCACTAGATATTTGTGCTGCACAGACTGCTGCACCATATACACAGTTCACAAACTCCAAATGGATCACTATTGACTCTTAAGTCAACAGGTGCATTTCAAAAGGCAAAAGAATAAACATTCGTTCTACGCTAGAAAAATTTATTAAAAGATCTGATATCTTACTCTAAAATAAGAAGCAACTGTCTGTGTTTTCATGCTGGTTGTCTCTCTTGGATGATGTCCAGTATCTCCTGCTTCATTCTATAAGATGAAGAAAGAAAATCACACTTTTTATCTCTGTTGAGCATGTTGTGCCCTTTTCAATGCCGCAACAAAGCACCCCTCAGAGAACATCATTAATTTTAAAAAAAGTATTCTAAACAGAAAAAGTTACAGCATGATCACTAGCACAAACCATTTACACCAGTACATTACATTACTTTGCTACACAATACACAAACGTTCACACACAGAGGACACAATTTGATAACAGAGCATCTAAATAACTGCCACAAATAACCTGACAATGTCTGAGGTCCTGTCTGTTATTTCATCATCACTGATGTTTTCGAAGTTCTCTTAGGAACTTGACTATACTCCACACCAATATTTTAATTTCTCTTTTTTTCTACAATACAGCTAGGAAATAATATTTTTTTTCCCCTGAAGTTGTTACAAAACTATAGCCAGAAAGAAGGGAAATGTTAGGTTTTTACCTCACGGAAGGAATATGAATTGCACAACACAAAGATATCCAGCTAAACAGAAAAGAAAATAGGAGAGGGAGAAAAACCAAGGAAGGGGTTACTTGCTTACTTTTAGTACCAATAACAGTATTGCCTTTCTAGTTTAAATTAGGGTTTAAATTAGGCAGAATCACAAAATCAGTTTTCTTACCTTTGTATGACTAATTGATTTCTGTGGGGTCCACATTTGGTAACTGATTGTAGTTTTGCTTTTAGTGTGTGCCAGGTTACCTATGGGAAGATGAAAGAAAGCAACCTACCAAAATGCTTACATCTCATCTAACCTAAAAACTGTGCTTAACCACCTTATTTGTGCCCCCAGTGTAACCACATGACTATAAAGTCCGTTGACTTTTCGGAGTACGTCCTCATTTCCCCTTTCACCCTCAGGATGGAACAAGCTCTGAAGAAGTTGCATGAAGGTGGAACATGGGCTGAATTTTCTTCCTTCAGCACTTATGTCACCTACTAGAGCAAAAAAATAAACAAAGAGACTGCTGCAGAAGGTAAGAAAGATACATTTTAGAGCATCTGTGTGGTTTTACCCTAAGGATGTTGTTGTACTATTCTAGTTCTAAGGCTACTTAAAAGTGCTTCTCTGGCCCTGAGGGCAAGTGACACGGCATGACTCAAGTCTATACAGCTAAACTCTATACTTCACTGCTCTTTTAACCTGGCAAAAATAAGTTTGTATCTTTCCACAGAGCTTGTTGGAAACCATCGCTGGCCTGTGCTTTCTCTTGAAGCATGCCTGGGCATTTCTGGGAGACTGCTAGCTGACATGGTCCAAAACTGTCCCACGGAGGTACGCCAACAATTAATCAGAATGGGCAATGCTGTGGGAGTGTTTCAGCTACTGCTAACTGGCCCTGTTTGTTTTACTAGCATAGACATAGTCTTAAGACTCTAACCTTGGAATTCTTAATCAAGTAATACCTTTATTATGGTAACTTGAAGGACTAGGTGCATTGGAGTGGTTTACACAGACAGAGGTCTTCTAAAAGAATAATGAAAATTCTGCATAGTTTTCCATCATGTCACTCTGTGTTGATAAACCCCAACCATTGCTGCATGCTGCCATTGCTTCTGCTAATAATGTAACACCTCTGGAATCTCGCTCTCCACTGGGAGAGCCTGTAATCTCTCTGTGCTCGGCTACTATCAGTAAGAAGTGGATAAGAGTTGGATAAACAGCCACAACCATACAGCATGCTGACCTAACGCGTCATGTATTACGTGATGGTATCAAGTGCTAAACCTCCCTTGGGCGTAGCTGAATATCACAGGGTGGGAAGAAGGGAGGATTCCTCACACCTAACTTTAGCTATCTGAAAGTGAGGTATTTACAGGATCACTGCTGTATTCAGCAGAGAAAGGCACCTTCAGAGCAGATTTATCCCATCCTAAGAGAAACACCTGAGA
Organism: Limosa lapponica baueri; assembly: GCA_002844005.1. Taxonomy (NCBI): domain Eukaryota; kingdom Metazoa; phylum Chordata; class Aves; order Charadriiformes; family Scolopacidae; genus Limosa; species Limosa lapponica. Next base: position 245,261 of record KZ506231.1, read on the forward strand.
CAGGCAAGATGGGTTGGGCTCTGGGTAAACCTCTACATTTTCACTGATGCTAGATGAATAACGTAGATCTGAAATCTAACTTTTAGTTGGCTATAGCAGGATGGTTTGGGTCAGTTTCAGAAGGCTACACACAGTGTTTCATAATATTTAACAAGATCAGTTCTTAGGACCATTTGGGCTCAGACTTTGGCTCTACAGAGATTATAGCTTAGTATCTTAGCAGATATCAACAAGTCAAAAAGTTCAGGCAAGGACATTGAGCTCAGTGTTTTCCCAGGAACTCTGACTTAAAATAGACCTTCAAGACCAAATTTTGCATTCCACCAGCAAAGCTCCCTTTGTGAAGAATAGGACCCTTGCCAAAACCTCAGTTTCTGTAAGCTATGATAACATTTTAGAGTAATTTCCATTAGGCTCTTCCAATTTCACTTTTCTGTTCTACTACATCTCCCATGTAGTTGTACAAGGAAGTAAAGTTGTAAAGTACTTACTGTATGGCATCAATGCCATCACACAGGGAGTAATACAACAGTAGCAAACTGTAAGGAGACTTATTCATCATCCTAAAATGGCAAGCAGGACACTACGCAAGGACCTGCTTCAACTAAGGTGCAATTTAGGAGTAATTTCTGTAGAGCCAGTCATATTCCTCCACCCCAACTTATGAAGTCCCCAAAGAAGGGCTCACTACTGGACTAAAAGATAGGGGAAATAGAGGAGTGTCTGCTTACTCATTGCAGCAGACGTTAGGAGCCACAACCTTGGTTCTCTACTACTTTAGAGAAAAAATGCACTGAGACAAAACAGGCAATTTATATATGCCCTGTCCAAAAAAGGCCAGTGACTTACCCGATCCTTTCTGTTCAGTCCTCAACTCAAGGGATGTACTCCACTCCCTGTCTTGCTCCCCTACCCTGAAGAGAGGACCCTGAAAGAAGCCTCTACCACTTGCTTGGCACTTGACCAGACCAATCCCTCCCCTGCAGCTTGAGATGGCTGGGGCTCCATTCTGTATAGATTCTACGGTTGGAAAGTTAAGCCACAAAGTGTATAATGTCATCAACAAGTGGTCATATGAAACCTAGCAGTGGTCATCACGAAGGCTAGAGAAGAGTAAGAAGGTTACTACAATAGCAATACCTGTTTTTGTAAGAGGATGGGTTACCAACTGCCGCGTCAGATTGTTTTCGGACGATCGCAGTAGCAGCACAATATCAGCTGGCAGAGTATCTCTATTTTTGGCTAGGAATCCACTTGCATTATATAGAACCTGTTTAAAGAGTGCATTTATGCATCCTCTGGGCTTTTGAAAAGTAATTATAAATTTAAGCAGTCTGGCATGTGGCTTTTCATATATCAAGATACACAAATAGTTCTTCAGCCATCAGTTCCACAGTAAATAGGACTACGAGTAATGAACTTGCATCACAGCAATAAAGATATGTTAGACAGTAGGAGAAACTTCCTAATAAAAAGTTTGTTGAACACTGGAAAGGGCTGATGGGGCACTGGTGGAATCCCCATCTTCAGTGGCTGGTATCAGGAATGGTACAGGAAGAGCTGGCTCTCCATTCCTCAGCAGTGAGATATGCTATGCTGGTGAAGTGTAATTCATCTGGAGATGAGGTTCAGAGGAGTTACTGCAGGCCTTCTGTAGCTGGCTGTTTTATGCAGGGGGCAAATTATCTTCCATCAGCTGATGGGCAGTATGTTCCCTCTTTACAGGCCAGCTGCTCCAGCACTGCACAGACCCAACATAGCTTCCTATGTGAGACAGCAATGCCCACTCCATACCCCTTGAGAAGAGCTCAAAAGGATGTGGGAGCTCTACCTTTCACAAGGCAAGGTTCAGGTGACCAGTGGCATCTTGCCGCGGTGCGTCAGCAACTGCTTCTAAGTTTGAAAGGCATATGCAGCAAGTCACCTTGTACAGGAGGGCAAGACGCTGGTCATCAAATGAAGCAGAAAGCAGGGCCTGCACTATCTGTCTGGCTGATGTCAAAGTACAGAACTGAGAAGTGAGGTTGAAGGGGTGTAGGAGGTAATAGAAAGAATGGAGCTGGATCCTGATTTGAAGCATGACACAGGGCTTTGAGGAACTAAGGGGAAGAGCACTGAGTTGCACTACATAATGGTTATTTTCTGTTTTTTCTATAATAATCATTTACCTGGTGACATTTAAGAAAAATACACTCCTTGCTTTTTTTTTTATGAGGGAAAATAACTTTTCAATTTACTTTTGATGTGTAAGGCACTGCCAACTTTTCCATGTCAGGCCTGAATAGATGAAGGTTGAGAACCAACTCGGCTGACCTCTTCTGTTTCCTTCTAGCCCTACCATTCCACAATCCCCAACTGATACCATTAGGTCTCTTACCTTTCCTGCATAATGATAAATCCCAAAGGTTAGATCTACTCTTTTGGGTCTCCAAAAATATTTTGACTTCAAATTATCTTCAAATTTTTCTGAAAGAAAACACATAACTTATCTTACTGGAGTTACTGTACATTAATTGTGTTCTGAAGCTGGATCCCTCTGAGGATATTGCCTGAGTTCTCAGAAAACAGAGGCACAAAACAGACCCTGATATTTTTAAGGACAAAGATACCATAATGGTCTTGCAACAAAAGGCACTGGATAGAGAATATGGGAGCTCTTGTTTCAGCTACTTACTTTGTACCAATTTTTTTCTGTGTGACCTCAGAAAATTGCTTGCCTTTCTAAGCTTTTGATCTTCATATATGAAACAATGTAGTAAACCTTCCTAAGGATTCCTTGGGGAATTGTGAGGAAACATTTACCAATTGATTAAGGGCCTCTGTACTGTAGACTATAAAGCATGAGGACAGGAAGACAATAAGCTCATGTAATTGTTTTAGCATGGGCATCGTTACTGGATGTTATTAGGTTTTGTGATTAGATGTTGGTTAAAACTCTCATCTGACACTCTGCACATTCAAAAATGAGTAAATCAAGGATTTATCTGCACAGAAACCCCGCCGAAATAACTAAATCGACTGTAACTGCAACTACTCAGCAGCACTGAAATATTCAGGATCTGAATTACAACATATTTAGGTGTTTTAATTCCAATTTCTTAACAGAAAAACCAGGAAGCATGATTTGCTGAAAGGCTCTGTGGCGGCTTTGCAGCCATTACCCTTAAAATGTACCAAAACGCTTGTTCAGATATGGCTCATCAAAAATCTCAGAGATGAACAGGACTCAACTTTGAAAACAGCGTTCTCGGCTGAACCTAGAGTTTTAACTCAGTTTGGTCTTTATCTTTCAAGCCCTGCAGCTAAAAATTCCTGAAGGCAGGAGAATTCAAAACCTGGATCAGCAGCTTAGGTTCATTTGTACTTTAGATGTTTCTCTATCAACTTCACACAACACATCCATCCCTGCATGCATGCCTCCCTCAAACATACTGTGACACTGGAATGTGCGCTCACTAAAAACATAACTAGCATACAGCCTAAACTGGACAAGCCAAACAGAAATCCTGCAAAAAATAAACCATATACTTACCTACAAGTGTCTGATCCGTTGCTTGTGGGAATCGACTTTCCTCATCCAGCAGGGACAATAAACCCATTGGTTTCTGCAGGAACATATCTAAGAGGGGCCTGTTGTCCTCATATTCTATAACTCTTGCATCAACACCTTCATATAGGTATTCATTCTGTAACCAGCAACAGAAGGCATGTTTTGTCTATGTATACAGAACCACTTCAGAAAATAATTCACAAACTGTCAATTGTAGCAAATTAAAACTACACTGAAAAAGTGTGCCCCGGGGCTAAAGACATCAAGGTTTTGCAGGAACAAATGCCAGCTGGGATGTATCACACTGTCAGGCTATAGATTTTAATTTGCCTTCGGATATGGAAGTGCTTGCTATGGCATATTTGGTAAAGTACGATGCTTTTCAGGAATATGCAAGTATTAAAGAAACAGAGCTGAAGAAGATAAAATATAGTGTTTGCAGATGGAAACCTCAGTGTCTCTTTACTTCCCTGCTCCGGAATGTAAAAAAATATTTCTTAATCATTTAGAGCTACATTTACATTCCCAATTCGTTCCTCAGATCTATGTGATGTACAGTGGCCAAGATTTATAAAAGTGACTACAAATTACAGAGGCCTCACTTGTTTGGTTCCCCCTCCTCAAACACCTGGAAAGGTTCTTATATGGAGGATAATGTTGCACACACTTCCTAATAATTAAAGAACATACTTTCTAAAAATTAAATAAATTACTCAAGTTGGCCTCTACAACATTTTCACTCCTTTTAAGGAATTAGGGAAAGATATTCAGCGAGATTAAAACACTCTGGTGTTTTTGGTTTTTTTCTCCTGAAGACTGCAAATATCTTTGGATTCCTAACAGACTGAGAAAAACATGACAACAAATGCTGTGTTCGCAGTGTGTTGTGACGGTTTTATTTTGAAAAGAATTTAAATTATAGCTGAAGAATACAAGAATAACTTTCTTCAATCCTTCAGCAAGGCTGAAGCCATAGATTTACCAAAAGAATGACGCTCTAGGGACTGCCACCCCTCTGTTATTTTCGCCTGCACTAGGTAATGCAATCAGAGTTACCCACTGCACGGTGCTCCCATATAGAGCAGGGCTGCTTTCAGTCCCGTGTGCAGGCTACGCTATGATCTACTTTAAAAATCATCCCTCTTCCAAAGGATAGGACTTTATAAAATTGTTGTATTAATATTCGGTGTTAACATCACTGTTGTGCTATCCTGAATTCATTGTGAGAAGGGTGTCATAAAAATGAATAATGGCTAATATTAATGAGTTCAAAGACCTCTAACCCTGCAAGACCTCTCCTTATGTGTCATTCACTTGAGTCTGAATGATAGTCATGGTTGAGTGAAGAAGACAATACATTAAGTATTTCAAAAAGGAGTTAGCTGCCATATACAACAGAAAAGCACATATTATTAGACTTCATAACTCTTTATCTCTAAGCCAGAGAGAAACAGCAAAATGAATAAAATCAGTAACACTGTCCTGGAAATACAGGCCCAAATAAATAAATCTGCTGATCCATTTGAAAGAGAACACAGCCCATATACCTAAACCCTTCCAGTATCCAGACTGATCTACTTTCCCAGGACACTCTTCACTCTAAGGATAGGTTATGGCTCAGTTTCTATGCCCGTACGAGGGTGTAAGCAGTAAGAATCTCTCCTACAGCCCCATGAGGGCTCCTCAGACACATAACATTAACTTCATTCATGTCTCCCCTGGAGCAGTGGACAGGTGGAGATTTGCTTTTTATTTTAATCAATGACCTGAGTAGCAGGACAAGACAGGAGAGTAATAAATGTATTGCTGATATAGGCAAGAAGTTAATTATATACCTGTAGGAGCGAGTGGCAGGAAGGTAATGAGTCTGTGTTATCTCCCAAAGATAACACTGGAGTAGGGGCAGCTTAACCGAGGGCTACGGCTGTATTGACACACATATGTTAAGTTCATGAAACCAGCTGTTACTGCTTAGGATTATCAAGAGTACACTTATCAAGGGGGAAAAGGGAAGAGATTTCTCAGGATGAATCTATCAGAGAAGAGTATTTCTGTGACACCGACACATCCTCAAACAAGCTCCCAAAGACAACCTATCTAATAATTAACTTTTTCCAACTTCAAATGCTTGTGAGAGGGGTTGGGTTAGAGAGCTGGTAAAAGAGTTCTCCTTGAAACTGAAAGGAGGTCTGTAGTAGCTGTACTACTACACCGTAACAGCAACATCTGCCTCCCTCCCTGCCTGGCCAGTGCGCGGGGCCTGACCTCCGAGCCTACAGTGAATGTGACCATTCGGTCTTCGTGTCTGCACCTCGACAACTGAATGAGTATCAATCAGCGCTGAGGGTTTCGGTAATGCTGCCGTCTGACCAGTAGGGTATGGAAGGAGTTCACTCCATCACTTCCCATGGGCTCCTGGAGGACGGCTGATAACCAAGTCTTCCAGGCATCAGTGTGACAGATGGCTCAGAAATAAGATACCATATTACATTTTCTTATGCAACGCTGGTCTTCAACCATATTATTAGAATACAAGCAGCAAGGATAAAAGCCTTAACGATGCACATCATAAAACTGTAATGAAATAGATCTTATTAGAATTAATAAGTTGAATCAGCTATAAGATTCTGTAATCCTCCATGATGTTTTATGACAAGAAAGCTCCTAAAAATAGCAGCTGCTCATTGAAATTCTAAAGCATAATCCACTAGAAAGTATTCCAATGGATGAGATGTCAAAAGGAATGACTGAGTTACACTAACACTTGGCCTCCTATCTCATCTCGGTATGGCATGGTATCTTTTCTATGATCAAAACTAGATAATATTAGCTTGTGCAACCTGTTTTCACTTAATAACAAAAGCATTATTTAATGCATTAGGAAATGGTCTTCATGTTTAATAAAAAAAGGTAATGGCATTTTGCTGAGAAAGCATTATGATGACGCTTTGGTTTAAATGGGAACACCAGAGACTTATTCAGAATGAACTTTTTCCAGCTTAAAGCAGATTAAACTGTCATAGGAATATAAAATAAACATTGCATATAATTAATGTAAAAAGTAGCAACTGACAACTGACAGTAGATTTGCTACTTTCCAAAATATTTTAGGTATTTGACATTACACATTTTACTTTTTATGGAAGAATCACAAATGAGAAAGAAATGGGAAGGTTGTCTTGCTGTCCAACATTGCCTGCAGATCACGGAGCTGACAAAGAACGAACTTACATCAGTGCCTTATATGTAAGAGAAACAACTTGATGACAGGACTGAAGGTGCAAAAGTTGTGTTTTGCTTAATATTAACCTAACAAAAGCTTGTGCCGGCATTCATTCCACTTAACTATAGACACATAAAATAAGTGCCGAAGTGGAGAGCCCACACTTCCACGCAGTGGATACAGAAACGTATCTATTTGTCTCCACTGATTATTGGGAATCTAAACTAGCTCTAGCTTAAACTATACTCCCCACTTCAGCCTTTCTGTTAAATTAGGGAAAGAAGATGACACTCAGGCCTAAAAGCCTTTATTCTTAAGTGCAAATATTAAGTCAACAATAAAGAATAAATTCCCTTAATTTTGACTTAAGTTCTCCACTTCGGCACACAGACACTCTGCTCTAACAGACACCCTGCGTCTCAGGTGGTGATAGCACCACTGTGCCTTCCTACCATTCCTGTCACTTCTGAGGCCATATTTTTACAGGTCACATTTCCAAAGAAAACAAAACCGAACACTTTTCAGATTAAGATACATAAAAGAAACCACTGCCACAGCTAAAAACACATCACCTGCAACACCGAAGGTATGATTTAGCGTTGTAAGTTCATTTACTATTTGGCTTCATTGCTCAAGTTGCCAAGAAATTATTCCCCTTACCCAGTTCACTACTTATTACGTTGAATTGGTTTAATTAAGAACTAGACTATAATCAACTGATTTAGGCCTTGACTTCCTACTGTCAAATTTCATGGTATGGAATTGAACTGAGCAAAACAGGGAAAGAAATGAAGAGATAATGTACCTGTGAGTTTTAATTCTCTTGGGGGAAGTACAAAACAAATTAAATTCCCCAGTCGTCTTTGGTTAGATCTACCGGGTGCAATGCAGTGTCCTGTCAGGGATTTCTGAGACAGCACAGAGCAACCCGACACGTCTGTCTGGCCCTGCACAGGGCTGTGGAGAGATATGAGCCTGGGTCCCCAGCAACAGGATGGCTCCATCAGCATGTCAGTCAGCTCGGGCTAATGAGAAGTCAACTCAAAGGTCTCAGCGACTGATGGCATGAGCCTTCTAAACGTGACTCCTGTCTTTCACTATTGAAGACTCAAACCCTTACATGTGTGCAAAGTCAGGCAGACCCAGCAGTGAAGGGCAGGGGTCACCCTGTTGTTTGGCTTTTACATAAGTGATACTTATCATTAGCAAGAACAATGATCTGCTGAACTTTTAATTTCAGTCACTTGATTTTGAAAATGCTTTCTTTTTTTCCATGTATAGAAAAATTAGGAATTATATTTCATATTTTCCTGCAAAACAGGAAAACAGCTTTCTCTAATTTATCTGCAGGGAGGGCCTGTATTTACAATTAAAGTACATTACTTGCACTAGCACAGGAGAGTCCTTACAGTGAACAGAAAAGATTCTTAAGCCACCTGCTTTCTCAAAGGCTGCTTTTATGATGTAAAACTGGAACAACCACGTTATAGATAAGTGAAAAGTGATGTCTTATAAAGATTATGAATCATACTGCAAATCATCCTGTGCCATTGGGTTGTAATGCAGAATAATATATTTGTCATTTCCTGGTTCTGAAAGCGGGGGATTTACACCCACACTTGCACAAACTTCATCTATATAGCTCATTCTGCACTGCCGTAGTAATACCTTTGGAGACTACTACAAGATAATAGAATGAAGCTTGATATAATCTGGTGTAGTGGTGTCACGTAAATTAAAGTAGGCATTTACTTGGTCGGTATTGCAGGCAGGATGTGAACACTCATAATAGGAGTATTATCACAGGTATAAATGAAATATTAATGGAAAAGTGCATATAAGCACCACAAGAAAGAGTATTAGAAGAATGGCCTGTGATTTGAATGAAGAACATTTGTTCACAGCAATAAAATTGAGGAAAGTGTTCTTTACATCAAGACTAGAAGGCCTTCACTCGCATAAAAACACAGCACAGACAGCTAGTGAGTGGAACACCCTCTAAATCTGACAACAGGAGGATGACTGCAAGGCTACAGCACATCACTTACGCCTTTCCTTTTCCCACTAAGGAAACAGACGGTAGGCATAAGGTTGTATATACTCCGAACAAGCAAAAACAGATACTGACCTTGCCTAAAGATTACAGAGCCTGAAATAAGTAAGGTTCCGAGGCAAAGAACTGCCCCATTAACAACTGCTGATTGCTAAAGGGTGTAAGAGATCTGTCTAAAAACTATTTCAGCAAGAAACATGATGATGACTTGCTAGTTGGTGTTCCTTATTGTCTGTGTTACTCACAAATGATCCTGGCCAGATCACTTGAATACACACATCTTGATGCTTTCTATGCGCATGTGAGTTAATGAAATCTATGAGAGAATGAGCAGGAGTGGGTAAAACCAACATACTTAGAGATTCACCTTCCGCTTTCATAAGGTCTGTAATTGCCATACTAATTTCTTGCAACAAGAAATGAGTAAGTTGTATGTTGTCAAAATCAGAGGTTCATTTTTTTCCCCTCATTTCCTCAGGAGCAAAATAACTCCACTGATTTCTCTGCAGCGGGGCATGTGCAAGAGAAGAAATTGTTCCTGCCAGATGGTGACAGCACAAACCTCTACATTAATATAGGTCTGGCCAAAATGTTCTGTATCTACCTGGACTTACGCACAGCATTTGACGCTGTCCCACATGACATCCTGGTCTCTAAACTGGAGAGACACAGGTGTGGAAGACATGGAAATAGCTGAGATACTCGATGTCTTCTTTGCCTTGGTCTTGCCTGATAAATAATGACTTAAAGATGGTTAATTTAATTCTCAGGGAATTATTTACAAAGTTGAGATGATCTTTTTTGAGGTTTTCCACTCTCCACTTCAATTTCATGAACTTTTATTATTACAATTTTATTCCTTTTCTCTGTTTTACATAAAATTCTTTAGATGAAGTCCCTCATTAATTAGCTTAGATGATCTAGCTCCTGAAAAAGAACAAAATAATTGCAAGATTTTCTGTTTTTAATAATGGAATTTCAGTGTTCACTAAGCTTCTTAGTAAGCTATTATAAACACTGCACTTTAAAAATTACGCTACCACTCATTTATTTTTTTACTGTAGAATCATACATTACATCACTCGTTACTCCTCAAGAAAACAACACTGCATTCACATCAAACTGATTATCACTGTATTATGTTGCTTAGTTACTGTAAATTTCAAGTTTAATGCATTTTATGTGGGCATTTTACTTGCAAATACCAAGCACTGCTTACAAATATATACTCAGAAAACATTTGTTATAATTTGCAATTTGCAAGCTATTATGGAGGAGTAGTTTCTTGAGACAAGGTTTTATATTTCAACAACATTAAACCTTTATCAAAATATTCAACACATACCTGTTCCCAGGCAAAGACATGTTGATTGAAGTAGAACTGAATTTGTTCATTGGCAATGTTGATGCAGAGTTGTTCAAAAGAATTTTTTTTGAAATTCTCAAAGCCAAAGATATCAAGAATTCCAATGTTCAAACCGTCATCATTTCCACTGCAAAGATTAAATAAACTTTCTATTGTTCCATCTTTATTTTACAGTGACTAGCTTCATTATTATTTCACAAAAGGAAATAATGGGCCAAATCTGTATGCCACTTAAACAGGATAATTTTTGCTAAACCATTTATCTCTTAAAATATCAATCAATTTTTGTTTGAAATACAATAAATGCATATAAATTCAAAGACGACTGTATTTGCAGACCAAATACACTCAATCACATAATGACCGAATCAACTGATAAGTGTATAGAGGACTTAAAACGTTATTTTTAAACTAATATTTGCTAATTAATATTCTATTGTAAAAAAACTGACTACACTACAGGAACAACATGGAGTTCTTTTTGTTTCTCTTGAAATAAAACAAGCTTTACTCACCAGCATCTTGAAATTAAAGGTTGCTGTCACTAAATATGACTCCTTCATATTATTTATTCACAATTAAAACTGCTTATTTTAACATGAAAGTAAAACGAAGGAATAGCTAGACCTTTTATGCAACAAATTACCACTTTAAGTATTTCAGTGTAGTATGAATTTAAATTACCAATTAAGTTCCAGAGAAGTACTACCAGTAAAAACTTCAGTTTGAAATTTTACCTAAGGCATTCTGAGAGATACATCTTAATTTCTGCAACTGGAAACAAAGCTCTAATATTTGTATTTATTTGCTGAAGCAAAAAATTAAGAGGATATAATTTTATATCAAACTGAAGTTGACATTAGCATTTTTTTCTTAGGTAAATGAAAAAGAATAAATCACATTCTATCTATAAAACCCCTTTGAGGGGCTATCTATAACCACTAAGGTTTGCCCCTTTTAACTGCTGTTACCAGCCATAGAGGGCCCTGACCTACGTGATCTACAACGTAAGCCATACCATTTCTTTTTCTGATTAACTTGAAAAACGTGTTATATCCTCATTCCCAATATCTTTCTTGCCTGTGTGTTCAAAATGCCACCCTGTGAGGGCAGGGTGGGCTTTAATCTCAGCAGATGTGTTTGGAAACTACTCTCACATCTATACGAAACCACTTTCATAACAGAAGCAGCAGAAGCAACAGCATGGGTGCAGATAAGAGCAGAATTTGACCTATGTAATCAATATATAAATGTCACGAGTTAACTCTGCGTATTAGGAAAAATAGTATAAAGTAGTTAGTATGTAATTTACAAAGGGTTAAATGATCGTAGCTCCAACAGGAAAACACAAGACACCTGTGCTATCCATATCTACTACATTTTCACTGCATACTATGAATAGGATAAAATGGTGTTTTGTTAACACGGTGGTGTCATAAACAAAAAGGTAGCAGAGAAAAAGTAGATGAGAACACTAGTAGACGGTATTATTCCCACAAAAAATCTCTTTATTCTGGAAAAGCTTCTTTTACCTTAAATGTTTGTCAGGTTTGAGTAAAGTGTTGATGCGATTGACTATCCAGCTAAAGAGGCGCCCGTACAGTGCTTTTGCCATGGCATCTCTGACATCAGTAGCTTTCTCCACAGTGTTGGGACGAATAATTGTTTCTCCCCGAGTCACTACACAGTGAGAGGTGAGGGCCTCTTGCAGTTCATCTGCCTGAATACACAGCAAGGACGCACCTAGGAAGGAAGGTCACAGGCACAGCTCAGAGGCAGTCTTTGGAAGGAAAAATAGGCATTTTTGCAATCAAGGCTACAAGTGCAACGTATTACGAATAAGGGCCAAATAAAAGTCTTGAACTATGACTAATGAGGGTTTTCACACCAAACAGCTGTCAGTATCTAATTTAGTCACCAGCCTTCCCAGCTTCCACTGCAGTCAATGAGTAAGTGATTCAAAGTAGAGGCCTTTAGGTTCTAAATTGCTTTATCAAGAAGGCTATTTCTCCAAACTGTCTACGGAGAAATGCTAGGGAATCTAGGTGACTATGTCAGGAATCTGTAAGTTGTGAGGTGTGAATATCCCTCTTGGTTGTAATCCATCCATGTAAGTCATTGTTATCCTCCTTTTGCTCCAAAAAAGAGTGCTTCTTTCCCGGTTGCACAGTATTTTTCTATCTATGGCAGGAAATGTGTAAGAAGATAGCACGAAGACTTCATTATCTCCCCAGCTGTAATTACTGAGAAAGAGTATCAGCTTCCATGAGAATCTTTGCCCCTTTCCCTTCTCTGCCTCCCTGTAGCCTATAATGTAAAGTATCCCTTGCAAAGGACGGAAGCCATATTTCAACAGGCACATATGGGGAACAAGTAATAAGTATCTGAGAAAGAAACTGGGGAAAAAACTATTCAAAGTGTTAATGAGGTTTTCCATCAAATGTTCAAATAACCTTGGGAAAATTCCAAAGGTTTTCTTTTCAGGCATCTGCAGTATTAGTCATGTTTCCTGAATGCCAGTGAACTGGTTAGTCAAATAAGGTGCATAACATAGACAATTTTTTCGTGTTGGATTTGAATTCAGGTGGGCTTGGAATTAATCTATCTTCAGCATTTAATTTTTCTTGCAAAATTTACATGTGAATACAGTTTTCATTGGTAACTCTCTTGCAATAAAAGAAATGTGCTATCAAAACACTTAATGAAAACAATCTTAAATCTTGAAAAACCACTCACAATTCTCAAGGGCTACTGGATTGGAAATGTTGCTCTTGTCAATCATATGTTCAGACACCACTGCAGAAAATTCAATGTTACCCACATTTAAAATGGCAGCCAGGACACTGTACACACTTCCAAGTTCCTGCAAAGTGTATTAAAAAAGATAAAACATTTAATAGCTGGAGAGATTTGTCACTTTGGTTTGTGTGACAGGCATGCATGTGTTGTTCCTAAGCTTGGAACAATCACTACCTCTCTTGTCTGCCACACGCCCACAACTTTTAGGAATGCTTTTCTCAGCATAGTCTTTCAAGTGTAAGACATGCGAAGAGTGCAAGACAAACTGTAGCCCAATCTCTCTTCTATACTTGTCTACAAAACAGGATTGACATGGAGTAGGGGAAGCACAAAACAGTGGTGAGCGTAATCCTCTTACACAGAAGGAATTCAGAGGTTATTTATACCCACACTTCACTGCAGGCATAACCCTGTCTAAAAATGTAATACCTAGATCAACAAAAGATAAAAAAATCTGCATCTAGGTTACAAAGGCACTCCAAATAATAGGTCTGCAACAGCTTCCACCAATGTCGTCGCAAAAAGTTTCACTGGGAGAAGAATGAGACCTCACATCTCTGATTTGGCAAAGCACTTTACCCTTCATAATGTCACACATGAACTGTGTACTCAACAAAGCACTTTGGTATGGACTTTACTTAAACATATTTAAGTTTCAAATTATTCAGTAGGTTCTGAAGAGGGATTCTGCCTTGAAAAATGGCTAATATTAGTTTTGACAGTGAAGGGATATATACAGTAAATGATTTTAAGTACTTATATATGACAAATAAAATCATATCTGCAATTAATGAAATAATGCTTTCATTTCAGGTTTGACTTCGATTTGAACTGTGAATGTTCATCTGAACTGTGAATATTTATCGGTATACTTGATCAATTCTGAGTATTTTTGACTCAGAAGTGCTGAGGTGTTCCTGTAAAAAACTAGTTTTTAAGCTGGAATCTGTGATACGATATATTCTGAGGCATGCAGTAATAGTATGTTTTATAAACACCAGTTTTAGAAGTTTTATAGTAATTTTATAACAAGCAGTTTTGTAAATTTGATTGGTATTTTATAATGATGGACTTCTCAAAATTGCACAGTGTTTTATCCCTACTATTCAATAGTTTGCTGGTACCATGTCAGCCATCATTTACTCAGATAAAGCCCTTAATTGCTCTAGAAGACTTGATCTTGTTTTCAACACTTTCAGAAGTTAATCTAGCAGTGAATAAATTAGTTATTCCAGTGACAGCAAGGCAAACTAGATAAGCACAATCTAAAAAATCATGCTCAGGATAATTGGGGCACAGTTTACCTAGGTTTTAAGTGATCATTTTAATTTTAAGCTTAGGGACACAGATGAAATGCAAAGAAATGGATAGCTTAACTTCTGCCATTATACCATACAGAATGTATAGCTGCTGACATTTTGGTGCCCTTTTCCAGTGTGTTTAAAATCTGACTTGATCTGTCTCATACAGCATGATTATTGTTCACCTCAGGCAGTCCTTTCCTATTAATTTTGCCATGCAGCCTGAAATAAAACAGTGTGATTTTAAGACAGGGAGTACTGACAGCAGTTACTATTAAAGCCTGCCAGTCAGTTAAAAACAAATTTCAAAGAAATAAAGCCCTTGTTTAGGTCTCAGTTTTAATTGGAGTGGAGAAGATATTCCGTACAAGGCTTTTTGCTAATAAAACATGGAACATGCTTATACAGAACCTCCTCTGTGCACTGGGATAAAAGTCAAAGCTTACGGCTGCACTACTAAAACCTGAACTTAGAAAAGGAACTCATTGCCTTACGGTATATTTTTCTCACTGAAAATATATTGTCTCTGCAATGTACCCTATATCAGAACCTCAGTTGGGGAAAAAGACTTCTCTGTTCCTTCACTCTTGCAAACACAGCCTGAGAGAGGCTCGTTCACCCTGTGGAGAATGTAAGACAGGCTAACATGGATTGGGCCCACATGGAACCACAGTTAGATTGCCTGTGGTACTCAACCTGCTTTTGAAACTGTGGGGGTTCTACAAGTAGATAATTCTTCACAGATTCAGCTCACAGTGGCTTGCAGAGTTAATCAAGTGAAGATGCATGCTAGAACTGCACAATGCGGCCAGTGACCTAGTTCTAACTGGATCTTCAATAGAGTCTTCTCTTTTGGATGATCAGGATTATTGTTTCCATCCATCAAAGTGAACAAAAGAACTGGGAATAAAAACAGACTTGCTTCTTTTCATGATATAAATTAGGGCTTATCAAGGTCTCCGGTGCTGTGACAAAACTGCTATCAGTGCTGAACTGTGCATATCCTTCCACGCTGCTTCTGGAAAGGTGAAAGCAGAGGTGTGAAAGGATGTGATAGTACAGGTGTGATATTACTAAGTACAGTTGTGAATAAGCATGTAGAGCAGAAAGACTGTGAACTCCACTGCTACTACAACTTAATGCAAAATGAGGATGGAGGTACAGAATAGGTGAATAAATGTTTTCTGCTGGCTATTCAAATATTTACATTGAGGGAAGCCAGAAAGTGAATAATTTTTCTGTGAAAAGCTCCTTACAATATACAGTTTTATCAAAGAAATTAAAACATACACCCATTCTGCAGCACTACTGCTATATTTCACAGATACTGTATGGATCATACTCCTACTACCACTTGTGATAAATAAAGTCAGTGGTAAACTACAGCTGTGATGCACCACTTCTCCTAAGAAGAGAGAACTAGTGTGCAGGATGGGGTTTTCATCCCCTGCATCATACTTTATAAATCCAGAGGCCTGGTTTTATTTTAATTATAACTAATATAGCCTGAGGAGAGGGGTTTAATGGCCAGCACAGCAATGATATGACATCATAAAGAAAGAATGGGTTCAGTTAATGTTGAGTGATGAGATTCGCTCCAAAGCGATGTAAAAACTTCATTCAACTTTGCCCCTGGAGCTGTGAAAGTGTACTGAGTTCATCAAAACTCAGATCAACTCAATGAATTTTTAGAACTCTCACCCTGGACTTCCTCTTAAAACAGAGATGAGGCTCATATTCACAGGCCTAATATTATAGGGTAATAGTTACAACATCATATTCTATGCACTTAATTTGCAAAAGCCTTTTTTTCCCCAATTACTCAACTGTGCTGTGTTCACTGATTTCAAAGTCTTGTTGACTAATACCATTTTATTACTTTATCAATGCCTTGAAACATTAAAAATGTAAATGTGGTAATATAACAGAGTTGACCATGCAATATCCTAAAACATAAACACACTACTGCTGAAGGAAGAAAGTAACAAGGGAGATTATTTGAATGCTTTATGTAAGTTTTTCCTGATTAAGGTAGCCATTAAAGATCACCAAAAAGAAGGGGTTATCAGCACTCACCTCCAGTGTAAAACCTATGACTTTGAAGCACTGTTCAATTAATTCAAACTGAGACTTATAAAAGCTATTGTTCATGAAATCTTGCACTATTCTGAAATGATCATTTTGCAGATATCTGAAAGAGATGATGGATACAGAGATAGAATGTAAATGAGGCTGAGAATTCAACCACACCGCATTCCTTATTAATCAATTTATGCAAAAATAAACTGCATTACCTGGGAGGTCTATATT
Organism: Limosa lapponica baueri; assembly: GCA_002844005.1. Taxonomy (NCBI): domain Eukaryota; kingdom Metazoa; phylum Chordata; class Aves; order Charadriiformes; family Scolopacidae; genus Limosa; species Limosa lapponica. The sequence goes on from KZ506231.1 coordinate 261,863, forward strand.
CTGGCAGTTTATAATGTGCCAGTTTTTTCTTTTCCGCCAGACCAGCATAAATATAATAAAAAATATGGAAATTTTTCTCTCCTCTGAAACAACAGAAACAACAAACTGGTTTAGTAATATAACTACATTACATTTACTGATGACATACTTGCTATTATTAAATGTTATTTTAATAACAGGCAAGACTCATGCAAACTGAGAGAGGACTCTGAAAGCAGCTTTATTACACAGGTTCCTGCGAAGTGAATGCCCTTTCTGTGCCGCTCTGTGTTTGTTCTGAAGCTGCCAGGGCGGCTCCTCGGTGCTACAAGCAGATAAATGCTGCTCTGCCTTTGATGCAATTGGTAGATGCTCGGTGAGATCTTGCATGTTGCTCACCCACTCGCATCAAATGGCCTGCTTAACCTCCAGGTATTTTAAAAAAATCTTCTGACGTGGGAGAGCTATACACTCCTTATTCACTGAATCCAGTATGTTTGCTGTGTCCTTTAGCCCTGAACCAAGAAAGCACATAAGCAGACATTCAGCAAAGAGCCTTATGACTTGGCATGCTTTGCTTAAAAGTTAGGTGTCCAAACCCAGGACAGAAGGTTTATTTGCACATCCAAGCTTCCTGTGCACCTTATGAGGAAGAACTGGATGCTTAGGAGGAAATCTGTAACCACCACTGAACCCTGAGATGGCCAAGTCAGTCACTGTGAAACAGCAAAAAGGAATTGTGTTCAAACCCCTGGTTGACCTGAGGTGTGTTGTTTCAGGAGCACCTTTACAGCCTTCTGTGAAATGGGATAAGAGCCCAGTGCACTCCTCCCTGCATAGGGGTGCCTAAATGAGAGTCCAGTGCCAACTTAGTTTGCATATTTTACTGTGGACAGTTAGTAGTAGAAAACAAGACCAATTTATGGAGTAGGAGGAGATGCCTTATCTTCCCCCTCAGTGTCTTACCCATTAGGTTGCATAGCTGGGCTTTGCATGCTCTCTGAAACCCCTCTGTGTCCTGATGGTTTCTGTATTCTCTTGGAAAGAATAGGAGAACCTGGGGGTTCAAAATCTCTTGACTTGAAGTGAGTCTGGAACTTAGGTCTCCCATTTTCTGGGTAATCAGTCACAGGATTTCTGCAAAAGTCATTCCTCGCTCTCCATGTGAGTTTGGGAGTCATGTTCTCCCAGAAGAGGAGAACAGACTGCCCTTGCAACGCAAGCACCTGAATGCTCTAGCATGGCTGTACGGACCAGCCACACAGAGACAGGGAAGAGGAGAACATGCCTGACACAAACAGCTTCAGGAGCCCTCAGAAGTCCATGCCTCAAAATTTAACCTCCTGCAGTGGCTCTTAAGCTAAACACTTCGGTGGCATTTCCTTGTGAATTCAGACATCTAAACACCTGCCTAAACAGCACTGGAGGCACATAAATGCTTTGCTGACTTCCTGAATCAGCATGTAGCTAAATATAAATACAAACTGACAGCCACAGAACAAAACCATGAAAAGTTATGAAAAAAAGTGTCATTTTATGGAAAAATCTGATTTATTTCTGAAAAACCAGTGTGCTTATGTTCAACTGGGGAAAAAAAGCACCATTTCATAAAATTGCATCTAACTTTAAACTGGTTATTGAAACATTCAAAGTGATACTTAGATGTTCTTCATACCACAAATCGAAAACAAGCAACAAGGTCAATGCAGAACTACAAAAAGAGTAAAAATGAGTAAAAGACCAGCATGGGGAAAAATTTAAATCAGTGACAACATTCCTTGTCTCAAACTCTGTTTTTCCTATTGTTACTATGGCAGAAATGGAGTTGCCAAAATATTTGTTATCTGGATGTGTGGACTGAAAATATATGTCAATAATTTAAATTAAATGGAAATGCTATTTAATTTTTTTGTCATTCTATATTATGTGATACACAGATGACAGATAGATCTGTTCTGCATTTGGTCCATAGCCCTTAATAAGCAAATCCTACTAGATGCTCCAAAATGGAAAACAAGCACTTTGTAAACAAACAAAAAGCTACAATACTACAGGAAACATAGAGGAATTAAATCCACATGATATACTTAACATTACACTGCAAGCTTCTACAAAGAAATTTATAACTCAACTATTACAAAGTTTTTAGTTCTTTACATATTCTGATACACTTTATATATCATATATGCATTTTCATGAGATTTGTTTAAATAAC
>KZ506231.1:277052-305555 GCA_002844005.1 Limosa lapponica baueri
TTCCCTCAGTGGAAGGAAGGGTTCTTTAATCCCTTAAACTATCTGCCTCCCGGTGACAGCAAGAAGGAGAACTATGATTTCAAATTAAGGACCAAGAGAGCGTGAGCTGGAGATCAGGAGGGAGCTTAACAAGAAAAGTTGCCAGCAATTGGTGAAAGGTCAGGAATTTCACAGTAGAGCCCTAACACATCAGTGTAAAAACAGTCCTAGAACAGGACAATAAGAAAAGAAAGCCAGGAGATTTTAAGACAAGACTCTTACAGGTGACTTGTCACTACACAGCCTATGTCTTTAATCTGAATCAGATTTACATGGTACTTCCGTACAGACTTCTGCTGACACCATTTGCTCTGTGCAAACTGAAGGTCAGAAGATACATATGATTAGTATTTAAAGACTTCTAAAAAAGTATGACTACTGAATTCAAAGATCTTTTTATCATTCAACAGAAGAAAAAACAAATGCCATTCTGTAGTAACGTCCTTTACAGGCCTGGAATTCTAATTTCTTCTACAGTGAAATGATGTACATACTTTACTACCATTTCAGCTACTGGAAAATAATCTCTGCTTTTCTTACTTGTACAGACATAGCACTAAATATTAAGATGGGTATCCTTACTGTTTCTAACAGAAGGCTAGTTTTTTATGCATTCACTGCTACAAAAGACAATCTTCCAACAAATGTAGTCAATGAATGTGTTAAAGCTGAAGCAATTATATGTACAGTGACTGTGAAATGTGACTTTTACTTGCAGTCTTTCATACTACCTTAACTGATCTCAGGTATGAAAAGACTTGGTTAAATCAATGCAAATGAGATTTAAACTAGTATCAGCCTACTAGTTAGTATTTTAAACTGCTGAACTGAAATATGGACACTACACACCAAGCTACTAGTTTAACCATACCATTTAAATTACACCCTTAATTAAATAAGTAATTTTTTGGCAGAGATTCAGATAAATTATTTTTATTTTCAGAGAGAAAATTACATCTTCCTTTGGGACCATTTATGTAGAAATTACAGTTGATCGACTGTAAAAGCATAGGGAACTTCATCACATAGTAATACATTCCCTTAAACTCTGGTTAATAAAACACAGTCTAAACAGGATGGAGAAGGAGCCAATAGATCATCCTGTTCCTGTGCCATTTGACTGTTCTATGCACATGCAAATTGGGCCACTTTCTTTATGTTTGTATTGTATAGGAAAAGAAAGTTCATGTCATTTGTTTTATGCAGCATTTACATGAAAAAAATGAAAGGATTTTGAAAAAAAGAATAGGATATGATAGAAAACAAACATTCTATTAAAGGAGTAAAAAAGCTCATGATACTTAATTGACTTAGAAGTTTCATTTTCAAAAATTATTTAGGCTTTGAAAGGGGTAGTGTCACAAGTGTTAACAGGATTTAAATTCATATAATTTAGTGTTTTGGACTTATTTTACCACATATCGTTACCCTGTGTTTTATAAATAAGTACTTTTTAAAGTCTGGAGTATGTTGCTGTTTTAGTGCTCAGCACTGACATCCCATAAACTTATTTCAATTCCAGAATCTGGATTAAGCAAATGTCAAGTCTGCACCCATATAGAACCCATAAATCCAGTCTGAGGCTTAAATATAAGCCAACTTCATAGATTTTTACTGAAATGCCAGAAAAGAAAAACTACTACTAATCCCACATCCACTTACACAAAGCCTACGAAAACTTGAAAAATCACAAATTATTTAGAAATATGCTTTTTTATTATTGTCTTCAAAGGACAGAGTAAACAGAAAATTCTCCAAGATCAGAACTGAAAACTGCTGTATATGATGTTACTATAAATATGTGTGAAAGGAAATGTGGTAGATTTTAGTAAGCTTTTCCTATGCAGATGATAATGCCAAAATGTCTTCTAAATTTTATGTTCCATGTAAAAAAAAATAAAATTTCCATCCTTTACCTTGAAGCACAGGAGAAGTGGCACCAGTAACAATACATCAATACTAATCTTGTACTACATTTCACACCTGATACATTACCTCAGTGTACCAGGTGGTGGGTTTTTTTTAAATTGCAAAATTGAGCCAAGCCATTTTCAGTTGTTTTAAATAGAAGCCATTAGGTGCTAAGTGATTTATATAGAACTGATATTACTAAAGATTAGCAGAAAAAAGAAAGTATCTATTCAATAAGACATAAGATTTGAAGTTTGCAAAACAAGATCTACCACTTCTTCCAGTCAGTAGTATCCAGTTTTTGCAGGAACCTGACTAGTTACTTCTAGCAAACTTGCTTAAACTAGAACACTAGCTGATGATGGAAATATAAGAAAATGCCAAATATTAATTTCACGTAACCTTAGCTTTCTGAAAGATGGGATCCTAATCTGCATCTTGAGACACAGAAGAAAGGGGTGTGAATCATTGTGCCCCTCTCTTTTCATTGGCTCTATAGGTGACCCCAAAGATTAAGCTCTCCACTTTTTGGCCAGCTAAAGTTATGAGAGATGAATCTTTCTCTGAGCGCTAGCCATTCTGAAACAGTGAAAGTATCACAATTGTTGCAGCTGGTCTACTTTTTAGCTACTTTTACCTTGCCTTTTCAGTAACTCCCATTTGCTGATGAACATCAATAAATTCCATGAGTTGCCTTTGAAGCACGTTTTCTTTTCCTTCAATTTGCTTAATAAAATCATGCTGCAAAAGAGTAGATACTGTCGGACGCTTCTCATAATCTTTAGTCAAGCACCTGTGCTGGCAGAAAAAGCATACAATCATTGAGAGATCGCTGTGAGGTTTCGAAATGCTTGTCTGTAGTTCATTCATACCTCTGTAATAAACACATCCGTCTTAATCACAACAGCTCTGTACTGAAAATTGTTAAGACTTCACAGAACTAATGAATCCAAGAAGTTGAGTTACTGCATTTTAAAACAAAATAGTCTTTAAATTAAGAAAAGCAGAAACATCAAGTGTGTTAAAATTTTGTTATTTTGTGTTTTAAATCTGGACCGTCACTTGGAAGTCAAACAGGATTTACAAATGTCGTTTGTAGGTTTTTAAGGAAAAGTATTAGTAGCAACAGATTTCCAGAGAGAATACAAAGATGTTTTACACATAACATTTACACATGTTCCATATTCAGCTACAGTGGTCTCAGTTGTTACTCACTTGTTAATGAAGTCATTGAATTCAGGTGACCACAGTTCAGGCTGCTGTAGTGTTGGAGGAGGATTCCTGCAAAGGTCAGTGTGATGATAAGTTAATAAGCTACTCGCTTGACAGAAACAGGCTGAGTAATGAGTTTTAGAAGGCCGCTGAAAAAAGATATTGATTTCCACTGGTAAAAAAAGCATGGGTAGACGATACAATACCTCACTGGTTCTCCTACTTTACATAACTAACAAGAAGAAATAGCATGGAGATGATCTACCATGCGGAGCTAAGAATCACTATAATTTTTCAAATCAAATCAATAAACTGAAATGAAACTAACAACCCATTAATCACTATTCATTTGTAATGGCAAGTTTCTCTTTTCAAGGCTGAAACAATATACTTTCTTAAGAGAATTTTTAAAAATAATTTCTATTTTAAGTTTTCCCAGAAGGACTGAATTAATCACCCTGCTGAACAAAGTGTCAGAAGGAACTAGCTCTTTATTAACTACTTCTCATTCATCAGAAGATAATCAGAAGTAAAGGACTAAATACAGATCTATTATAAATATATACTACTACTTTCTTTTCTGTTGTTAGAGCTGTTTATTCTAGGTGTTAATTTGGTTCAAATTGTTTTAACAGTCATCTTCCATTCAAACAGAAGTGCCATTTTCACTGAGTACAGTCATGAAGACAAAAAGAACGATCTATAGACAGGGTGACTTTTCTGTCTATTTTCGATCAATCATGGTAACTGCTTTTCTTTAATTGCTACTTGATGTTTACTCTACCACTTTCAGGTTTTACTTAATGGAATGAAAGGGTATTGACCTTATATTTGCTCCAGAGCAGAAAGGTGCCCAGTATTTGTAAGGGTAAAAGCCAGATGTTTTTTGAAGGCCCAGCTGAAATGACTGACCACAGCAGTTTGTAACTGCTTTTCCCATTGCAAGTAAAGGTAAGGAGGGCATTCATGCTCTGCTTCAGTGCCAAGGCAGCCAAGATTTCTTAAAAGTGAAGGTAATTTAAATTAATTTGGGTGACTTGGCTGAAAAGGACTTGAAACACTTATGTATACTGTGTGGTCTCAACTGTTGTGGTACTGCTCCAGCTGTTAGAGTGAAATCCACAAACTGCTGTATGATCATCCCCTACATACTTTGAGATTGATGCTCTTTGAAACACTCTAAGTGGCACTTTGGATACTTTTATCTCCAGCTTCAAAGAAAACACAAAAGAAGTTGCTATTTGCACTGCCCAAGGACAGCAACAGTGGAACTGCCAGGAGCAGCACAAGCAAATGGAAAGTGGCAGCCTAAATGTATGTGAGTGGTAGAACGACACTTTGCTTCAAAGGACATGAGATAACTCTTGAGGACAGGTATAGGGCCTGTTCTCCACAGTGGCATACTCAGACTCTGCATTTCTATCACAAGTCATTCTTTGTAACAGAACATACGGGACTCAGCTAAGTCCTGTGCTTGTGTATATCGGGAGCAGCCCACTCACAAGGCGGCCTTATGGCTTTTTCTCAAATGTAGCCACAGTCAGCTCTGAACTTCTCAATGTGAGCACACGGTTGAAGCAAAGCCTGCAGAAAATACAGCTGGGCAAAGTCTTTCTAACCTCCTCCTAGTATAAATAATATGAAGAAACTCCACATACTTATGCAGTCAACGTTTGAAGAAAGTAACAGTTAAGGAAAAAGTTCAGTCTAACCCTGCAAGAAATAAACACATCAAGATATTACCTTGGTATTTTGAAGAGTGCCCTCATAGGGTGCAAATCAGCAAGGGGTGGATCTCCATCTCCCAACTCTATTGCAGTAATACCCAGCGACCATGCATCACATCTGGCATCATAGGAGCTATCAAGCTGCTGCTCACAGGCAATCACCTGTTGGAATAAAAGACTGGGATGGTCATTGGATGGTCAAACTTCTGAACTTAAGAGTACAACCACAGTTGGGAGAATCTCTTACAGAATGGAGATACTGGCTGAAATAAACAGACTTGCACACATTCAGAAAGCATTTAGCACCAGGTTCACTGACCAGATGTTCCCTGATCTGACAAAAGGGTGCAAATCCTTGGCTTTGTCAGCTGAAGGTGGTAAACTGCATCCCATGGCCAAAAGAAGTAGCAGGAAACTCAGCAACCCTAAACCTCTTTCCTATGGATTATTCCTGCAAAATCACTAATGGACCTATACTGCTCTATGAAGTGAAACAGGCAGGAAAGCAGAAGTTGAATGCACTATCTCCTACTGGGTCCTTATTCTACCAAATCAGCCAATTTCCAGATCAAGGTAATTTCTTGACAATGTGTTTGCCACTGGATTACAGCAAAAGTATTTAATTTCATACACATTTCAGCTCATCCACAATGCTGGATGAATCTAGAATTTTTCCTCCCATTAGCTACAGGTCTAAGCCAATATGTATCCCGTTAGCTACATGGCTAGACCAAAGTGTATAAACAGAGTATGTTTATAAAAATACACTAGCATAAACAGAGCAGTTTCATTCATGTGCTATAAACAGACGTGTATGACCGTGTTTGTGTGCATGCAAATAGCGTAAGTACATAGGCTTATTTGTAACAAAATATTTTTCCTGCCTTGTCTTAAAATGTACATTTATTTGCTTCAATTTCAGGCTGGAAAAATCTCCAAAGATACATACTACATCTTACTTATTCATAATAACTCTTCCATTTCTTACTGTCAGCTATGGATATACAGTAGTAAAAACTTTCCAGGTGTAGAAATCGAAAAAGAAAACCTGTAATGTATCACAGCACCACCCTGGGCTCCTTCCATCTGTGGGGAGATGAGATACCCATAGTTTCAGAGCTTGGAAAGCTGGAAAGGATCAACAGTATAGCACTCTCTCCTCTGTAACATTTTAATAAACAATTCAATGTCTTGCTCTCTGGCTCTAACTTTGCAATTTCAAAAATAAACCCTATTTTAACTTAATCCTTGCAAACATGTAAGAACAAAAGTTTAAAACACTTTTTTAAAGGACATTGCTATTTCATTTGGCGAAAGGTCCAATGGTCAGGAAGAAAGATAAAGAGCAGAAATGCAGCATGTTGCAGCTTGAAAAACACTGACAAAATGTTTTGAAACACAAATCTAACCTCTGGAGCCATCCAGAACGGGGTGCCCACGGAGGTGTTCCGACGGAGACGAGTGCTGGTCAGCTGAGCAGACACACCTGGAAGAACGAAGGGAAGCTGTAATCAGAGGAACTGCTATTTCCACCCAAGACAGTCCTTCTGAATGGTGCCATCGCTGCCTTGTCATGCTACGACCTCCTCTGCAGGCGAAGCTCAAATATATCTTTCCTGTTCTCTGGAAAGAGAGGACCAGTCCTCAAAGGTACTCAGCACTTCAGCTGAGGTTCTCCACATCCGTTGTTTCCAGTGTCTTCAGCAGGACCGGGATTTAGTCCTAAATGAGCGTTTCATTAGTAATCTGACTCCATATATTTTGACTGGCTAATTACAGTTTTTCTATATCCTGTTCTACCTGAAGAGCCATAAAGCACCTCAAGGTGGGGGGAAAGTACTGTACTTTCCACAGTTTCTTTTTTTCTTTTAATGGTCAGTACCGACACTAGACCTCTGTTTCATTATTTATGTATTTCAGGTTGAACACTATAAAGATACTTATCCTCATCTCTTAGCCATTCTGCCATAAAAAAGAAACAACAAAACAGTGAAACCACAAAAATTCTTACAAAACCAGAAGTCTCTCCATGCTCAAAGCATATTCTCAAAGCAACATCAACTGCCTGCAAATCAGCTTTGTAACACGAGCCGCAGTTTAAGGAATTAACTATTTCAGGCCAAGAGCTGGAAAGTGAACTCTGAAATCTAAGGATTCCTTACAGTTCCAGATTAAAACACACTGAAATATTAGGAACTTGAGTGGGCTGCAGCACACTTCTGACCAGCCTGCCACCGATTTCCTGCCTTACAAAACAAGGGTGTATTGGTTGGAAACACCTGTGACGTCTGCAAAGGAGGAAGTACAACACATGGAGAAAAACAGCCCCTCAGATAGCATGTCCTGAACTATTATGGACTGATGAATCACAATCAACTGTGAGGTCCACACGTGGAAAAAACCAGCCCCTCCACTAGCAAGTCCTGAACTATTATGGGTTTGTGAGTCATAGCCAACTGTGAGGTCCACCAGAGGCATGTTCTGAAGTGCTGGTATCATGGATAGCAAGAAAGGTGCTGTGTTCTACTCTTGTTCCAACCTCAGTCTGATTGACACTGAAGCTCATTTATTTTGCTTTCATACATACATTTGCTTTTTCTTTAAAGAAGCAAAAAGCCTCAGTTTCACTCTGAAATACACGAAGCTCCAGTGAGCACCACTGGCCAGTTCCAACTCTGTACTGTCTGGTTTGAACATGCTTCACCTTATCTTCTTGAAAACCCTGCAGATGGTTCATAACAGGAGCAATTCACATTAACTGCCCAGTGGAAACACTAACTACACAGAATTTGACTGTCTACATAGAATTTGACTAGTTCTTTTTTTCAGCGGAGGTCAAGAAACCATAGAAGGCTCAATCTGTTGTTTGTTTTTTTTACTCTAAAGCTATGTATTCAGCTCTGACTCATAAAATATCTGCATTTGTCCATCACAGAAATGTATATAGCTGCTGGAAATAAAGCAGCAAGACAGATCCTGCCTGTTCCTCTGAGACAAATTCAACCATTGCTTTCGTGGCTGCCTCCCTCTCGTCTCAGGCTTGAGAAAGTTGAATCTCTTCCTCTCTCTGTGCCTGCAGAAAGTCCAATATACGGTGTTTGCACCAGAGAAAGCAGGACAATGTGAGTCTTAGCACAAAGTCCATCAATCCTGCTTCGGCTCAGCTAAGCAGGGGCTTTGTTTTTGCTGCCTCAAGGAGTTGTCTGAGGTCCAGCTTCCGGCTCATGGAGTCTGTGGCTGTTCCAAGCCCCCAGCAAAACATGTCATTCAGAAAGCAAGGAGTAAGCACACATCACCACAGGTCTGTCACCATTGCAGTGATGCAAATGGACATCATTACGTGATCCTCAGTTTTGGAGGGAGAGGACGCTACTCTTCCCTCTCCCTTTCTACGTGTTGTGGGAGTCCCCTGTGCTAAGCCGTATTTTGCAGTCTTGGATGAGGAAACGGGATTCAGATCTGCAGGCAAAGCCAGATACTAACTAAATTTTTATGATTCCCAATGTTAGATTTTATAAATAATCATAACTTTCTGTAGAGATAAGGAACAAAATATAAAAGGATCATTAATGTGCACAATCTTCTCTGTGTATGCACTGTTGGTTTTTTTCCCCTTTGAACTGTAATTATTAAATAAACTGAAGGATTTTTTTTTCCTCTTCCCCCTTTTTTTACTTCAGTAAAAAGCTCATTTAATTTGAATTGTTCACTACTACTTTCTTTAGGCTCTTGGTTTTTTTATGTCCTTTTTGTTTGTTTGTTTTCTTATCCTTTTGCTCTTAGCAGTAAAGTGGCATTTCAGATTATGGAGTGTAGGCCTTATGACAAATGATATTTCCTAGGGCTTTTTCTGTGTACGGAGGAAAGATGATGTAATTCCACACTTAGTAACATTTCTTCCAGCATTTCAGTAACCAGTCAAGCATATAGCAGGCCAGCCTTTTTTAACTTGTATATTTTCTAACAAAAACATCTTGCTCCTCCTCCTTCACTACTGATTTGTTGCACAAGTCAGATATTCTCCTAAGAAAATCTAAAAATATGTCATAAAATGGTGGTTTATTACATACAAATTGTAAATCTTATGAAAGTGAAGAGCTTAATAAGTGCATTAATAGTATCAAGACACACCACACCCAAAAGAAAACATTGTGCACATAGTTAAAAAAAGGCTTTTTTTTCTTTTTTTTTTTCTTTACTCAGGCATTAGTTTACTAATAAAAACTGGAAATCAGCAGACATACACCATGCGTGTTATTCAAGCTTTTCATTGCAAAACCAGACATATTGGAATAACACTGAAAGTAAAGCCGCCCTCTTAAGACCTTAACACTCAAAAAAAAAAAAAAAAAAAAAAAAACAGTGCAGAAATGAGCTCCCTATTATTAGGAAAGATTTGTCTCATAGTAGTGCTCAATCTCAGCAGACACTGTTCTGATCTAAATTTGGAGGCTGTACAACATCGTTTTATGATTACGTCCTGTGACAGAAGTATGCACATTTTACTGGTTGACGCTAATGGGGGAATGGAGAGCCCTACCAAATTCTACTAAATTCACATTTGGCATGCAGCCGGGAGCCTGCATTCCCAACACGCTAGCCACCATATTCATAAATAAAAACACAGACCCTACCCAAAGAGCTCACACTCTAGTTGTCACACTGCCTCTGGCTACCTCTTCCATAACCCTTCTTCATTTGTGCCTTCAGTGTCCACTTCCCTACCAAAGCATCCTCTTTGTGACTTTCTTTGGTCACCTTCGGTCACGTTCTGCAACTCAGATCACTCCTCAAGCAGTCTCTGGACCAAAAACTGCTCACACTGTTAACCTTGCAGATCTAAACAGGCTGAAACACTTTGAATTATTTCCCAACATTTTTTTAATCTCCTAGAGAGACAGATGTAAAACAGCAGCAGCATCTTACACTGCATTCCCCTTAAGCCCGCTGGCAGATATGTTTTGGCGTTCCTGCTCCATGCTGTTTGCTGCAAAAAGTGGCCTCTCCTTCCTTGCCTCTCTGTCCAATGGTGTGAATCACTCAACTCCACCTTTTTACTAGATCTGGAGGCAATAGGTCCTAAAGGTTTAAGGCTTCCCTTTAGCACCCTAAGCTTCACTTTGAAAAGCTGCTGCCACTCTTGACAAGATCAGCTGAAATGCTGACAAAATAATATACCTAATTCCTTCAGACTCCATAATGATGAAAGACAACAGGGAAAGAACAAGATTAAAACAAAGAAATTCTGGTAGTCCAAATGGCAGACATGACAACACACCAGGTGTGTAACCACATGCAACTGTATTGCACGTATGGTGGCATCTCCACTAAGACTGTAAAAAATCAGAGAGCTTCTCTCAGGTTTAATTACTTAGCAGGGACAGAAAGCATAAAGATATTTAATAGAAAATGTTACTAACAGGCCATAAGAACACAAGTGGTTGGATAATGACTTTACACGAGAACCTTTTTGAAACAATGTCAATAGTCAGAATTCCTTAGAGACTATCAACTGACCTCAAAAGCGAACTCCTAAATGACAAGTGTACAGAGGCAGTATTGTTTCCTTGGGTGAGCTCTTGAGAGAAAAGCATGCTTGAGAACTTCTGCTCAGTGATAAGCACTCAAATTAAATCTAGAACTTAAACTGGATTCCGACCAATAAGATGGAAATAAAGAAATAAGAAGCAAAGTTGAAATGAGGAGCCAACAAATTAGAATTTTCATCCGCATTTTATGTTGAAAGGTGTCATGTTAGGTTATAATGAAGCATAACTTCCTTTTCATAAATCCATGCTGCTTACTTCCAACCACCTTTCTGTCCTTCGTATGTTTGGAAATTACTTCCAGGATTATACGCTCCATCATCTTCCCAGGGATCAAAGTGGGGTTGACCAGCCTGCAGTTCCTTGAATCTTCCTTCTTGCAGATAGGAGTGACAATAACTTTCTTCCAGTCATCAGGAACCTCCTCCAATCTCCAAGACCTTTCAAAGATTATCAACAGTGGCCTTGCAATGACATTGGCCAGCTCCTTCAGCACTCTTGGGTACATCCCATCAGGTCCCATGGACTTGTGTACGTCCAATTCATTTGAACGCTCCATAACTTGATCCTCCTCTACCAAGGGTAAGTCTTCCTTGCTTCAGACTTTACCACTGGTCTCAGGGATTTGGGGTTCCTGAAGACTAGTCTATAAAGACTGGGGCAAAGAAGACATTGAATGCCATAGCCTTTTCCATGTCCTTTGTCACCACATCCCCCATCTTTATGCATTATTTTAATGCATATACTGTTTTAATGATGAAAACTAGAGTTTCCCAAACACTCAGGAAAACACACACCAAAGATGCAAATCTTTAACGGAAACAGGGCATATGCAAAAGGTAACCAAATGGCCCTTTACAAGTCTAAAAAGATCAATAGCTTAGTATCCAAAAGACCTTGCATATGAACTTCCTGGGAGATGAAAAATCCCTGGTCTTTACTGCAAAATCAAGAGGCACGGAGTAAAAGTGGGATTAAAAAGCTAATCTGTACTATAAAATATAAGGTGATATAAATGGAAACTAAGTGAGTGGCTTTCACTGTAAATTCACTATGAGGATTAAAGACCAAAAAAAGGCTTTTTTAGGCATATAAGGAACAAAACGAAAATCCTACATCAGATATGAAATCATTACAAGGTACATACTAATAATAAAAGAGCAAACAGTGACCTAAAAAAAAGCAGAACATTCACTACATCCGTGAGATATATAATATTTTTTAAACAAAAGATTTAATTCAGCTTCTTTCTTCAAGAAATCTGAGAACTTTCGTATTAGAGGAGGTTGGGCAGGATGGTGTGGCAGTGTACTCTACCTTCCCTTAGTCTATGATTCTGACTGCACTCTGTCCCCATGACCCCCAGCAGAGCAGGTGACCATGGGCCACCCTCCACACGCTCCTGACAGTTCACTGCGGCATGAGGCCAATGATTCTAATCAAATCTCATGCTTCAGGGCTTCAGCTGGTTTCCTGAAAGGGATGCACAGGAACATTTGTTTTTCCTGATGCACAATTGGCCAGATGTATTTAGATAGGAGAGCTAGTCTTCTCTGGAGCCTCAGGGATTTGTGCAGCTATACACAATCTGGTGCAGTGTGCTGGCGAGGAAAGTCCTCCTCCTTAGATCCTGCCTTCCTTACATACTAGATTTCAAACTGACTGCCACTTTTGAGACCCAAAAAGGATTTTTTTGCCTCTATGACTGGGAAAACCCTGGAGATTTATCTTCTTGTTATATGACATCGTTTTCCTGCTAAGATTATCTGGATTACTGGCAACATCTATGCTGATGGGACAGAATATTTAAAATACCTAAAAACTGGAATGCTTCCGTACAAATGAATCATTGGGTTCAACTTTCAGGTAAAAACGAATGGGTTTTAGTGCCCACAGGTAAGACCAGAGGGTTTCTAATAACCTCAAGAGATGACTATTTTGTGACCTACGAGAAAAACCAAGAGGAAGCCTTTGGGCTATTTTCTCACTTCTTGTGTCTCTGGCACAGGACACAAGCTTTCTGTGTCAAGCTTCTTTAATGTTTAAGCCATCAGTGACATCTTTATGTGAATTAGTAGAAGAAAATATTTGAAAGACCAAGTGAACAGCTTATCCTGGATACAGCATTTGGCCACATGATTTCTTTTTGTTGTTAGAGAACAGCACAAAGGTTTTCATTCAGACATGGCCCATAAAATAAGTTTTTAAGGACTAAGCCTTCAACAAAGAATTAAACATTCAACAATGAAAATGCTCCACAGCTCAAGTCAATGCAATCCATCTTATCCTTGCTAACCCTGGTTTGAAAAATTTGGAATTATTACTTTGATTGGCTTCAAAGCAGTTTGACAAGCTGCTCACGAAGAAAGCTTTCTTCAAAGTCTTTTACTTCTACTGGCTTCTGCCATAGTTCCCTAGTAAATACTTTTTAGAAGCAACATGCCAATGTCATGCTATGTGGTATGCAGAAATGACAACACAATAATAGTCTGGTTTTGATCTGAATCAGTGAAGCAGACAGCTTTATTATGGATGCATGCTAGAATGACTAAGGCAAATACAAGCCTTGCTATGATTCATTGCTTAAAGTAAGCTAAGGGCAGAAAGAAAATTATTTCAGTTTTGAATACTTTCAAATCGAATTATTTTAATTAATTGTTTCATTTTTGCAGAATGATTCAGACAGCGTTTATAGCTAATGCAGAGCAAGAAGAAAGGGATGCAGTAGGATATTCTGACTACTCCAGAATAAGTAATCTACAAGCGTTTGGAAAACTACTCAAGGTCATGCTGAGCTCCTCTTCAATGTCAGCAGGACAGGTGAGGCTGGGAACCACGATGTATATTTAAAGGGACAGAGATTAAAACGTCCTGCCCCAACACTCAAACTTGGATCACTCACAGTTGGCTTCTCAGCCTATCCACTGAGCACAGGGTGGCTCTAGACTCCCAATCCATTGCAGCCCAGCCTGGACTGCATGCTTTTGCAGCACAGTCCTGTGAGCCTTCTCTGCCTCTGCAATGCCATGTGCCACACAAGGCTTGCTAGACTCATCCGTGATCCGTCAACAGACTGCATCTATCAAGCCTGTCCGTGATAGGGAGAGGCCACAGCACTGTGTCACAGCAAGGGAACACAAAAGCTGGTGAGATGTCGCAGTGAAAAGATGAAGCTCAGTGCTGTGGTTCCCTCCCCAACCTCTGACCCAAGATTTCAGATGCTTTCCCCACAAAACCAGCAGAAAGCTCCCTCATGCATCAGAAAAACAGGAGAGGTGACAATTAAGCAGATGGAACTATTGAGTCTTACCATGGACTCATTAATTACTTAGAGATTGTCCCTATTATTTTGGATATCAGTGTAACTGATTTTACTGCTCTTGCTCTGTTGTTATAGCAGCTGCTGGCTCGTCTACACTTCAAAAACTCAACCTGTATAGTAGAGTCACAGAATTTCAAATATTTTGGCCTGCATTTTTGTATCTCAATAGGCATGAATATCATGCAATAAAACATAACAAAACCACCTATGCATTCTAATTTACATTGATCAATTGTTGCTGACCAGTAGTAGTGGTAAAGCATTACTAACATTCCGTAATTTGTAAGGAAGAAGTAGCACACCACTACTGAGGCACAACAGAGAATGTTGGCAGAATTACTAGACACTCTTTCCAGGGAAAAATCCCCAAGAAATTTATTTTATGAACTCAATTCGATTATGAAATGAACTTAATGCTTTCATTTAGTATCACCTAAATGAAATTTTATTTCAGTATGCATTTTAAAGTAAAAATAGGGATAATATAAAAATACACTACCAAAAAGAGTGTCTTGCAATTGGCTTGTTTCACCAAGTTGCAATTTTTAATAATAAGAAGGCCATCCAGAAACGCCAGCATTCAGATTTCCTTGGCTCTTAACTTGGATAACTTCAAATAGCTTTAAAAGAAGAATGACCATTCTCTCCACAACAAAACTATAACCCTGTTACATCCCAAACACGAAAGCTGACCTCTGTCTACCTGCAGTTTCCAAACTACATGGAAGAAATAGTTCAGGTATTAAACAAAGTAATGTCAGTTTTCAGTATGTCTAAATAAAGCAACACAGTATTCACTCCCTTCCCCAATCCGTTTTTTCCCCCCGAGTCATACTCAGGTTAAATCTCTAGTTGACTCAGGCTACTATACATCCGCGACAAAACTGTGCTAGCTACATGCAAAGTATGTTACCTGAAACTGCATTTGGAATACCAAGGCAATATTCACATGCAACTTATAAATCCAACACTTCTAGCATTTGAAACAATAGCAGAAAAATGCAAACTAAGCATGTTTTACATACAAAAATTACCTTATCCTCACTATATACTCCATTGATGTTATAATACATGTTTTAATGCGATCTCTTTATCCACAGTACTAAAGGAACCCTTGAAGTCACTATTCTATTAAGTGCATGCAGAACAGCTTGTAATTTTCTACCATCTGCCAGCAGCAGCGAGATTGCATTACCTTCTTTCCATGTCTTCCACTGGAACCTGCTTTATCTATAAAACACCCTTAGATCTTTCCTATGTATTGCTTATCCAAAGGCTCTAATGATGGAGAGTTTTAGATACCATTAATGAAATGCCTAAGAAGAAACTGAAAATAGACAGTGCCAATCCTTTTCAATATCCCTTTTCCCACAGTGACAGTACTAGGTAAACTTGGGGGAACCATGGGATCTCTTGTAGTTAGAAATAGCTTGAATTCCAAAGATTTAATGAGTCCTCCAACATTTTATTTTAATTATGGGAACTTGAATATTTCTAATATCCATCCAAATGTCTGACGTTTTTTTCCCCCTATGACCTTTCATAGTAGTAACATCAACAGCCTAACTACACATGGTATGAAAA
Source organism: Limosa lapponica baueri (assembly GCA_002844005.1). Classification (NCBI taxonomy): domain Eukaryota; kingdom Metazoa; phylum Chordata; class Aves; order Charadriiformes; family Scolopacidae; genus Limosa; species Limosa lapponica. The sequence goes on from KZ506231.1 coordinate 292,394, forward strand.
CATGTTTTCATTTGATGCATAGCAGGACATAGAATCATAGAATCATATGGGGTTGGAAGGAACCTCTGGAGATCATCTAGTCCAACCCCCCCCCACCAGAGCCAGTCTACCTATAGCAGGCTGCACAGGAACTTGTCCAGGCGGGTTTTGAATGTCTCCAAAGAAGGAGACTCCACCACCTCTCTGGGCAGCTTGTTCCAGTGCTCTCCCACTCTCACAGTAAAGAAGTTCCTCTTCACGTTTGGGTGGAACTTCTTATACTCAAGTTTGTGCCCATTTCCTCTTGTCCTGTCACTGGGCACCACTGAAAAAAGACCAGCCCCGTCCACCTGACACCCTCCCTTTAAGTATTTGTAAGCATTGATTAGATCCCCCCTAAGTCTTCTCTTCTCCATACTAAAAAGACACAAGTCCCTCAGCCTCTCATAGGAGAGATGCTCCAGGCCCTTAATCATCTTCATAGTCCTTTGCTGTACCCTATCCAGCAGTTCCCTGTCCTTCTTGAACTGGGGAGCCCAGAACTGGACACAGTGCTCCAGATGGGGTCTCACCAGGGCAGAGTAGAGGGGCAGGATGACCTCCCTTGACCTGCTGGCCACACTCTTCTTGATGCACCCCAGGATGCCATTTGCCTTCTTGGCCACAAGGGCACATTGCTGACTCATGGTCATCCTGTTGTCCACCAGGACTCCCAGGTCTTTTTACTCAGAGCTGCTCTCGAGCAGGTCAGCCCCGAACCTGTACTGGTGCTTGGGGTTATTCCTCCCCAGATGCAGTACCCTGCACTTGCCCTTGTTGAATTTCATTAGGTTTCTCTCTGCCCAACTCTCCAGCCTGGACGTGGCCTTCAGCAAGGAACAGTGCTGCTAAAAAACTCTGCTTTTGTCTAAGTGGTGGAGTACAATTTATACTTACATTTTTTCTGGACATTTCCAAGGCAATAGCTGCTCATCCTGAGATATTTCTAGTCTGTGACAGCAGGCTCCAGCAGTCCCATAGAAGTATGAGCTACCTGTGCTCTTGTTCAAGACTATCAACCTCCAAGGTCAACCCTCAAAAACATAGCTGAAGAGGAATTTTCCATCAGCATTACACTCTCCTCTTTTTAGCTGAAAGAATCACTTGCCACGTGACTGTAGATGTTTCAAAACTTTTCATGGAAAAATGGTTATTTCCTCCATGACTCCCCACACGTCAGCAACCTGTCTAGTTTGCTGACAGGGAGCTGTGTCCTCTAGGATCCTCTTCTTTCAATAACATACAAGCTTGAAAAGCTCTGGCTTTCAAGCTCCCAGACTCACTGCAATGGCAGGGGATTTCAGAAACACATCAAATCTTTCAAAATGAAATGTCACTTGGTCTTTTTCAGACCAAAGCTAAAATAATAATAATGCAGCTAAGTTCCTTTTCTCCCATTTTGGAACACCACATTGTTTGACACCTCAGAATTTCTAAACAGGAATTGTGTCTTAGACTAACATTACTTAATACATCAAAGTCCCTGTGCAGCATCCTGATTTCAAGAAAAGAAATTGAATTGAGAGGGACTATTCAAAGAAGCAAGTATTTGTCAGCATAAGCAGATGTTATATGCTCAGCTCCCTATGAAATTGGTTACACATTGTAAGATGCAGATGACTGTATGAATTTTTATTACAGATGAGGTGTGCTATGTGTGCAAGTGACTTTAGGCCAGTTTTTTAACTGATGAAACAAGGTCAGACACTGAAAGATATTTAGCCAGTAAAGGCTGCAGATAAATTTGTCACAAGACCTTCAAAAGGAATTCAGCATTAAATTAATTTGGATTTACATGCTAGAAGTTTTTCAAAATTTTATTAGGTGCTTTTCTTCACCTTTAGTGCCTAAAATTTCTTTTGAAAACTGGCTCTTTAACATCAACCCACTGCATACAACCAGGAATCTGAGAAACAGATGTAAGAGATTTCCTTCCCAGAACACTAATCAGCAACTGAGAATATAATTAAGATTATTTATAAAAAGGGAATTTGGCTCACACCTGGGTTGCTGTCACCCTTTAAAGTGCTGCAGAGAATTAACTTTATCATAAATGTATATTTTTCTAGCAAATCTCTATCCTATACTGTAAACATAGCAGCTACACTTGAATATAGTGCGGCTATTTATTATTTGTATAGATGCAGCAGAGTGTGTTCCTTGCTTGGATCATAATTGCTGGGATTCTCAGGTGTAACATCCTTCACCAAAGGTTTTCTACCAGAACAGCTTAACAGTTAATTTCCACAAATATGGACTTTTAACGTATCTAGAAGCTTAATGAATTCAGGAACTGAATCTGTGATCATGAATCTGTGATCATGGGACGTGCTTAGAGTAGATCCCCTTGGCTGCCATGCACTATTTGTAGTAAAAAAGAAAGATTCTGTTTATCTCTGCTGACCTAAATTATCATATCGAACAGATGTGAGGAGAGAGGATGTTTCCCTGGTAATAGTATTTCAAAGTTCTTGTGGCTTGGACACTTTAAACTAAAACTTCAATCTGGCAGCTCCTTGACAAGCAATTGAGCTCCAGAAGCATTGGTGTGGAGATGTTATAAACTCATTTACTTTATTTGATCATTAATCTATCAACTGAGGTTGGCTGTTTCTTAGATACGAGAATATTACTCAGGTGATTTAGCAATATTACAGTGGAATTTTACAGGAAAACAAAAATTTCCCTCTTCAAAGGAATCTGGGTGAGGCTCTGCCACGGTATTCTTTCACAGTCTTTCTCACCTCTTTAACTATCAATACCTCTACGAAAGGCAAACAGTTCTGACTGTTAGCCTGGATTTTGGAAGAGCTTTCCCACACACTTTCTGTGTCACCTCAAGCAACTCAGTCTCTCAAAGTTTCAGATCTCCAGCTGTTCACTGGGAATTATAGTAATTTACTTCCTCATAAGAGTATTGTGAAGGTCATCCACTACAGACTACACAGTGTTCAGACACTCTGGTCACAGCATACAGAAATGCCTATGACACAGCAACCATAAGGCAATGTGTATAAATTGTGTCACAAAATGAAGCTTCTGGAAAGTCAGTACTGCTGTGCAAGAAAGGACCGCTGTCTGTGCTCCCCTCTCCACAATGGAAAAAGCTGTGTGCATGCTAGGAAGGGCTATGTGATTATTTGGATTGGTTTTGTTTTTCATTTGGCCCCACGTAATAAGGGGTTCAACCTAAAACAAAAATTTTGCTTTCATTGAGTATTTATTGGGAGAAAAGGAGATTTTGCCCGTGTGTCCATCTCATTCTGTAGCCAGCAGATTCACAGGCTTATACAGCAAAAAGACGGCCATGAGTTTTGGTCCCTGATCCAATAAATGTTTATGTACAACAGCCTGTAGCAGTGTCAACATGAGAGATTTTGATCAACTCCCATTCCTGGCTAAAAAATACTCATGGAATCTGATTAAATGTGGACTTAAATCCCCTTAAGTAGAAGACACAGATCTCCCAAATCCTAGCAAAATACCTTAAACATCAGCCTGAAGAGTGAATGGTATGTCTTCCTTGATGATTTCATGAAGACTGTATACATTTTTCCTGTTTGAAACTACTCATTATTGGCTTCAGTTTGGTTTGGGGGGAAAAAAAGAAAAAGGAAGAGAAAATTTCTATCTTTTCCTAAGTTAAGGTGCAGTTCCTATATTCCTTTGAGAGGAAGGACTGCAGATATTACAGCCCCTCTTCAACCCACATAAATGTGCATGCATGTATGTTTGTTTCTTGCGCACTTTCCCATCTGCACTTTCACATCACAATTTTTCCCACAAGATTTTAAGATTATTTTTCAATTACAGCCTTAGCAGTAGATTGCAGTAACTGGGGAATAAAGAATTCAAGTCCTCATCCCTACAGCTTGTATGTTTTGACATCTGCATAAGCAAATTAATTTTCAGAAGCATTGATCCTCTACAGCTCTAATTGCCTTCAGCACCTTAAAAAATTATTATCCACAACATATTAAAAACCTGTGGGCAAAAATATTGATTTTGCCTCACATTAAACTTCCAGACTAGCAGAAAATACAAGTAAGTGTATGGCAGATAATTTAGGAAGTCTGAAGGCTTTTCAACTGAAGATTTTATCTGAGGAATAAAATAATGAATAGAAACACATGAATTTTAAGAAGAATTAGTAACTCTAATAGTTGTGGGGTTTTTGTGTGTGAAGTAATGACAGTTGCATAAATACTGTCTGCTAGCAGGAAGACACTACACTAATGGGATTTAAAATTCCATGAGTAGTTAAAACAATGTTGACATCTCATTAACAAAATAGGAGGGTAAAGGAAAAAATTAAGATTTTCCATATGTAGAATGGAATCATGATGTTTTCAATTGGCTACTATGCTGTGAGTAGTGACTGGTAAACTGAATTTAAACATGAAAAGACAGTGTCCTACCAGAGGATAGTCATTCATAACAACAACCATTGCAAATTTTCATACCCACCTTAACTAAAACAACTGTCAATACACTTGTAAGACAAATCACTGTGGTATGGCTGATAACTAACAGGTTGCATCCACTTACCTGTGTCTCTGCTTTTGCCTTCTGGTGGTAAAACCAGATGACAGCATTCAAGAATCACTTTAGACCTAACAAACCCTTTCCATTTAATGCCAAGTCTTAGGTTTAGATTTGCCAAAAGTAATCTGATAGTCTTCCCAGACTTTGGAAAGTGGGGATTACCTATGTAATATCTCCCCCTCTAGTGCCTTCAGGTAATATCTCTTTTTGTTTCAAGTCAAACTAATGAGTGTATGTAACAGAGGTGGAGCTCTCCCATTCTTATTTCATATACAACATGAAGCTTTTGCCTGTCAGCCCCTAATTTCACTGATCCGGTGCATGGTCCTGGAGGAACTAACCACCAACCTTAATTTGTAGCCTATTAACTTACTTTGCCACTTGTCTTAACTGTGTTGCTCTAAAGCATTTGGCACTTACACCATATTATAACTTCTACTCGTTAGCCACACTATCTAAGCAGCACTAGCAAAATGGCTGGAAAACATAAAGCTGTAAAAACACTGAGTCTGTGAATACTTTATTTCTATCAAGTTAAAAAGTAACTTTGGTTATCCAAGTGATTTTTAATGAAAAACTCCAAATATTAATGAGAGGTTAATATAATTCATCTTTCCTGACTTGTTTCCTGTATTTTATTTTCCATGCTTCAGATGTACAACACTGGTTGTATATAGAAGTAAACATAACATACCAAAATCCACAAGCTTGACGCCTCCTTCAGTGGTCAAAAGGATATTATTTCCCTTAATATCACGGTGGATAGTTTTGTTTTCATGCAAATGCTGAAGCCCCTGGAATGTGAGATGTAAACATGAACTTTTTACTAACAGCTCTGTTCTCTGTATTACATTTACAGAAACAAAAAGGTAGCAGAAAAGTACAAAAAAACCTTAAAACAGACTTTCTTTTTTAATCCAAAACCACAGAGTTGTCATTCTTACTGGAAAAACACTTGGCACGCTAGAAGGAATAGATATTTTTTATTGACACTTTGGGAGGTGCAAGCATTGCCAGTGTTAATTCAAGTATTGTCGCATCCTTATCCAGGACAAGATTTCAGTATATTGGTACTGAAATGGGTCAAGGGAGGTGATTCCCCCCCTCTGCTCTGGCGAGACCCTACCTGGAGCACTGCTATAGCATCAGATAGTGAGCCATGTTCTTAGTTCATTCAAAGAAAAACATATGAGCTGAATATTGACTGTCCTTTCACTGTGAGCTTATCTTACCATCAGAGCTTCGCGTAAAATGTAAGCAATTATAAGTTCATTCATCCTTTCGCCTCTCTTCAGAAATCCTTTCACAAGATCAGTCACAGATCCACCGTTGCACAGCTGCAAAACATCAGGGGAACATAAAAAGTAATTAATAAGTGTTGGAGTAGCCACCTGGTTTTAGTTTTCAGTAGTTTTCATATTTGTAGCCAAATGAGCTCCTATTAAACTGGCAAACCACAGATTTGTCCCTATGTCTACCAATTATTCAAACAATACACACAGCATTTTTGCCAGTTTTTTTCACTACTTTCTGCATTTAATTTCTCTTGCCCAAACACAAATACAGCAGTCTGTATCTTTGTTTTCCTATATACATGATTGCTCTTCACTGAAACAGAAGCAGCGCATAGTGCAATAAATTTGCTGTAAAGGCATGTTCTGTGGGGCAGACTAATTGCTTCTTATATTCATCATGTGCAACTCACCAGCAATGCAAATTATTACAGCATCAATTCTCAGGTACAAAAGCTACATACAACATAAAATGGATTTAAGGCATCAGAAGACAGGCAGCAGAGGAATTCCCACAACAAGAAAATTTTCCAAGGGGAAAGCTGCCCTCTTTGCCAAGCAGCACTTAATTCTTAGCGTAGAGGGATGGTATACACAAGCAATGAGCATCATGGAAAATGATGAAAGCCACGTGGAAAGAAAGGTCTCACCTTCCACAGAAACAAAGTGGGCCACAGGCATAAGACTAATTATAGCCCTTGTAGCATCAGCCCTGTCAGCTTCTTGGTCGAGATGCAGAGCCACAATCTACTCTGGACAATCCTTTCTCCTGTCTAAAGTCCAGTTAGACACCCCCAAACCACTGTCCTGTCCTGTTTAGACCTGCAATATTTCATATGTTCATTTTTATCACTTACAATTTTTCCACAGAAAGAAGCACCAAAGTAACTTTAGTGACTAACTGTAGCAGTTACACACCTGAAAAGATGAAACTGGTACCTCAGCCCTTAAACTATCCATAATGCACCTAAAAATACTCATTGATTGAAGAGCCATTGCCTCGGTAAAGGAGTAGCTGCTTCCAATGAAACGGTGAAACGAATTGTAAATCATCCAGTACCATTTCATATGAAAATAAATACCCACATAAGACATTTTACCAATGCAGCACAAAACAATAATTCCTTTTGACTCCAGATTTTGAAGTCTATTCAAATCCAGGGCATAATTTATCAATAAAACATTTCAACAGCAGAACTCCACACATCAGATACTATTGTATATGATATTTTTAATCTGTTCTTCTATACTTCTAAATTTTTTCTGTGCTGCAATTACAAAAAGACTTGCACCTTACATTATAAAACGTTTTATAGCCCCTTGTACCCAAACATAACAATAATTTTCTGACTGCCTTTGGAACCCCTGGGTTGCACTGAACTTGCACCATGTGAGTGCCTACACAAAAAACATTCGATATGTAAGTCTGGTGGCAAGACGCGTCCCCCATCAGGTCAGTGAAGGCTCTGCTCTGATTGTTGCCATACAGCTCAGCATCTATCTTGGAACTCACTTAATCTCACCCTTACTTCAGAGGCACAACATGCATGCTTAGAGAGGGAAGCACTCATATGCTTAAATGATGAGATTAAGTGCTTTGCTGGATCAGGGTCAGATTCCCAAACAGGACTTAATTTACTGTCTTTAGCCACGTTGGTCTGCCTTCTCCACTGACTTTTTCTAGTTACCTTTATTTTACAACAACATTATCTCTTCAGGGTCTCTAATGTTTTAACTTCGCCACATCACTGACATGTTTAACCAAACCCAATGGATGATGACAATTCAGGCTAATTTAATGCACTTACATTTCAGGGCACTGAAACTGTCTCACAAGTGACAAACCAATTGTGAAATAAATTACACATATGGTATTCTCAAACTATTTTTCTTCATTATCTAGTATTAAAATTTTGCTTCTTATAGATGTATCTTCTTCTGGTTTTGTTACAATCCTGGATATTTGTTAGTCTTTCTATTTAAGATAAAGAAAACTAATCCAGAAAGGAGTATATTCTTTTTGTAGGTGGGAAAAGGAAGAAACTATACCTCACAAATCACCTTCTTTGATGTTTAGGCAGTAAAGCCAAGATTGAATTTATTTGCCTGCGTCAGCAACATTAATTTTTACTTCATCAAACATGTTGCTTTAAGAAGTTTTTCTACCCCCTCATTAGATATAAATCCCTATTACGAGATAAATATCTGCACTGTCAGATAAAAACTTATCTAAAATATCAGGTAAAGTAAGGTACTAAAACTGTGATTATTTTAGACCAAACCAAAACTGAACCTGGGTATATAAGAGGTCAGCTGAGCAGGTCTTGAAGAAAAAAACCTGTCACCCACACCACCATGGAAATCCTCCACTGACTCCCAAGGCAGGGCTGCTGCTTAGGCAGAGTTCAGTTGAGGCTCTGAGACACAGGTTCTTGCACGCACAGGGGAACTTTTCTTTTGCTACTACTGTCTCAAAGAGCTGTACTTTTACTTACATCTGACAATTTGTATTTTTCTGAGACCACCAGTATGGGAGGAAGAGAGGAAAAAGGGCTAGGTATTAGAATACAAGCAGCTATAAGGAGAAAAAAGGATTATTGGAATACAACTACAATTAGAAAAGGAGATTATGGCAGACACCGTACGTGTGTGCTCCAAGTTGCATGGGGCGGGAGGGGGGGAACGATGACGACAATGATGACACAGGTTAGTATTAATCTTGTTCTATTTTTCTACAGGCCAAACAAGTCCTCATGGGTAAAACGTTGCATCCGGTCTCATTTCCTATTTCTACTGTCTTATTTGTTGCAGGTGAAGCTGCCACATGTCCCTGTAAACATGCACATAACTAAACTTCAAATGGTGATTCTTTTTTCTGACTCAAATCAAATTGCATGTCTGTTCAATGCAAGCTTATCATAAAAACGTCAAAAAGTCCCCCTCGTAACGAGTCAGACTCTTCTCTTCCCTCTCAAAAGAAGCAGCTACAGAAAACTTGATACTCCTGCCCGATACAGTGCTGGACCATGCTTGCTTGGGAATCTGAGTAGACAGGGAGATAAATTATCCTTGGGGATGTTAACCAGGATCTAGTCCATAACATAAAAACTTAAAGGGGAAAAGAACCATAAAAAAAAATATTAAAAAAAAATAAATCACATTTCCCTAACTCATACAGTCCTTCAATGAAATATTATGGGATAAACATTACTTACAGACTGGAAGCTTCCTGGGGTGTTGCTAAATATTGCAGTTTATAATTATCATCTCTGCTGTTTCTTAGTAGCATGCTGTCCCCAGGAAAACCTGTGTAGCCTCTTACCAAAGGTACTGTGTTTGAGTTAAGCTAACTGTAACGCTTGGATGACAAGAAATCATGAAGACAACAGAGATAACTTTTTTTTAAAAGATCTTTCTAGTTTCCAGGGAAGCATCTAGAGAAGAGAGGTGCTGGTAGCTATTATTTTGTTACAAGCATTGAAATCACGTGGCCAAATACATTAATTAGTCTGAATTATGACTTCACATCATTCAGTACAATCTCCTCAGAATACCTTGATGAAGGGCACTATAAGCAGAAAACAAGAAGCGCACGCAGAACTCGGGACACAGACACACAGTAGAAGCTACGTGTCTATCCCAGCTGTGCCACAGGGCTGCTTCCTACCCTAAGGGTGAAAGTAACTCCCCACATGCAATTGTCCTCCAACATGTCACGAGGCATGGGCTCTTCTGGGAGGAGAGAGTAATAATTCTAATCCTCTCTCCCACACTCTCAAAACCCCACATACACACGCATTCTCTCCTGCACACACAGACACATTTCTTGTGATTCGTATCAGTTTTATAATACCTATTTTAAGCAACCAGTAATCCCAGAAGGAAAACTGGGTATGGGAGAAGTGGTGGTGGTGTCTGTCAGCTCAGGTTTGGCAGCACAATAGTAGAAGATGTAAACTGAATGGACTTTCTCAGTTTGGTTCTCAGAAACCACATAATCTAGTATGTGAAATGCATGCAAAAACAAAGCCCTTCAGTCTGAACTGGTTTTAGGAAGTTGCCAAAGGCTGTATTTTCCCAAGGAAGGACAGAAATCCTCTTTTAAGCTTTGAATAAATTTAATTTAAAGAGAGAGGCTCTTATAAATGTCCAGCCTATGATATACAGTAAGGAAAGATATTAATGATCCTCCCACAAGGACGTTATTTAGAAATGCCATCTTGGTAACTTTGTACACGAGCAATTTTCATCAATTTAATGTTAGTCACTTCTGTTGTTCCTTTGTGATTTACAAGTATTTTTACCAGCATTATTTTCAGCACCTACACTGATAGAATGCAAATATTACCTTTAAATACAAGCAACTAAAAGGAGGGGGGTAAGCGGAACCCTTTGGGATATCTAAAAGGGGTTGTAGAAGACAGAGACAGACACTTCCTAAAGGCACACAGCAAAGGATGAGAGGCAATAATCCCCAGCTGCAAGACAGTAGATTTCTACTGGACATACTCCCATTGGGAGTAGTTAAGCACTGGAACAGGTTACCCAGCGAGTCTGTGTTATCTCCATCCTTGGAGATATTTAAAACTTGAATGGAAAAGACCCTGTGCAAACCTGTAACATTGAAGTTAATCATCTTTGAGCAGGGAGCTGGACCTGTTAACCTCCAAAGGTCCCTTCCAAGCTATAGTTTTCTATTATTCATAATATTTGGATTTTAAAATATTCAGTCCCTAGTTTGGATATGTAGAGAGCAGAAACAGGGGGAAAGGACTAAGGGAATCTTGCATATTCAGACCAAGGGAAAAAATAATTTGATAGAAGGCTTGATCCATGTGAAAAACCTGCCTGAAAGGGCTGTAGCTCTGAGGGCCATACATAGCTGCATGAGAAGACGTGCTTAAGACTCTTCTACAGTAGTAGTGAAGGGCTCCTCCCTTATGATTTTCTTGATTTTCTGGCACTCAAAAGGCAAAGGCTCATATTGGGATAACATACAATCCTCCACCCGCCCATCTGCCACAACCCTGTGCTACTGTAATTGAGCTATTAGTATGCAAAGCTATCTTCAGGAATAGATTTATAAAATAGCATGATCCTAACACAGGAGATGTCAGTTAAAATTGCCATCACATCACCCTCACAAAACTGTTCTTTGTAGGTCTTACTCACTCTTCATCTCACCCAGCTGATACATGTCTCTCTCTCTTATTCTAACAAATAAGGATTCAGTATCACCTTCACTTTTAAGAAAGCTCTGTTGCACTTCAGTTAGGGCTATTACAGCCTTTAATCATCCAACTGCTCCTGATTTATGCATCTGTACTAAGCTGTCAGGAAACATTTGCTTGCATCCTGCAGTTGTCAAGGTGCTTTCATCTTATTTCAGTAGCTTGGATGCAAATAGCGGGGCAACTACAATTACTGCCTTCCCTACCTTTACAGGGTGCACAGACAGAAATGACTGGGTGGCACATCACATATGCACAACTTAGGGCATGCACAAATGATAGTTATGAAAAAGTCGCATTGTCCAACCTTGCTTTAATGTTATCACACGTAAGAATGCTAAAAGCATCTCGGGCACTAATATCTATTTTTTTTCTGTTCTTAGAATAGATCAATAATCTGACCTGTTCTACTGAGCATGCAGTACAACAGCACTGCCAGCCTCTTAACTGACTACCTTCCTTTTAGTACTGACTGCTGTAAGAACAGAAGATTTTGATTTGTTGCTGCTTCATTGTCACAAAACTACAGAAACATAGGGGTAAAAGGGACTCAAGAAATAATTTACTCCACTGCATCTGCACTGTGTAGACATCTGGTACTTTCAGGTGGTCCTTGACAGATACATGTGCAACCTACTCCTACAAAATTCCCACTGAGGGAGATTCCAATCTTTTTAAGTAGCCTGTTCCTGTGTTTCACTAATCTGATAGTTAGAGCATTTTTCCTACTATTCAACCATTTCCAGTTATTCTTTGCTTCCAATAAAACTGCTTTATTTTTGCCCTTCCGTCCAGTTGTCTTTGAAAATAAATGATCATTATTCTCGATTTAACATCATCTCTGCCATACTAATGTCACGATATATGTCACCATACCAAATCTGTACAAAAGACATAATCACATCTACTGCTTTCCCCTTACTACATTAGTTATCCTGTTAAAGAAGAGAATGTTATTAGTATGATTTGTTCTGGCCCAATCTAAGTTGACCACTTTTATCATCTTACTGGGTTCTGGGTATTTCTAAACTGGTTTCTATTAATTTGTTCTAGAATCATTGTGGGTACCAGAATTAAACAGACTGGTCTATATTTCCCTAGGTCATTATTTTTCCTCACTTTGTAAAGATATATATTAAACATTCTTTTTTCTCATTTCTCTCTCTTTCTAGTCATGTAATCTTGTCTTTACTACTCCACGTTAGCCTTTCTGAGCTTATCCTTAAATGCCTGTGCCTCAGCTGTGCATTTTTGCTTCTCCTATTTGAAGGCATTCTGAAACATTAAAAAAGCAAACCCTGATGCACTCTTACTCGACTCTTACTGTGCTTTTATCTTTTCTCAGCATCAGCTAATTTGCTATTGTGTATTTAATGTCTTTCAATAATTGCCAGCTATCCTGCTTTCCTTCATTTTTGCACTCTTTTTCCTAAGCATAGCTAACTACCAGTTCCCCAAGCTGGGTGAAACACACTCTCCTAAAGCTCATTATCCTTTCCCTGCTGCTCCACCACCCTTCCTTTCCTCGGGAAAGTGAATACAATTATTTTGGGGGTTTTTCACTCAAATTTCTTTTCATCTTCAAGTTTTCAAAACAGATCTCTACTAGAACAGAATCAACCTGATACAGCCATTTCCAGAGTCACTTTCTTTGCCTTCTGTCTCCAAGACAGGGCCTGATGCACTGTCCGTCTCACAATCCTGGCTGTCACAGAGGGTCAGCGGTGACCAGATTAACTCCTATTCTCTGTCTACAGTGTGACTTCTTCACAACTATTACTGCCAAAGAGCACATTCCAATGACGGCACCTAACACCAACTACAAATACTCAAAGGTTCTTGTGAAGACTTAACAGAGAACTAAATCAGCTTCTTCAACGGGCCAACTGGCTCAATACACAGCTCCTGTCTGTGCAACATAGTTTTAATTTCACCTCAAATGGAAGAAAGACGTGTACTGTGGCTCCTATTTTTCCTAAGAACAGTAGTACAAGACAACCCATAACCAAAAGAAACCATAGCAATGCTTGCTCTATACTTTTAGGTAAAGTTGTTTGCTTTCAATTTAGTGTTCAT
>KZ506232.1:16174-48866 GCA_002844005.1 Limosa lapponica baueri
AAAAAAAAAAAGCATTTTTTTCTTTAAAGTGAATCATCTTGGGGTAGAAAAAGAGCTTGGAGAATTTTGTTAGTACCTTGTAACACTTGCTCAAGTGCTCATATGACCTTTTCTATTTTATGTTTTTTGTTCAGAACAATATAGAAAAATTGGGAGGTCTATCTGCCCCTTTTTTGTAATGCATAAGCTACAGTTTATTCTATGTTGCATGGCACTTCAATGTAGGTACAGACAGCACTAAGTAGAAAATCCAGAACTTTAAATAACTATCCAGTCCATGAGAGAAGAGTTCTCTAATTTATTTATTTATTTTTTACTCACGATATCCAGAAAATTATGGTGGACTTCTGCTGGTGTTTTGGGGAAATGAAAGGCGGTGTTAATATTCTCACTTCCTTACACCAAATTTAAAATTAAAAGTAGTTTCTAGCAGCTTACATTAGATGATTGGCTTTCCCTTCTACTACTCATAATACCTGACAGCAATCTATGGTAGATGCTCATCAACCACCACAACATACAGGGAGGAGACTATTCAGCTTGTCCATTTGATGAGTCATTCAAGGTGACACACAGAAAAATCTTCCGTAACTCAAGCTGTAACACATGCATTCCTCTACACAAAAGCAACAGTGCTTAGCCATAAACCCGACAGAGAAACACTCACCAAGGTCTCTGAACACAAAACAAAATCCTCCCCTTTGTGAAGGTGAAAGTTATGGCCCAAAGTTGTCACTTCAGGCCTGAAGGAAGGTGACTAAATTAAAGCTGCTGTGGTTTTAAAGAGTTTTCACTACAGCTTCTGCTATTGTGGATAATCAGGGCTGTGGGTGATTAATACCTCTATTAAGAATGCTGTTTTTCAGGTTTCAAAGTTCACTTGCCCAGGTTAGCCCATATTTGTATTCCTGTATGTAGATAACTGAAACCAAAATTTTCAAAGCTTAACACAGGAGACAACCGTTCACAGACAACAGAATTAATGACACTTTCCATGACAGCCTAGAAAATCTAGCTATTTTTGCAATGCTTTATTTTCTTTTATTTAGCATCAATTCTTAAACTCATCAGGACTTTTCTCTAAGATTTTCTGTAACCCTCTCCATAAAATCCACTCTGCAAAGTACCTTTCTGTACTTACACAGTAATCTATGAAATGGAAATTCCCTTGCAATAAAGTGGTGGGACTTGCTAGAAAAAAAGGATGGAAGCACACCCTTTCAGTCCCTTTTCCAGTAGAACCTCCTGTTTAAGTTTCACCCACCAACTTTCCTCTCACTGCTCAATACTGTTTAGCTTTCCCTCAAATGAAGTCATGCTATAGTGATTATCCCAGTCACCGTTACTAGATTTACTCATGACCTGAGTGACCAAAGATGCATACAGTATCCAGTACACCAAGGAGTAACATTAACAATGTTCTCTGCTCCATCTTCTACTCCTTTCCTAAGCACTTCTCTGCTTTTGTTTCCATTTTTCACAGCTACCGAGCACAGAGGTTATGCCTTCAAAGAGCGACCCACAGTAACAATAAAATTTCCCCCAAAGCATCACAACTAACCAGGACTCTGTTAAGGCAGCCATGTAAGTACAGGTGCTTTAATTCTCTTCTGCAGTAGGCATTATTTTGCATTTAGCAATGTTGAATCCCAGCAGCTACTTACTGCCCAATCTGTATTTTGAAATTATTCTTGAACGTCTCACAATTAATTTTGGATTGTGTAATTTTGTATTCGTAGCTGTACATCAGCATACTTTGTTCCTTTGTCTAGAACACGTATGAATTTGCTGAGGGCACATATCCTTGAAGATTCCACTGGAAAGACCTCTGTGGAAATTGATCATTTAGTCTTACCCTTTTCTCATCTTCTGGCCAGTTATTAATACAACAGGAGGCAGTTCCTCTTAATCCACAACAGCTGACTTCCTTTAAAAGCCTTTGGCAGGAGGTCTTGTCAAATGCTTTTTATAAATCGAAGTACATTATACCAGCCATATACTTGTTCTCTCTTCAAAAGATTCTAACTGCTTTGTGAAGCACAACTTCTAGCTAAAAAAAAACCCCACCATAATATCTTTACTGTATTTAGAGAACTTTTATGATACTTCCTTGAAATTCGGAGTTCTACTTCTCTCCTAGGTCCCTAGAGTATCACACTTGCATCTTCCACTGCTCTGGCACACAGGCTGATATAACGGATTGATTACGGATTGATTACGTATTTATGACAAAAAAAACCCCTGACATTTCCATATCTGAGGTATTTTACAACTTGAGTGAATCTCATCTGGTCTGCATGATGTCCTCCTATTCATTTTACTGATTCACTCTTAACACATTAATTAAAAGACAGTTCCTCTTCTCCATGCCTGCAAACTCTTCAGTCTGAGAATTTCTCTACAGTCCTCCACAGCAAACACTACTACAAAGAACTCCTGTGGCTTGTCTGCTGTAGCAGCACCTTTCTTGAGAACTCCCTGACATGCCAGGCACTTAATGGACTACAGCCTTCTTTGTATGCTTCCCACTGTCAGTTATAGGGATATTATCTTAGGGTTTTAATTTAGTCTGCCACTCTCTTTCTCCTATTTTCTTAGATAAGAGTTCTGCTCTTTGAAGGATTACTATCATCAGCTTTCTTCATCCTATTTAACTAGTAGATTCTTTTATTTTTTTAAACCTTTTTTTGCACATGTTATTTCCAAGTGTCCAATTTGCTGTCTTTATCTGGTCTCTGTGACAGATGCAAGACTCACCTTCAGAGCTACACCTCTTCATGGCATCTTATTTGCCTTCACTGAAGCTTGCTTATGTTTTTGGGAAGGGGACAGATAAGTCTTATTTAAAAAAATTGGGGGTGCGTTTGTTCATACAGAAATGCCAAATAGCAGTACAATCCAGGTAATGTTTACAAGACAATTGCTGAGTAACATCTTGAGCCAGGCCTCCTAGATTGCTTAAGAATAACATGTCCTCTTTGCACATAGACGCAGACGATCGAAGAACATGCTTGACAATCTCTTCATCCCATTCAGTTGTGAGATTTTTTCCTCCTCCTTCCTCTTGAGAGCAAACAAAGTTTACTGCTATTACCATAACTTTTTCTATTTTTTTTCATGTCTTATGGCATTTTACAAAATTGTCAGTATCCCAATTATGTGGTCAACAGCATAGCTACAATATTAAACCTCTCCATCTCCTACAAGGTGTATTTCAATCCACATCAATTAACACATCTTACTTTATCCAATCCTCCTTAATCATACCACACCTTTCTACTAAAGCAACTCATCTGTAATGCAATTCCCTCATATTTGCACCCAGATACTGCAGTTCCATTGATTTTCTTCCTTCCATCAAGTTTCTCAAAATGCTTATAGCATCGGTATGCTCATTTTAAAACAGGTAATTCACTCTACTACCTGTTTTAAAAGGCATACGGCAGTTTGCTAAAAGCACACAAGACTCTGCGCTTAATCAGCTTGTCTATTTTTATATGAACCATTTAAGAGAACTTAATTTGCTGATACATTAAAATTCAGGAAAGAGACAACAAGAAAAAAGAAGGACGGAAGTTTTTTCCTTGGGCTTTCATCACCCAGTGAAATATTATCCAAAGTAACTTTTCATCTACAGCTTTCAGTCTTCTGTTTAACAAATGATAAAAATTTATTACAATAAAGCTAGAACTCTTTTTATATTTTATTATGGTAGATTTTGACAACAGGTAGAATGCATCACCAATCCCAAGGACTAAAATGAAATCCTTGCATTTTCCATTCACTTGCTCATTTCACTGCCAACTCCTACTCTATCAGCTCTACCAACAACTACCAAACTCCCAGGAGTTTGTCACTGAAAAACCATTCAATCCCTTTGCAAGTTCCTGGAAGGTCTAACAACTCAGCACACCCCCATTTAGCAATAGGTCTCTCAAACACTACCTTACCACCTCCTTCGCAGCCAAACGTTTTCCATTAACCACTTCAGTGTCTCCACTGGCATGCTACATGCGAGCACTCTACATTAGCCTTCTCTAATACTACTAGATTGTTCCTGAGGATGCCTGAAAAGCTTATTTCTTACCTGAGGCATGCCTTTTGCTTAATTTTAGCTCCTGTTCAGATTTTTTTCTGTCCTCGTTGCTTAACCCTTCTCAACTGCAAGCCGTGACACCTGTTTGCACACTGGTCTGTCTTATTCAAGGTCTGTTTGAACTTCTGGGGCTCTTGAAATTACTAATACTACAGCACTGATATAAACATTCCTTGTCTTAGCATAACAGTGTAAAGAAAACTAGAGGATTAAAACAAAACAGAAGACAAATAACTAGCTACACTAACAGCAGGTGTTAGCAAATGCCTAAGGACAAGCAAGAGTATGGCAAACAACAGTCCTCGCTTAGAGTCTCAAACTTATTTCAGCTCAGATGCTCTCTGTATGGGATATGGTCTCTAAACATTTAGATTTACTCTTCCATAAAAATGTTAGCATTCAACAAAATACTGGCATTCCATTTATCATCAGATCAAACTGAACTACCATGCAACCTTTCAATTCTGTTTGGCATTTTTGATGTAGCTCACTAGCTTTCAAAGTCTCTTGGTGCCTTTTGTTGCATCCTCTTGAAATGTCAAAGTTTTATAACCTGCAGCTACTCTGTCACTTCATCTGACTTTGTATAAGAAATAACATAGTGGGCATGAGATCACTGAATTTGGCCTACTTGAAGGGTGAAAAATTTAAGTCACAGCTCAAACTAGGTAATATAATGTGGCAGACTTTTATTAATAGCATGAAAGCAAGTAGAGCATGGAATAGCTTTCTTATTACACTAATAATGACATATTAGATTACAGTATGCTCATTTTTGTCAGATTATATATCATTGCTTCTAGAAGGACAGAGAATTAGAATCTTTGTCTAGCTTTTTAAGCATGATCTTTTTTTCCAAGAGTTTGGAGGCTTCTTGGTTGTTGTTTTAAGAGCTATCATAAGTAACAAATTACCTCTAATAAATATGCTGCTAAACAGAATTAAATTGCTTAATCATAATTTTTCATTTCTGTTCTATTTCAAGCTTTTATTGTGACCAGAAGAGATATTTGAGTATTAAAAGGTTTAGGAAGCAATCAAATATAGACTTCAACTTCAAAATTAGAAGAGCTTCATTGTTCTTGTGACATTGTGCTCAATCCTGCCAGTTCCTCCTTCCCTCAAAGTACTGTCTTTCCTCCCTGCTCCTTTAGAAAAAATACCTTTGGCAAACACCGGTGGTGCCATACACACCTCAGCACGCCCCAACATATAAAACCTGCACCTGAGCCTGTGAAATCATGAACAGCCACAAGAAAAAAAGTGAAGTCTGAATATCAGTACCTAGCTGGTGAGCAAAGTCAGACTGCTCACCAACTCTGCATGGTGACTGCAGCAGAGAGGAAGCAGAGATGCTCTCCCACCCACCACAGGCTCCTCTATCATAGATATTAAAATCAAAACAACAAATCAGATGAATCTCATCTGATGACCCAGCAGGAGGTCTCTTAAGGCAAAAATATGCCCACTTCCTCAAATAAAAACACAGCTAAAAAAAAAAAACCAGCTTGAAATTGCTTTAATTTGGTAATTTAAATCAACTAGTTGATTTTGGAGAAGACAAAACTTAGTTATTTTCCACATAAGCATTCACTGCATTTTGCAGTTTCTTTTTCTGCCTAAAGCTAGAGTTGAGCTGCTAAGACAAAGTGCTCAACACTTATTAAAATGAAATACATTACTCTGTAAATTACCATACTGCCAAGCGTAATAGGTATCACACTACAGAGAACTGAGTACAGTTTAAGGACACAGATAGACAAAACAGGAAGATGTCCAAGGTCCTAGGTTTACATCTTGCAAACATATCGTCTCTTCTTGTCCTTTAGTCAACATAACGTGTTTCTGTTTTGTTGTTCTAGTAACGTGCTAGTCATTGGCATGAATATGAACAAAGATATGAAGGCGGCAAAGTGCCAGGCAAATGTTAAAAGCATATTTAGGAAAAGAGTGCATCTAGAGTAACGTGTCCATTAAGGACGAGACCAAACCTGAGTAATCTCTAAATTAAGTTATTTGAAGTACGTAATGTTTCATGGTGGCACCTCAGGTTTCACTCCTTGCCCAGTGCTACTCAGCCACACTACAGAAGTCAGTTTCTTGCAAGGGCAGATATGATTTGTTATCTCTTGCTATAAAAATTTTTAAAACAATACTACAGGATTTTTGTCAAAGTCATAATCATCAACAACTCTCTCTGCAACAGTGAGATAAAAACCTCAAGATTACAAAAGACATTTGGAAGGGACTTTTCTAAGAGCCTTTTCAGCCAAAAGTACCCTCAGAATAAAGGCCAACTTTGCTGATGTGAATTTATCTCCTTAAGTAACATCTCAAACTCAGTACATAAATTCTCAGTGCAGATGTAGTTTTTCCTTCAGAAGACTGCAGTTAAATTTAAAAAAAGTTTTATTTCATGGTATATAATTTCATATTTCATGACATTCATACACTAGACTGGACGTAGCTTTAAAACAAGTAATAATGGAATCTGAGTTTTATTGAGCCATGATAAAAGCCATGGAGAGGCAGGATTCTGGCTGTGACATTTTTCACTACTTATTAATTTACAAGAATAACAACTTAACAGATGTTGTATAGCATTATACTTCCCTTCTTTGCATTAGTGAGGGGGTTGAATCCAGCAGCTCTATAGAGGGGAGGCTGCTGCAGCTCCAGGTCCCCAGGTTCAACCAGGAGCAATGCTCAGCTCGCACTCCCTGCTGGCACACACACAACACACGTACATACTTATATACCATGGTCAGAGAGATCAACACACTGAGCACTTGAACACACACACAGAGGCACCACCACAGCATCATCCTGCTCCCCTTTCCAGGCTGAGCAGGATGGAAGTCCATTAGTGAGGAGATATCTATATATATGTACAATGAGGATCCCTCCAGCAGTCTGCCCAGTGGCCAGCCCCTGGATCACAGTCTCTCTAGTTGTTGCCATAAGTGCCCCCAAGACCATAGTCCTGCTTTAGTTACTAGTTACATACTAGTAGTTATGAGCAGTAGTAGTAGTACTATGAGCATAGTAACTTGTTACTATGCAACTAGTAACTCATAGCAGTTAGCTAGTCTGACTCTCACGTGCCTGCACGAACAGCAGGTTGGAACCCCTCTGGTCTCCCAGTAGTCAAACCCCCATAGTCTCCATCTTAAGAGACAAACACACACATGTGTAGGTCTCACTTCTAGAGACCCTCAGAACTCACCGACTCTCTGGCAACTCCTCCAGTCCCACCAATAGCAAGCTTCTCCCATAGTCTCACCCATAGAGAGGGAGGCACACCTGTCTTCCAGGCATGATCTTTGCTAGTGCTCACACACTCACTGGCACACCCCACTCTGCAGCTACTGGCACCACAGACATAAGACACCCCGTGACCCAAAGTCCCGCTCCAGTTGCTGGCACTTACATCCTCTCACTGCAGAGTCTACAGTTGCTGGCACCATGGGCACATGGACCCTTCCAGCTGTGATCCCACTCCAGTCGCTGCACTCAGATTACTTTTTTCCTGTGTGTGTGTGTGTCCTGGGTCTGGCGGGGAGAGGGTTAATTCTCCCCAGGACCTAGCAGGGATACAGGTATTCCATCCCATGGGAGCCATGCCCAGGGGGTAGCCGGAGCTAGCCGGGGAAGGGGAGGGACAGGAAGTGCCCCGGGGGGAGCAGAGCGGTCGGGGGGCGTCCCGGGTCCGGTCGGCGAGTGGCGGTATCGTACTCGTGGTTGTATATTCCTCTGTTGGTGGTGTTGTTGTTGTTTCTTGTTCCCCTTTGCTGTTCTGTTAAATTGCCTTTGTCTCAACCCACGAGTGTTGCCTTTTTCTTCCCATTTTCCCCTCCGGCCGCGGTGGCGGTGGGGGCTCAATCTGTGCGAGCGGCTGCCACGTGGTTCTTTGTGGCCGTCTGGGCCCAAACCACGACAGTGTGATAGTTATTTAACAAAGAGACGGGACAGGCTGCATTGATTACGTGAAGGGCATGGACAGATAACCATACAAACCAATACATGCAACCAGTCTTTTTTATCCCCTTATCCCTCTATATTCCCCACACTTGTTCCTCCCCAAATAACCTAGATCCCTCCCTTCTCTGCCTTTGATTCATCCCCTAAACATCCCATAGCAAGTCCTGTGCTATCCTGAAATGCTTTTTTCCCCCCCTCAGTCCCAAAGGTGCTCAGGCAGCGACCCATCTTGCTGGGTTTCACTCCTGGACATTAGGGCTGAGGGTCTCCTGGAACAGCCCTGGACAGGGTTTTCTTTTCCTCCAAGTCCCTAATTTGGGTTCTGCCTGCCCACCATTTCACCTCTGTGCTCCTCCACTAGTTTGTGGAGATGTGCCTTTGAAGGAGCTGATGCCCCTTGGGATGGACCTCTGAATATAGCCAGGCAAGGTACTATTTGGGCACCTCCAAGTGCTGTCATCTCTCCACACTCCTCTGTGCATGTGCAGACAAGCATTTACCATATAAGATAGCACTTTGTTCATCTTTGAATACTTAAA
This sequence comes from Limosa lapponica baueri, assembly GCA_002844005.1. NCBI lineage: Eukaryota > Metazoa > Chordata > Aves > Charadriiformes > Scolopacidae > Limosa > Limosa lapponica. The sequence goes on from KZ506232.1 coordinate 24,791, forward strand.
TTGAAAGCTCCAGGAACATGTGAGATTAGAATGGTGGAATAGTTTTGACACATTGATGCAAGTGCAATAAGCAATTAGAGTATCGCATCATTTATCTTTTCAAACCTTGTAATTCAAAGTTAGGCATCCTAAACTTAAGCTGTGTAATTCACCTGCCCCTTTTAAAGTAAGCAACAGTGGTAAACAGGAAAAAATAAGTTACTTGCAGCTGATCTGAAATCTCAGTTGGAACACAGGTTAAGAGTAATTTTAAAACATTAGGCAAATGTATGCTTTCTCTTGTCTTCAAAGTACAGACTTCTCGGTGTTAACTCCTGGCTAATAGTTAAATGGAAATCAGGTAGGGAAAAAGTGACAGCAGCCAAATAACTCCACAGTGCTTTGACTGCCATCATTGCTTCAGCCACCCTGGAGCACACTGGGCCACTTCTGCCAGTCCTGCCAATGGACAGATCACTTGCTGGTGCCCTGCAAAACAAATGGTGCTCAAAGATTAGAACCTTCATTTTAGTTGACCAGTTTTATGAGAAAGCCCAATCTACTGGCATCATTCACTAGGCAAATTTTAGGTTTCACTGTTGCCAATAAGTTTGAGGGACCCCGGCCAAGTTGCTTATCCTGTCTAGAACTCAGCTTTCACATTGCATGTAGAATAAACTTGTCCGGCTCACCCAGATCTCGAAACAGAGACAGCAATTCACTAGCACTTAATTCCTTGGTAAGTCTTCAAGCATGCCTAGTACTGATCTCCCTTACTGATCTCCCAAGGTCAAAATTACAAGAATTCCTGAATGTATTAAATGAGTTACATATTGGACTGTATTTGGGGGGAGTGTGGGGGAGGTGTTTGTTTCTAAAAAGCTCTAATTCATCTGATAGCAATTGTATATATGATGGCTTATGCTCCTGAGAACCAGGCATATGAATAACTACCTTCTTACAATTCAGTCTATAAACTGTGACACAATCAGAATACCAAACTAAAGAGGATTAATAATCTTGCTTTAAAACAAAACTACTTGCTTCATAATTGCTAATTGAATGTCTAACAGTTTGTTCTTTTAGTTATCATATTCATCAGGTTTTCATTGGGAATATAGAACTATCAGTTGTAGGCCATTTTCAGCTTTAAGATGCTCAGATGACCTGATGTGATATCTCAGTCTTTGCTTTTACCATTTACCTTTAAGGGCTTAAACCAGTATAAACTTGTTCTTGAGAAGCCTAAACTGCATGCTAGACTCCACTGAGTGCCCTTTCTTCATTTTTGGTGGCTTAGACTTACTTGTCTTAGCTAAAAAAAAATAAAAAAAAAAATAAAAAAATCAAGAACAATTCAGATACAAAAACAAAAATTTCAATGAACAAATGTTTATTTGCCACCAGGAGATATTCGTCAAGCTCCACTTTCTCAGTAGCAGGCTTGATGACTGGAGAAATGAGATCACCACTTTTCTCTTAAAGCAGACTCAGATAATGTATAATACTAGTTAGAAGGAAGGATGCTTCACAGACAGTATCACTGCTGGAGAACACAGAAAGGGAAGGCCATTCCATAAAACATTAGAAAGCTGTACCAGTAATGGAGAGACTGAAGTTACTTATCCACAATGCCTAACAGTAGCATACAGGACACATTACAACATAAAAGCTTCCAACATGCACAAACAAGGAGTAGAGATTACATTAGAGGCACATCCTGAAATATCTCTACAGTAAGAGGTTGTTTTTTTCCTTTCTAATACATAGAAGTAGGGTAACATCTATATGTACCATCAGAATACATTGTGAGCAATTTGATCTCTAAGATTAAAACACAACTTTTTGAAGACTGCAATACTGAATAAAGGGCAGTAACTGCTAAGAAAATGAACAAAGCTTCATTCTAAGTTCAAACAGTTTACTTAACTATACTTGAGTGAATTTAACTTTTACTAAATAGCACAGTAGTGTGCAATACCACCAGATTCAGAAAACACAAAGAGGAAGAGGAAGAAGCGTTGAATTGATTTCATAAAATATTTTTTAATTCTTTATGCAGGCAACATCTTTCTCCTTCTCCATTTATTTCCACCTCTACTGCAGCAATATCAGACCAAGAGTCACATTACTCTAGGTCAATGTTATAAATACGGCACTGTAGGGAAGAGTCATTACTATCTGAGCAGTTGCCTCTACTGATTAGGCTTTTATCAGTATCTCTGTAGTAGCAGATGAGTCTAATGTCAGCACTGCAGTACACAGTAATATTGCTAATCAAGAGAACAAAACATACTTTACAGCGTATTCATCAGGGAGATAGCTTTCAAACAATCTGTGCTGCAATAGAAGCCTTCAGGGACTTTGGTAGAAACAGCCAGAAAAACACTGCTTACCTCTCTCTGTTTCTCACGCTTCTTGACTCCTTATACCTTGCAGATTCCTAGATATCAGAAAGAGTTCTCTTCATGCAGAGAACAGCATTTTTCAATAAGTGTCCCAACAAACTGTGGAACCAGGCCTAAGCATTCTCTTGGGTTTAATTTTTAAGTTTACACTTAAACGGATTAGTGCTGATAAGTGTTTAATTCTTCAAACATTTTAAATAGTTGAAGTATAAAATTAAAGTCCCAGTCCACAACATGGTACGCTCCGAGTGTTTTGTATCACTTTTAAAGTTTCACTCTCTCCTTGCTTCTCCTCCACACCTAATTGCAGCTCTTGGACTTGCCTACCACTTTTCCATGAGAACTGTTATTATATCAGAATTGGAAAAGTGCATGACCCACAGCCACATTAGACCACTGTAAACATGGAGAGAGTTCAAGGACAACACAAAAATCTGCATGCACCTGCAACTTATCAACCACAAATATTCAAGAGTATTAAGATCTTCTTCAAGAAAATCATTTGCTCAATGGACAACCTGTTTCTAGCTTGTCTTTCTACTGAAAGTACAGCTTTGCTGATCATTAACCATTTGGGAAGAATCTGCTTCATCACCCTTTCTCCAGGATACTTTTTTAATCAGAAAGCTAAGCTAGTAATTTTCCCTTCTCTCCTTATTTCAAGGACTTAAACGTAGCACGAACAGTACTTCATTTCAGTGTTCCTTTCTTACATCAGTCTCCTTACAAAAAAAGGAAAGGCTCCATTAAAAGAGGAGCATATTCTGAAGTCACTCTGCATATAAACATAGTAGAACTGCTGGAATTTATTTTTCACTCAATCTTATAAAAGAGTTTCAATACTCCATTCCCTACATGAAACCCCATTTTAGCACTTCAAAGAATCACAAGTATACTCAAGGATAAAACTCAAAACTTGATAAAGAGCACAGGCCACTTCAGAGCTGAAGTAAGATCAATTCTGCTGTTAGCTTACCAAGTGGTAAATGGGCTTTGAAGGCAGCCTTGGTCAGGAAAGCTCCTATGTAAGATACACGATTTTCTTCCAACCTGGAGGAAATAAGAAGCCTTCCCACAAAAGAGTAAACTAAGCAGAACATGCTAAAAGAACTTCTAGGAGGAGGTCTCAAAATGCAGACAGGAAAAGGCAATGGAGACCTACAAACATTTGCCTATAAAAGGCTCTTGAGCGTGAAACCCAGGAAAGAAACAGGTTTCTCAGAAGGTCAGAAACAGAGGCAGGAAAACCCAAGTGTGAATTCAACCAGACAGGACCCAGAAATCGGCTGTTTGTTTTGTTAAACCATTTGCTTTTTCTGCAGTGGACATGGGACATAGCATTTAAAAAAAAAAAAAAAACACACAAAGCAAAACCAAACACATTTTGTTATTTGGCAGAAGGAAAAATTATTTCAGAAGCACAAGAATTGGTGCATTCAAATAAGGGAGACGGGAAGGGCTACAGCAGAGAAATATGAAGACTTGGAATGGTGATGCATCTCTCTTTTGGTCACATTTCATTTCCTCCTCTGATCATCTATATCCTTGGTATCTACAACACACAGTTTGTTTCCATAAAAATAGTTTTATATGTATATGTGTGCATACACAAACATACACACACAGTATACAGTGATATCCTTATTGCCCAAAAAAGAGACAGCTTAAAATAAATCCAAAACATTCCATTGGATGTTTCAGAACACAAAGAAGTCCTGTAATTTCTTCCAGGTCCAGCAATGTTAACACACACACACATCTGCTACCATGTCTTTTATTAAGGATATGGCATGCACATAACTGTTAGAAAGTTAACTAGCAGGCTCTATTTCAATCCCCCAAGAGACATCAAGAGTTGGCAAAAAGATTGCATACCACTGGCAAAAGTTGCTTTCATGCCTCTTCCATTGAAAGATTATCACCATGAAAATGGTGAGTTTGATTTCATCGTATTTCTTGCATCTAATAATGTCCACCACTTAAATGCACCCCACCACCATATTCTGAAGCAAACCACAGTAGATTTAAGACAAATATAACTACCAATTAGAAAAAGAAATAATTAAAATCTTTTTAATGTTGTTATAACATATTTCATAGTATTCCTGTTTATTTATTAAGACTGGGTTATACTCAAAGATGTAAAAAAAAAAAAAAAAAAAACAAAACACAAACCAAAACTCAATAGCAAGGATTTTATCTTCCCGTCTTACCCAAAATAGAAATATAACAGGCTCATAAAATAGAGTAACTATCAGCATTTTTAGAAGTGGCATTACTTGAAGAGCAATATAATGTCTGTGCCTTGAACTACCATTTTGAACGCTCACTTCTACAGAAGTGGAAAACAGCTAGATATATGCAGACACTCTAATGGCTTTAGAATGGGTTTATTTTAAAGGAAAACAAAGACAGTGCTGCAATCCTACTGAGATGCAATATAAAGCAGGAACTTCATTTTTGTGGAGCTTAACTTCCACAGGTGTACTTTGGATCTGTCTTTCCTCATTTGCAAAAAAAATTAAATTTGGATAATTTATTGTAAAAGTTGCTAGACACATTCATGTATTTTTAGAGAAATAGTGTGCTTTCACTCCAGATACATTCAAACTTATAAAAGGCTACTTATATTCTTGTTTGGAGCACAATAAGCAAGATAGAAAATTAATACTAGCACATAAAAATAAATCCCAACATCAAAAGTAAATTGCAGAGCTGAGGCATGAAAGAAGACATGTTTGAGCTTTTTACTTAAAAAGGACTATTCTTCCCAGGCACAGTCGTTATTTGTTTGCCAGGCAGTCTTGCTCATTCTCTTTTTTAATGCTCTAAAAACTACAGCAGCTTCTCACCAGACCAGGATTACATTTAAAAGCCTGCAGTGAGCTGGGTAAAGACGATCTCGGTACATGTCTCCTATCACTAGCACAACCTCAGTTTTGAAATAAAGATTTATTGTCCATGATGAGAACTGTGATCTCCAGGGGAGGGAGGGAAAAAAAAAAAAAGAGGGGCCAGGTACAGGGTATCTCAACCAATTAAACAGCCAAGGGCTCGCACTTCATCTTGGGACAGAGGGGTACCCACACTTGTTTTGTTTTTCTTCTGTAACAACTTCGTTAGGTATATAAGGTAAAGGAGACCAGCTTCTGTTCACTCCTTCCCTAGTCTCAACCAGTCTGCATACTTTACTTTTGCATTTGAACAAAGAGGAAAGAGTACTTTTCGCATGTTCAGTTGCACATCCAAAGCATCAACATACTTGCTTTACACACTTTCCCTTTCCACTGAAGTTTTAGTTATACCAATAATTATTGTCATCTTTAATACTAGTAAATCACAAGGGGAATTCATGTTCCCATGATAGTTGATAGCCATGTATACCATCTTCAATACATTTTAAAAATACAGTTCCAATCTTAAGATTCTCAAGCAAACAATTAATGCTTTTCAGAAAAACGATTACAAAGCAAGCTCTCCTAAAATTGAGTCAGCTGAAGTATGAAGCAACATAATTTCCAACATCCAACTTGTGCTACAGCTACCACGTTGGATGAAAATATATCACCCTCAGCCACAACAGTGGGATTACTTAGGTTTTTATCATGCCTAAAACCCACCTACACCATTTATGTCTTAACTAAACTGAGAGCATTATTCCTGCCATCATAAACCATCATATCATAAACCAAACCAACCCAACCTCGTTATGTGCAGCATTTCATAAATAATTTAGAATGCCAATTTCATTTCCTTCAGATCAGGACTTCAACCCATTGAAAACAAGAAATCTTTACTACTTTTATTAAAAATTTACTATATGGCTGTTCTGGCATCATCACAAGAAACACTGCATACAGATGTTATGCATTAGAAAAATACAAAAGCTACATTTAAAACATTTAAAAGATGCTGGCAAGTGGACAATAGCTCAGAAAGGCAAATAAAGCTGACAGCCTAACTTTCACTGCTGATTCTTTCCAGGACAAAAAGCAGTGCAAGACAGCTTAACCCTTTGCTTTAAGATCAACATGCGTCAAGTAGTTTTCCATAAAGTAGACATTTATAACTACCTGAAAAAATTAAGTAAAAACATTTTTAATGAAGCAAAAAGACAGTCATTTCCCCATGTAGCTTTCAGTGCGTGTTATAAACTTTGCAAGGTCACAAGTGTTTACTAAATTCATGTATGCATTAAAAGTATATCTCGCTCTCTGCCAGCAACATTTCTACCTTCAGAAAAGGAAATCTAATGGATCCAACTAGAAGTGTAACATCCACAAGGCAACACATGAGATGATGCAGAATGCAGGGGCCTTAAAGTAACACACTACCTTCAGTATACCATCCCCTGAAACTGAAGAAAAGCTTCAACATTATGTTAAATCTATTGTTTTAGACTGTTTCACCAAGCTTTCACATAGCTGTCATGACAGTAGTCATATAAACACATCACAAAGCAGCCAGCACACAGCACAATTAGGAGACTTCACAATCCCATTGCAACTTTCAGATTCAAAAGCACAACTGCCTATCCCAATTGACAGAGCTACAGCTTGCACTGCAGCAATAATCACCGCAATTGCTGGTTTATGGCAGGACTTGGCACACACTAACGCAACGATTCTTCCAAGTGAGTCTCCAGCGAGAGGCCAAAGAAACATGCTTCCCTCAGCCACTTGCTCTCTACAAAACTATTAGAAGACAATATTAAGTATCACAATCTCCTGCAAACCACGTGCCTGTGATAACAAGCTTCCAGATTTTAAGTTTTGTTCGAAGGGAAGCAGTAGCAACCAGTGCCCTCAAACAAAAACTTCCCAGCCTAAGCACCAGATCATTATTTAGATAAACAAAAATCTTCCAAAACAGATCTGGACAAGACCAAAATAATGCTGGCTGGGAATGCTTTCAGGTGATTCTCCCAGGTACAAAGCTTGCTTTCTAGCTAGTAGGCCAGACTAAAGTTTCAAGGCCTTCCGTCTTAGGACAGCAAGGCACCTATTTCAAAAGATGCCTTTATTTTGTAACCCTTTTCCTAGCAACAAGCAACCAGGCTGCAACACTGACCATTCTGCAATCCATTTCTGAGAGCAGAGGGTGAACAGACCAACACTTCCCCACTGTAAAGAATGTAGTAGCCCTGAGCTACTGTAAGCTAATCACTACTGTGCTCAGCACAAGCTTTCAATCCTCTTTTGCTGCCAGTCTGAATTGCCACTTTCAAATGCATCAATCAGACAGATACCCACTAAATTAGGAACTACACTTCTTCCTAGCACAGCCTGCCAAGACAGCTGCACTGGTTTCTGTACTAATGACTTGAGAAGGTACTAAAATAAAGTTTTGGCACTGACATCAACCAAAAGAAGGTACTCCCATCATTACTGGAGATAGCTATCATTGTGTTTTTCTTTTTAGTATATCAGAGTCATGCAAAAATATATTTAGTAACTTAGTATGGCATAATAAGTTCAATCATATGCTTCAGCTCAGTTTGAGGGGGATAACAAAAGCATGTTTTGTTGGCTGTAGTTTTCCAAGCACCAAAGGCAGTTGGATCTTCAAAGGAAGTCACAGTTGATTTACCCCTCCTGCATAAGGCCCACCACACAGCAACAGCTGATTTGGCTCAGCTGGGTATCAGATGACCCAGATCAGGCTGTTGGGAAGGGGGAAGGCAATTTCTCTGTTAGGCTAGGAGACCTCTTTGGGAGTTCACTATGCATTTCCTATAACTTCTTGAAAGGGCTGCATGTAAGAAGATAGACAAGCTGGGGCAACAGAGAAACCCTATTGCATAAGAATAAAGGCTCCTGGAATTATGCACCAGGAGACCTGAGCAGAAAAAGTCCTATAAAAAAAGCTTTTCAGAAGAGACAGGAACAATCGTAAGATTAGCTGAGGCACTAGAATAGAATGCATCTGGGCTTAAATACCAGTATATTATTCTGAAATAGTACACAGAAGAACAGAGGATCCTGAACCACCTACAGACAAAACAAAGCTGGACAAGTAGTGCTTTAGCAAGCCATGTAAGGCTTGTTAGATACTATCCAGAGCAAGGGCTCTATACTTTCTGGTATCGATTATAGCTAGAGCCCAGGGTCAGAATTTAAGCCTTTTCAGGAATGTCTCCAGTGTTTTAAAGGGCTGCTGCAAACAGACTGCACACCCATGAACTGTGCAAGGTGAGACCAGATGTTTTAACATGTTTGCTAATGAAAATAAACATTTTTAGTGCAGAGCAACAGCTCAGGTGTTTTATGTAAACGAATGGAAAGGCTGAGCCCAGTATGGAAGGAGTACCATTAATCCCCTCAGAAGACTTCTTCAAAGATGAAGATAAATATTCCTCGGAGTAGTCTGTCAAAGCTTCCAGATCCTCTTCCAGAACCTGCATCTTTTAAGAGCACATCCCACAATTTAAACCACTTCAGCTGGTAGATTCACTTTGCCTTTTTTTTTATTTGAAGAGCAACCTCCAATCAGAAGCAGGAAAGATGGCTTAGTTTGCCAATTTAGTGGTCAAATTCTAAATAAAAGTTCCAGCAAGCTTCAACTGACCACATAAGTGGAAAACAGAGAAACATTTATAGCTTGCTCTCCCTCAGCCACCAGCTCAGAAACCGCAGAAGGGCACATTACAACACATGACTCCAAGCACGTGATATCAAGTGCTCCAGCTTCTCTTTCAGCAAAGGACTCCCTTTCTTCTACAGAATATTCTTCCACCTTCCTTCTCTCTTTGCTATTTTAAAACAGAGATATAAATCCGTTGCATTAACATGCCCCAAACTATTTTAAGAAAACATAAGTCAGGCACACTGAGATCAAAGGGGTTTTACTTCCATACTTTCCCCTTCCAAACAGTCAAATTATCTTCACCGCCTTTTGCTCAACTTAAGGTCTCAGAACCATTCCAGAGCTCTTGTCGGCTCTTAACCCTGTAAGAAGTCCCTCAAGAACAACTTACAGCCCATTATTGTGATACAATATTTATTTACGGTAATGACATTGAATAAATAAGTCTGTTTACACAGACATCCAGAGTTGATGTTATTTTCTATCTTCTTTCGCTCAGTTCCACACTTCCCAAACTGAACACATATGTAGTTTCAACACCTAAATGCAGCTCCATAATAACTTCTCGGAGCACATGCGCCCAACAGTCAGTGCTCCACGGTGACACAACTATTTTGTCATGAAAGCTGAGACCAGTCAGCTTTAAGTCTCAAGGGCACAAGCATTTTCACACTTTTTGTTACTAATTAAAGTCTAGCAGCTTTTCTGTTCCAGTCTCTCAGGACAAACTTACACATCAGCAGCTTTTCAATGGAAAAAAGGTTTCAGAATAGTCACATGAGCAATTAAAGCCAGAAGGGAATGATGACAATAACTCAGTATAGGCTGATTGCAATAACTTTTATTTAACTGGAACAGCAGGAGCTAGGAAAAATATTTTTAACTGGTCAGGTCCACAGCTATTAAAGCCTCAGCTCCTCCTACAGTAGTTTTTACTGAGCAGATGTACAGAGGGAAGTTGCTGTGAACCTCTATTATGGCAATCTTAAAGCATGAATGAATAAATAAATGCACCAAGCGGTATAATTACTGCTCAGAATAACAACCTGTTGAGTCTGTAGTTTATCATTTTAAGATGTTACGCAGTTTTATCCACAGAGCCTGTTTTAAACTAGGATATGTTATTATTACCATCTGCTCAGAGATTAAAACCAAGATGGCTACAAAAGGGGCAAGAGAATATTTTCTCCTTTAAGTTAACAGTAAGCAGAACTCAACAGTTCTTATTATAGAATCAGAATAACCCAGGTTAGAAGGGATCTCTCCAGATCATCTGGTCACTTCTTACCGAAAGAGTTAAAAAGCATGAAGCATTTTCAGACTAGTCTGACATCATTTTAGAAATACCAAGTTTAAATAATTATTCTCAGAACAACTTAATTTCAAATATCCTTAGTGAAACAGATCATGTACACCTTATCTTCATGCAGAGAAAACCTTGGGTTTTAAGCATTTGACACTAGCTTTCATACTAAACCAAAGAAACCTTCCTTTACCAGTCTCCTACAGTTGCCTGTGAAAGGGTTAACAGTGCTACAGGCTTTCACAATCTTAACAAAGCATTCCTGTGCTGGCTAGCATCCTTATTTCAATAAAACACGTTCTAATACACACATGGGAGGAAACGCTAAGCATATAATGGCTGTTCCATTTTCCCTCAAGTCACTATGGTTTGATTGCACTTAGAACTTTGAGAAGGTTGAGCCACGCGAGTGAGACATGTGAGTGCTACAAGAGAGTGCGCATCATAGGGTTAGTTTGGGGAGGAAAGGCTGGAGTAATTTCCTGGTTGCTTGTTTTGTTTTTAAGTAACATTCCCTCCATTATGTAGTCCCCCAAATGCTTCTCTTCATTCCATAAATCATTAGGCTTCCTGACATTTATATAAAAGTGTTAACTCCCACCTCTCTCCCAATTACTCCTTTCCTGATGCCAGATGCTACCCACAAAACAAACCAGTGTTCCATAGATGCCATCAACTTGTTAAATCAGTGCTGACTCATCAGTCATCACTCTGGGATGTCACTGCATCCCAGTTAGAAGCACTATCTAGAACTTGGGCACTTGGCAGCACTCTTTCCCTCACAGTGAAACTTGCTGCTACTTCACCCATTTCAGTTCAAAACCCAGAGCAACAGTTACCTTTTAGGAATGCACCCACATATACTCATTGCCCAAAGGCTTGTCACTCAGAGTGAAGTAAAACAGATGTCTCTATCAACGAGCCAACAGCACATCCAAAAAAGAGGGGGGAGGGGGAGGGAGGGAAGAGCAAACCAGTCATCACTGCCAGAGTCCCTTCTGACAGCTCTTAAAAGATTACAAGAACTACATGCCGCTGCCTCAGCCTGCTGCACATTTCTGCTCTGGTCTTTTCTACATACTACAAGAAACTGAAGAGGAGTCCAGATCACCTTTAATCAGTTTAAGGAAGAAGTGGCATGATGCAACTGCCCGCAGCCAGCAGCAGCCCCACAAACATGCTTTTCCACTCCTGTGCTGATCTAACCACCCAGCACCGGGCAGAAAGTTCCCTTTGCTCGAGTCCAGTGGCTGCAAAGACCACATTTCTGCCCTTCCCCTGTGCATCTCCAAGACACAGTTATGAATTTGAGAGTGACAAGTGCAGTGGCACTTTTTCCCTTCATCATAATACTTTTCTGCTAAAAGCCACATAACCAACCGGCTGCTATTCTGCAGCAGAAAGAAATCATTATAAGGAAAATTAAATGGTGCGACTGTGGGGCAGAGGGAGAAGGCAAGAAGCCTGTAGTCAATGCTACAGTCTTACTAGCCTTAAAGGTTTAGAAATATCTGCAGTTGTCTCAATGACTCAACTACAACCACGACTCAACCAAACTTTGTTTACCTTTTGTCATCATTTTTAACACAGAAAAAAAAACAAATGCATGTGTAAAAGCATTACTGTTTTCAGTTTAAAATACCTTATAATTTGTTATATGCAGGAAAATAGAAAAGGAATACTGATATTCTAATTCTACGTGTCCAGCAGAAATCTAGCCTCAAGTAATTTTTTTAATATATTTTTTTTAAAACTTATTTTATCTGCTGACATAAAAGGTCTTTGAACAAGTTACAGCAGATACTATTAACACAATAAAAATGCTCAAGGTAACCTTTTCACTTCTTAGGAAGCAAGTCGAGGGCTTAAGAACCTTCCTTTAAGAAAAAAAGATAAGCCTTTCAAACTTGAGACCTCCTGGGCTGAAAGAGGCAGGAGATGCAAAACCACAATCCAGATTGCCCTTTATAAACCTGTGTTTATACCTGCCCACGTTCACTGCACTGCTTCACAACAGCAGGTGAAGGTTTCCTAGTGCTTCTATGTCATTACAGCCATTAAGTATAGAAGTTTAACCTCTTTATGTCAGACAAACTTACAGCATCAAGAAGTCAACACATTCATGAATCATGTTCAAGTGTCACACAGTTCAGGGCTGAGGACAGAGCGTTTTTTTTTCATTTTCCCTTCCTTTCTCCCCTCCCAGGGCCAACACACAGCACTTCCTACCAAATTAGGCCATCTGGTCACCTGACAACTATAAATAGTAAACAGTCAATTAACACTGTCTAAGAGATTAACAATACTCCAGCATTCACAGGTGATGTTATGATAAACCTATGGAATAGTTTTGGGGATTCGTTGGTTTGTTTTTGTTTTAGTTTGTGGGTTTTTTTTAATCTTAGAAGGTGAAAGAAATTCGTATTTGTGCTCAATGACAATTAAACAAAACTCTTATCTCAGCTTTAACCCACCTGGCCCTGTCCTCCCTATTATGATATTAAAGACCAGCCATACATTTAACTAGCTATATATCTGTTGTACAGAGGATATACGTTCCTGCAAAGAGCTTAAAGTCAACAAAAAACAGTGGATTTGTTCAGAACCCCTAGAACTGCTTTAGTTTAAGGTAGTCAGGAATTGGTTGAAAATCTGGTACAAAAGGATAGAAATACTAAACATTCTTAAAAATGAGACAGTATAAGACATTTTAAAACCTATATATTGGATTTTAAACATTAAATTAACTTGGCAATGTGTGCTTATTAATAATTGATGTTACCTGAGAAATCTGATTTTTTTTTTTAAGCTTAGATGAACAGAAGGCTTTCATTAGAGTTAAGCTTTCCAGAGTTCATACTGGTGGTCAGGAGGCTAGAATGTGAAAGATTTTTAGGACAACTGTTAAAATCACACCTACTATTAATGTAATTTCACTGATAAATCAAGGAAAAGGAAGCTACACATAATTTACTATAAAGGAGTTGCAACTATTCTGTAACACACACACAGAACATCAATGAATAACAACAGTATTTCAGTACATTCCATGTTTACAGAGAAAATGCTGAGCATTAAACTAAAGAAAAGCACTAACATTAATCAATCAAAATCAACTTATAATGTAAGGAGTCTTTTTGACCAAAGCAAAATGTCCAGCCTGAACTTACTTACATTATACATCTGCTAACATCAGCATATAAGTTAAATATTCTTTCAGTTATGACTTGGTCAGTAAACTGTTTTGAGCCTGCCTTTGCAGTATTCTCTCTCATACGTATCATATTTCACATAATGAAAGACTGTTTCTACATATGTACATTTTATAGTAAGATTAAAAGGCAGCCTGGTTTTTAAGAGCTTTCATGGCAGTTAAATTTTAAATAACATCTTCCCTCTCTGAACAAAAAAGAAAAAAAAATAAATCACAGAATAAGCAGGACATGAACTTTCCCAACAACGTTTCCTCCACATTTGTTACACTCTACCCAAAATGCACCCAGTGATTGATATGCCACTTGTTACTCACCAGTAAAGTTTGATACTAGGCCCATCTATACAGCTAGAGTCGTAACAATAGCCTAAAATGTACCAGAATTAAAACATATGAAGATAGGAGGCATGCAAAAGCATAATGTCCAGCCAAAGCCATAGGCAGACACCAGATGTATTTTAACAGAAGACCACAACTCTCCTTGAAGCCAGCTTTGGGACCCTAGAGCCAAACACTCCAGTCATTCAGGAAACGCTGTTTATATCAGTCTGAGAAATCACAGTATATTCAACTCCAAGTTGCCTCATGAATAAGATGAAATAAACAGACTTCAGCTTTTTCTGATCACCCTTCTTCAGGTGTATTATCATCCAAAAATAAGATTAGATTGAACTCTCCAGACCAATGTTCTGCAGGAAACAAACTGAAGAAACTATAATTATCGGTAACCTACCTACAACTGCTAGTAATAAACTTATGATTGCAAGCACCATTTCTCAGAGGCAAGTGTAATTCAACAATCTTCTTTGCAGCTTTGCAGTGTACTACCCATACTTCATGGAAGTCAGTTCTATCATTTACAGGATGGATTTAGCAGCCAAACCTCCTCCAAAATACACACAGCCATTTTTCCCCCTCACATTAATCATTATACCATCTTATGCACATCATATATATTCCAGTAACAGTAGTATTCTTCATGGATTTATTTTGTAATGACCTCCTGACAAGTATAGCAGTTTAATGTTAGCTATCAAATTCCACTGCTGATTCAGATCCACCTCAAAAGGGGCCACTTACATTCATTATGAGTGGCATAAGTTATATAAGCACAGATAATGGATACTGGTGTTTGTACTTCATCATAATCATTTGTGAAAACAACTCATTAATAGTACTTTGAAAAGATGTGAAGGGCTATGTAAAATGCTAAGTGTGAACTGCAAGTCACTAATGCAATTCAGATAACTAAATCCATTTCAGTTCATCCACACGTCTACTTCAGAATCTAAGTTAGAAGCATTAGAGACAAAAAACTACTGGGTAAACAGTTCAATTCTTTCCCTCTGCCCGGTTCATCTACACGATTCTCTCCAGAAAAGTACTTCATGCAGTTTCTTTTTCTGCATATAACTATTTTGATTATTAACATTAATTTTGCAAAACTTTACTGGCACATCATCAGATGTGCTTTTCAGAGGATTTCACAACATCCTATCTTAGTGGTGAAGTAAAGGAAGAGCCTAATTGTCCTTAATCCTCTATTTAAAATAGGTTAGATGAAATCCTCTTTCGACTGAAGCAAAGAGATTACTCAGTGCCACCAGGAAAGAGAAACACTATTCCCCCCTCACCCTGCCCAGTATCTAGATGAGTTCAATGATTAATGAAGGAAACAAATTAACCAGTCTCCTATTTCAAAGAAGGAAATGAGTCTGCAGGGAAGAGCAGAATAAATGGAAAACTGTTCCTATAAGATCTCCAAATTCTAAGCTTTCATGCTTGCAGTAACTACCATGATAACATAAGTAAGAGCAAGCACCCCAGAACACAGTTTCACAGTGTACCTCAGTAACCAGACAGAAGAGCTAGTATGAAGCCCTTTTTTTTTTTTTCAAAATACCAATACATGTCTGGATCCTTCGTAAATCTTGGCATAATTCTTGACACTGCCAAATGAAGTGCTTACAATTTCAGGAGGTACATATGCACACATCAGCATGTGAATGCCTGTGCATGTATGCAGATGGAGGAATAAAGGGGGAAATCAGGAGTAGCAGAAGGAGCAGCGTAGAATACTCTTAAGTAACAAGAAAAAAACAACCCTAAGACACAGTCATTATAGGCTTATGTCCACATCCAGTTTTCTTTCTGTGACACAGTAATTTTATTACCTGAAAGCATTAAACTACCCTTACAACATCTCTCTATGGAAGAGCTGGGTAATACTGTCATCCCTGTCCTAAGGAAAGATGAATGCACAGAGAAATTAACATCCAGATCCACAAAGATATTTAGGTGCCTTATCAACCTGTGGTCTTTTGTGATGCTACAAACAAACTCCCTAGCCACTGGGTCATCTCAGTCTCCTAGAATAATCCAGACTAGGCTGCCAGTTTCTTCCTAGAAAGAGTGCATTTTTAATATAGTGTCACAAATACTCAACACTTACAAAATTAAAATCAAAGTTAAACTGAAAAACAAAACACTTTTCATGATGACTCATGACTGTTTGTGCCACCGGGTTCTCAGAGTCATTACTGAGAGGGAATTAAAAAAACAACTGGTGTCTGTATGATACAGAAAAAGAATCCTTGGTTTGCCTTGTCTACCTGCAGCTGTTGCCATGGCAATTATAGCAGAGAAGATAACAGCATTCCAGTGTCATTCTACCCCATAGCTCAGGATGAGCTTCAACTGAAATGTCCCTTGACAATTATACAAATAGAAATACTACGTTATCCTGTGTAATGGTAAACCAGTAGAATAAGAAGCATTATTCTGGAAAAACATAATCTGACTAAAAGACTTACATGAGGAGAGGCAGGCTATTTTGCCCAATAAAAAGCCAGTAAAGTTGAATCCAGTTGCATAACAGGTGCTAAAACATCTGCTCAGTCTTTTCTGTAGCACAGTTTTCCCTTGGTTTCCTGTCCCTGCCATATCTGCACATGACATGGAGGAGGCATCTCACTGTCAAACAGTTTGCAGCTCCTCAAAAAACACAACTGTTTTCCAGTCACACTTAAACCTAGTTAGATTAAACAAGTTTATTATCCCTGTCTTGACAACACAAACAGTAGCCAGCTATGATACTTGCGGAACATTTTATTTGTCAGCCCAGTTACTGTTTTTCAAGTGTTTCAGGTTTAAAAAGCAGATTCATTAGAAAATCCTATTCCACCTTGCCACTTTCTTGTTTCAATTACTACTGTATGACAGGAGGAAAAAACAATGATCAGAGATGTTAAGTCATAGATGTGCTATGTTGTACCTTGCCCTCTTCCATTCCCAAAAACAATTTTGAAAAGGCTTCCTGTTTTCAGTATCGATACTCTGGTGCTTTAAAAAAGACATAAAAGCAGAACTATATTAAATAATTAAAAAAAAAAAATCAAAAACCATGCTATCAAAAGACAAAAGCAACTACGCAGTGCTCATCTCTGAAGAGACAAACATTTTTGATGCTAAAAATGGCAAGGTTAAGAGTTCTTGATCTATTTGAAGCCACTGAAACACTTCTACAATTTAGATGCTCCAAAAGCAATGTCTTCTACTATCAGAGAGTGTCTGATGAGTGCAGATGAGCAATATTTTGTAGTCAATAGCAACCAGCTTGTAATATGTACTCTGGCTTCCATTAAGTGAACTGTTTTACATACACAATGTCCTATTTTCATTTGTTTATTCTCAAAAGAAAAAGGAAATCATGTTTTTCTTGTGTAAATTAGTTAATTGATGGGGTATGGGGGAAGGGAAAAACAAAGCCAATGCAATTCTCCATGTTTATTGCCCCTCAGCAATAAATAATTGATGGGGGAAGAGAGAGTGTCTGGGTTTTTTTTTTTTTTGAGCCTTGGATTATACTGAAACATCTTAAAGAGTATGTCACAAAACCAGAATGAACACAAGAGTCACTACTGGTACACAAGAGCTAGTTAGATTTGCAGAAGTGCCAAATCCTGTCAGCCACACTCGATGTTCAGCAGAATTAACTTCTGAGGTAAGTAAAGCTTTCAAACTTTGCCTTTTTTAAATGGCAGGCTGAAAAACATGCAGGCAGCACACCATACAGATTCTTCTCTCCCCCCCCGCCAAAAAAAAAAAAAAAAAAAAAAAGGCAATTAGGTGAATAACAAAGAAACAGTGCTTGGGAAAACAGGAATTGAGAAGCTACCCATGCTGTTAGACCTTCCACGCCAGAAAAAACTAGTGCCCACAGATACGCGAGAAGGGAAGCATCTCAGGTTTCAAGAAAACATTGTGACACAATGACTTCCGCAAGAGATAACAAAAATGCATTACATACCAGGTACAGACACAAACACTTCAGAAATGCAAGTTACCAATTCCTGACCTGTGAATACAGGCAGCGCCCCTATTGAGAACATCTTTTGTACAGTCAGAACAGTTTGCAGGCAGAGTCAGTATATAAACACATTTAACATGACATTTTAAATATCTTAAGACTTTGTGAAATTATAACCCTGGAATCAAAAACAACAAAAAAAAAATCCACAAACTTTTTGACTTTTGACAAAAAGTGCCAGCTAGGAAGAAAACAGTGTTTATTTTAGCAGGCACCCTAAGAAACATCTAGACAGTACTCGTTTGGTACCAGTCTGCAAGGGTGCAGAGAAAGCTGAACGACTACAAGCAAAAGCAAGAACTGGAATGCAAGGGTATCCTCATATATATTAACTGAACTTAGATTAAAAATAGTAGGTCATCCAAAATGCTTGATAAACCAACTGTCATTTTAGACACAAATAATTCCAGAGCACCAACATTCACCATTGTCTCCAACTTTCAGGTCAAAGCAGTTATCAACCTTTGCTGTATCAAAGCTAGGTAAACAAAAAAAAAACATAAAAAAAAACCACAAAACAAAACTGAAGCTCAATATTCATTTATTTCAACTAAGACTATATAAACAAGTAAAATACTTAGGAAATCTAATTTGAAAACAGTTTTAGAATCATACTGGCAACAGAAACAACAAAGTTGTCTAAACGGATGACCAAAAGCCACAGGCTGTCATGAAATTTAACAGAGAATTTGTTAAAAACCCCTAACGTAACTTCCTGATTAGGCCAGTAAATCACCTTCTCAAACTATGAATAAAGTTGACCCACTTCTATAAAAGTGAAAAATAAAGCATCAATTTGTAAACTCATTTATTTCCATCTCCCAAAAAAATATTTTTTCAGAAACATCTGCAGAAGTAATACGCCAGAAGTTTCCCGGAGGCCAGAGCTGTAATAAATCACTGTTCCTTCTGGAAGCAAATCTAATCTGCTACTACACACATTTAGAGCTATTTACACTGGCAACAAATACTTAACATCCAGATTTGTAATCCTGAAGTAATAAAAGAACATGAAAGAGAAGAAGCAATAAAGTGGCAAGATCTCTAAATATACTACATAATACAGGCAAAACTGTTCAGTAATACAGACCTTTGACCCCTTAGTATTTATTGTACAACCCAAAGCCATCAACCTGGGCAGGAGCATTTACTGATGAGGGCCAGCTGTCTTACAAATACGGAACAGACTGTCACCATAGGCTGCAAGATGTTTAGCAACCGTTTAGTGTCCAAACAAACATATGCTAAAGTGACATTTTTCCAGATTGCCCAGTTATATTCAAATCCACAATATTCAGGAATATCCAAATCCACGTTCAGCCATAAACAGCCATCATGAATATACAAAAGACATATGCCCCTGTTTTATTAAGGACAGTAAATGTTCCGTTTATGAAAGATGTAATCAAGGTTCGGTTTAAGATTTTTAACCATGTCTTGACTATAAAGAGGAAGAAATTCAGAAGCCCAAAGATCAGCAAGAAATAAGCTGCCAAGAGAAAACTAGCAAGAAATAAGTTGAAAAGAGAAACAAGTTACCAGAGAAATCTAATGCAACTGCAATTATATGGGCAAAACGCATTGCTTAACAACATCCACACAGTGTCCCAAATAATCTAACTATAAAACAGAAGCTAATCTTGTATGGACACGGTTTTAATTATCATTGTATGTTTGTTTTTTCTCTAAATAGCGTACTGTTTAACATTAAGCTAACAAGTTCCTCTCATTACTGAGTACACAGCAGGCTCTGCACGACACTTACAGGACAGTACACACTAATTCTGTATTCTCAGGCTGTGTGGCTGCCCTCAGGGTAGCACACATCCTCTGGGGAATGCACAAACAATCCAAGGAGAAGACAGAAAAGCATGTTGTCTGATGCAAAAACAACATCCAGAAAAAGAAGTTATATTTTAACAGGGTATGTGACAAACAGTATAGCCCCTCCAAGGCAATTTTCATGCTACCCCACATAGTTATTATTTCCATTATTTGGGAAAGTAAATTAAACAATACATTTATCAAAATTGACCTTATTTATCTTATTGGAGACAGCTTATTTAGATTCTGTGGTTCTATGTAATGGAAAAGCTATATATAAAGATGTTTCTATTTCATTACATAAAGATACCTCTTACTACAGCACATACAGTTTGAGGCAGTAAAATACACAGAATAATCTCATTGGACACAGTTAAGAAAAGTTACATTGCTATATTTCAGCTTGAAGGACCATGAAGCATTTGGAATACTACATTGAACTTCATGTCAGCTGCACTGCAGTGAAACAAACATCTTTTCTCCAGAAAGTTATTCTTTACCAACAGCCCTATAAATTGTGTATGCTGCAGTAATGGTATGGAAAAATAAGAGCTGAAGTGGAAAGAAAAAAAAAGAAATTTGCAGGATAGATAGAAAGAGGCAGAACAACAAAATGTCAAATTAGAAATTTAGTAAGAGAAAGACATCACCGCTTCTGTCCTTCTAAGAGGCTACACCATCTCTTGGTGAAGAGATATGAACTACAATATGACTAGCATGCTGAACATGTATCTTATTCAACCCACGTCAGTGAACTGCTCCAATGCCTGGAAGATATAAAGGCCACACTCAATGCAGGTAAAACAGCAGACAAATACTTGAAAATGCTAACCAGGAAACTGACTTCAGTTTGAACTGACAGCACCCAGTCTTTGTTCCACTTCCAAAGGTCCTTGGAGACACATGCTATTTTGCATTGCTTCGGGACAATGACTCTAACAGTAAGGTAAAGGGGAAAGGGGGGACCTTCACAATCAGGACTAGAACTTATGCTTTTATGTCCTACATCATATAGTACAGGGAAAGAAAAGAAATGATGCAGAACTCTTAGAAAACATCCTATTAGAAGTCTCCATTAGTACAACACATGGCAACCGTTTGTTATCCCAAGATCATACCATACCACTGCTAAGAGTTCCCAGCTACCTTATCAACATCTCCAGCCTGCATCAGCCAGGGTTCTCAGGATAATCCAAGACCAGCCTGCTCTGGGAAGGACCTGCAGCTGAACAAGTCCAGGACATAACTTGCCGGACAAAAATTCATAGTTCTAGGACCTCGATCATTGAATAGTTTCAGTATAGATTTTAACTAAACCCAAGCTTGAGCTTACTTTGATATAAGCACAAGATATACCTGTCCTCTCTGACTCTCCTGCAGAAGCGTCACTGCCTTGTCTTCCTTATTAAAAAACAGCTTGGGAAAGGGGAAGCACATCTACACTTGTGAGGCATAGCTGGTGCGTGAACAACTATGGAGCGATACTGCTGACGAGTATGTCCTGCTCATACAGCAGTCAGTTTCGGGCCCAGCATTCAAACCATTAATTTTCATTTTCACCACTGTAGCCCTACAAAAATAACCAAACCGTGGAGATAAAAAAAAAACAAAAGGAGAACAACACATACACAGGCATCAGTTTGCCAGATCTTAATGGCCTTACTGAAACGATGAGTGCAAATTTACTTGCAACAGCTTTTTTCCAAAATGATCTTTCCTTGGAAGAAAGGATTCAAAATTAAGAAACTGAAGAAAGGCAAAAGAACAAGAAGCAACAGGTGAAAATATATGAGGCAGCCTGGAACAGCTAGGCAATTATCTAGACAAAGCCTAATGGCATACATACAATACAGAAAGTAGTATGATCTAGGAAATATGAACGCTTCCTTACACGGGATATAACAATGTTTCATTTAGCTATTAGACTGTTGAATTACTCTTATCAGCAGTACAGGAGGGTGATGACCACAACTTAAAAGCTCAAGTCCCTTATTTTCAGCATACTGTCTTCTCACATACATCGTCATCTTGTAAAATAACTGTTGTAGTTACTTCCATGCCTGTTTCTTTCATATTTGATGCTTAAGCCTACTTTGAAAGAGGTTAGCAACAATGTTATGCAGAAGAGATCTGGAGTCCAGAGAATGCTCTGTGCACAATGAATGATCTATTTTGTACAGATTCCAGATGCGAGCACACACACACAAAAAATATCTTAAACTGAATCCGACAGTTAGATCAGCACTGACAGATCACTACACCCAAACTGATCCTGCCTGCTTCCAAACAGAGCTCAGCACAGTTTGTTTGAGCTTTGCACATCCAGAGACTTCTGCTTCTCTTTTACCTCATTATATTTTGAGCATTCTCTTCTTTCCCTCAGGGCCACTTTCTAAGGTTCCATATACACATAGCTGCTTTCAGTAGCCACCTCTCTAGTCTCTCCTCAATCCACAGAATACTCTAATGTGAACAAACAAACAAATCCAGTCATTTTTTTACCTCTGACATTTTTTTTTGCCCATACATAAAGAAAGTTCAGCCTGTATTATGTACAGCTCTTGACATGCACAAAACTATGTGCATTTATTTTTGCTTGGTCAGAGCAGAAGTTTCTTCACTTACAGTACTTCCTGCATGGGAGGAAGCGCTATATATATTTGAAAATTCCAATTATCTCTCTCTATCTTTTTAAAATTTCTTCTACACCCAAAAGCAGAAACTTGTAGTTTCCTGATATTGGTGGTCCACGAGCATTGTATTGTGTAACCTCACACTTACTGGCATTCCACCAATTTCTCAAAACCATTATCCTGAACGTTTGTTAGGGGTTCAATGAATCTGGATTCACACCCACTCCCACACCTCAACCTACACTTGGATCCACTCTAATGCACTACTGATTTGCTCTTTCAGATGGTACGGGTGGGGGGAAACACGCTGACCGACATGCAAGTGTACTTTTCCCACGGTATACCAAGTTTAGTGTGCTTGACTTCACACACACCCCTACAAAAACTTGGGACTACTCCAACCATTCATCAGTTTATTTAAAAGTGGACAATTCCGTAAAGTGCAGCTTGCCTAACACAATATAACAAGGAGAAAGGAAAAAAAAAAAAACGCACACACACAAAAAAAAAAAAAAACAACACAAAACCACCACAACACTAGAGGTTTTATCAACCCTGATAACTACGTATCTCAGCACACTGTAAATTAGAGTGTTCTGAACTTAGATCAACCCGTGCCGGTACCGCGAAGGACAGCCCCGCGGCCGGCTGGCCGGGGAGAGGGCTGCAGGGCGCCCATTAACAACCGCCGCACTCTCTCCGTTTACAGGGAAAATCACGAGCCCCCACGGCTCCCCCGGGCCGCCGTGCCAGCCACGGGACCGCCAAACTCCTGACCGAGCCCTTTCCGCAAGCCCGGGGGTCCACAGCGCGGTGCAGCCCGCCCGCGGAGGATCGCACCGCTCCCCCCTCAGCTTCCCCTCCACCTCACCGGGCGGCGGGGTCTCTCCCATCCGCCTGGGGACGAGCTGCACTTCCGAGGGGTAGCCCCGAAGAGGCGGTTCTGGAGCCGGCGGGGCCCCGCCGGGACCGGCCCGGCCGGCGATACTTACGTATCGGCTCACGAGGGTCCGGAGGAGGCTGCAATCCATGGCTGGCGAGCGGCCGCCGCTGCCCGGGCCCTCAGGACCGCGCCGCCGGATGCTCGCCGGTGCCGCCGGGCTCCCTTAGCTCGCCTCACTTTCCACATGCAGGGAGCCGCGCTCGCCCCGCCGGACGGCTGTCACCCCGCCCCGGCGCTCGCCGCCGTCCCCCCGGCTATGCCATGTGCCCGCCGCCGCCGCTGCGGCGCGGCGCCCCGCGGCCCCTCATGCCCCCCACCGGCGTCACCACCGCCGCCACAACACTTTCGCAGAGGGGAAAGCCGGAGAGGGAAGCCCGCCGCTGCCCAGCCGGCCGGCTCCGCGAAAGGCTCGCCCAGCTCCCGCCCCCCGCGCGGGGCCGCCCAGGGATTTATCTGCCCGGCGGGAAGGAGGGCGGGTGGAGGGGGCGCCCTCGTGCCGCTCCCCCTCACGCGCGCGCGGACCCGCCCGGTACCGGCCCTGCTCGCGCTGCTCCCACTTTGAGCTCGCCGGGCGGCCCGGGCAGCTAACGTCACGCGCGGCGCGGGCGGGCATGCGCGCGCCGGCTCACACCCCTCCTCCCCCCCCCCGCCCTCTTCTCTTTCTCCGCGCGCGGCTGCCGGAGCGGTGCGGTCTGGCTGCCTGCCGCCGTTAACGGCTGTTAACGGCTTCCCAACTGGGGGCTGCCCGCCCCGGTGGCTGGCCGGGGGGCGAGCGGGAGCGGGAGGGAAGGGGGGAGAATAAAGCCTGCTGAGAGGAG
>KZ506232.1:49109-60670 GCA_002844005.1 Limosa lapponica baueri
GCAAATACGTTTAAATAAACTGTTACCGGTCAAAATTGCGTAAAAGGCAAAATCTCCCTGGCACGGCCCTTCCCCGTTTCCTTTTTAAGATACCTGGAAGAACACCTTTAATCGCCTTTGTTTTCTTCAGCTGTTGTGTTTCCCTGCTGTCCACACCAAAGGACTCCCTCAAGTTTGCAAAAATCTTGCAGGTAGTCTCAGATAACTTGTATATAACTCCATACAACTTAATATAAAACTAAGACTTTAAGCTAAATACTTTCTCCACAGTTAATTGGAACTTAGTCATTTCATAAAATACTAAAAAAAATTAACAAAAGCAAACCAAATCTAAAGCATTTTATACTTACGAAAACCCATTCCCTCATTTAGCAGCAGTCATGTAAGCTGTCCTTTATCACCTAGCTCATGGCCAAAGCTATGTCATTTTTGCTCCTTTGGGTTTTTTTTTGTGTTGACACGATTTAGTTGTCCTCTGGACAACATAAAATCTTCTAACCTAAACAGTACCTGAATTTCTAATACAACTAACATACACGGAAAAAACAGATTACGCTGTTTGAGATCATCACATAAATGCTAAGAGAAAGGACATGTGACTTGATTCTTTACAGGTCACCTTTAATTTAGATGCATTATATATGTTCAGCATTTTTTATTACTGGTTAGATTGCAAAATGTATAATTTAATGCACAGTAAGTGCAGTGTGGTCAAGCTAATGTTGCTGTTCAAAGTCTAAAGTGATGTTGGTCTAAAACCCAATTTTCTTCATCTCAGTTACTACTAATAATTTATGTTCATTTCGTAGCACCTTCAGTTTTCATGCTCCTATTTACAGACGTAACACTTCTGTAACATAGAGGTTTGTAGTTACATTTCACTTGCAAGAAATTATCATTGAAACTGAAAGGGAAAAAAGAATTAAAAGAGCTATGAAACAACAGGAATTTTTCTCAAAATTAGCAATTCCGCATGAGTTAACACAAAACTACTCTCTTCTCTGTTTATTTGCATGAACAAATAAATACTAAAATAATATTCCGTGTGCATATCATCACTCTTTAGGGAACCAATATTACAAAAAAGCAGAAAGGAACCTCATTCATGAACATAACATGATAATGTCAAAATACACAGTCTGTGAACCTGAAACAGGAAACTGGTTTGGTTGGTTTTTAGGATACTTCTCTGTCTAGCTATCCCATTTTCAAAGAACCTATGGAATATTCATACTTCGTAATATTTTTACAAGTTATTCCACTTTTGGTCAAACCTTGCTGTTTAATCAATCCAATGTCTTCAATGGCACTGCTCAGATTTTGAATGCAAGCAAATTTTCAAATTGCGCAGGAAATTGCTTTTCAAAGTTTCCTTTCTTTTAATACTTTCAGTAGTTTCTTTCATCCAAATACCGGGGAATGTTTTCCACATAGTTAAGTGTCATTTCTTCACAGAAGCGCGTAATGACTCCTGGAGGTTAAAACCTGCAGTATCTGTACGCTGTTTCCATTCGAGAAGCTGCGCGAGGTGCCTGCGCTGCTTGGTGTGATGCACAGAGCGTTCCCGAAGGGAAGGACCTTCACTTGATGAGCCGGTGACCGTTAACAGTGGCTCAGCACGGAGCGTGATCGTCACGGGGATATTTCGGAGCTCCTTGCACCTTGGGTAACCGAGACGGGGCTGCAAGAACCGTTTTCCTCAGATCCAGAGCCTGGAGCCCACTGGTGGGTGTAGGTCCCATCTGGATGCAAAGGTTGGCTGTATTGCCTGAGGTGAAAAGGAAACCACGGCTCCTCCTGTCACCGACTCTCTCAGTCAAGGACAGGGGGAAGGGACACACAGGCTCAGATTCACATTTGCCATTTCCAGGCTGCTGCTCAAGCTAAGCCGAGCAGCATCTTTCTGCCCTTCCCGTTGAGCCTGTGGCACTGTGCTACCAAGAAAAAGAGAGAAAAGGACCACAGCTGGGTCCTGGGCACATACCGAGGTGAAATCCCAGTTATCCTTTATGCCCGTATTTCCACAAAAAGGAAACCTAGACGTGCAGCCCGGGAAAGACCACTGGTAGGCCCCTGAGAGTTGGCACAGCACACCCTCGCCGACGGAGTGGTGTTTGTGCGGCGAGAACTGAGCAGCAGATACATATGGCTTTTTGGAGTGACAGGTTCCTCCAGGGTTAGTACGCGACTGAGCAGGGTGTTTTGGTCACACGTTTAGACTTAGGTACCTCAAATCTGCCTAAGTCGGGCTTAAGGTGCCTGAGTCCTTTATTGGATCTAGCCTGAAGTGACTTGCTAAAGGTCACATTGTGACTTAAGAGTTGAGCCAAAAGAGGAGCCTTGATCATATCCGTCATGGATCTGTTCTGCCTATTATGCAATGTTTCACTTTTAAGCAATTTATTAAGCTCATCGTCTTTGTCTTTGAATAAGCCATCACATTTATTTCACTCCTCATTTCTCGTTTTAAAAATAAGTTCCTAAAATTACCTGTATTCTGTCTCTACCTTGCGTGACCTAGCTGTTTTTCTAAATTTCTTGCTTCTTTTCCGACTGCAGATTAGACCCCCTGTTCTCTTGCTCTCCATCTCTCCTTCCTCTTCTTACTGCATGATTCCTTCTGATCCATTGCTGGCCTCTCAGCCTATTCCTGCCTTCCCAGCTGAATTACCAAATGCTCTAGATCTTACTACTTATCACAGAATCCCAGATCCCTTCTGATTTACTTACCATATCAGTTCAGCTCTGCATGAAACATCCGCTCGTTGTTTAAAATAGCATTAGACATCAAGGTGAATACATGAGTGTGGAAAAGTTTTACTCTTCTTATATACAGCTGTATTTTCTGCTACTTTGCAGTCCTTGTTGAGTTACCTTGTTTCATAATTGCAGTGAAAATGTTGAGAGACTGGTCCAAGGGCAGCAGCTCGCTTCATGCTGAATTCTCTTCTTGAGGCAGTGATAGTCTGTGGCTTAGTCCACCTTAGCTTTGGAAGGTGGGAAGGTAGGATTTAAAGCTAGGTCCTAATAAAGTCCCACAGTTATCACCCAATAAAGTTCCACAGCACAGTGCTGATGATAGAGTATACATTTATAGTATCACTGACATTGGAGGCACTAGAGTTCTTGATTTTAAGATGTTTAACGTTGTTTAGATTCCTGCTTCCTATTACGCTAGTGATAGTTAGTACCTCTCGTAGTTCTGGCCAAAGTGACTAAATACTTCTTGGAAAAACTGTAAGTGGTAAGAGTTGACTTGAGCATATGTGAGAACAGTGTGAGGAGAAGGAAACAATGGAGATGGAAGAGCCATTAGTTGTATGCAGCTTATCTGCTTGAGAAACTGCTCTATGCATTGAGTGAAATCGCTTATCCTGCAGTGTTCCTGGCTTTTCCCCTAAAAATATATAACTTCTTAATTGTGTCTCTCCCTCTGTTATATTTCTGAAGAGCTAATCAAAAGGAGAACTCCTTCTCTTTCTTGCATCTGCACGATATATTTAAACTAGTTAATTGGTATTAACAAGGGAAATTATTCCCTCAGTGGAACAGATGTTTGTGCTTTGATCTATTGCAAATAACATTTTCTCAGATCCTTCTGAATATTGTTTGTGAAAAGAGATACCAACATTACTTCTGAAATCTTTGTTTCACGTTAAAAACATTTCACTGCCTGTTCTTTATGATAGATGTGCTTCATTTAAATAAGAATGTAATTAGTGGTTATTGTGGTACTCTGAGGATTTACCTGCCCAAGACAGTTAACAGATTGAAGGTGAAGCCAAAGCGTGAAGCCAAAGCAAGTAAAATGGCCAGCATCAAACTGGCCTGTGAGGATGATTTCATTAGAAGTAGAGTGGCCCAAAGGACAGAGGATTAAGCACTGGAGATTGAAGATTGCTTCACTCTTGCTTGAATTTTTTTGTCTACATCTGTTTTTTTCCAGAAAGTACATGTGAAAATGAGATATATTTCTGACTCTTTGACCTCTCTGTTTCTAACCGCTGGCAATAACGCATAACTTCTGCTATACTCAAAAGCTAAATGCACTGTCATTATGACAAAATGGACTTCCCACATCCTTTCTAGCAAAGGTGACCTTTGTTATATAGTTTCTTAACAAAATCCTCTAAAAGAACTGAGTTTGGCTTCTGAGTATCCGACACGATCAAATAAATGCACGTCAGTTAAAATAATTTGGCTGCAATCTTCTTCCAGCTCAGGCAGTTCTCTGCAATTACAACCAAGATTTGTTCATCTGCATTACCTGCGTATATGTAACTTAATGAATCACGGGGAAATTTTGGTCATTAGCAAATACATCTTTGCGAGAGATCCAGTCCCTGGCTGCTGCAAAGTAATCCTTTTCATCAGGAAAGGCACAGCGTTCAGGAAGGCCTTACTAGCGACACAAAACAGTAGAAGGTCCCGTCACGTGGACCCTTTGGAAGACGTGCCCCATCACTGTGAAACAGTGTATTAAACTCATTAAAAGGAAACTCAGCCTCCACCAGAGGAAGCTTCTCCTGGGATGAAGTGCTGTTGGCTGCTATGGTTACTAATGTGATCTTCCATTTACTCCCTTGTTCACTCACCTGCTTTCCCATTCAAACACCACAAACAACTACCTTCAGAGATATTTGTTGTTGGAACAGTGACAAACCTCATTAGTGGCAGCCATGCATAACCAAAGCGAGAAAAGAGATACAAATGAGCAGCAAATAAACAGAGGAAAGGGAAGTGCTGGAATCTATAGGTACTGTGAATAATATTCTGTCCTTGCTGCTGTGTGAACTTTGTGTTCTCTTTGCTTTGGATTTGCATTAATGTTAGACTTGCCTTATGTCTCTATTTTACACTTCAGTGCCTCGATCCGGCAATGAAGTCCCCACAGTCAGACTCCTGTGACTGTAGTGCTGAGTGCAGTATCAGGATCTGGATGAGGAGAGTATTCTGGTTTATTTTTGGTATCTTAAAGGCACAGAACGTTATTTTGCTATTTCATTTTATTTTTGGTAGCACTTCACCGTCTGGTTCCAACCTTTACATACAATTTTTTCATCTTTTCATTGTTCTCATCAACCTGTCTAACTGTTTAATGAGTTCTACACTGTGAAGCTGTCAAATTTAAAATAAATTGCTTGTCTTGGGGCTGGTTTTTTTTTGGGGGGGGTGTGTGTTTAAATGTCAAGAAACAAGAGATTACTTTTTTAAAAAAGCATGTGAAAATTCCTGTCATATTCCATGAAAATAACCAGATGGACTGGTTAGTACAACTAGTATTCGTCATAAATAATACTTCCAGATTAGGAAGTACTTTGGGACAGTATTTTCTAGTGATAAAGGCAAGCAGCTGATCCTCAAAAAGGATAGTAAATAAAAAGGATATCACTTTCTGGCTACTTTAATGTCATCTGTAAAATTACTTTTGTTCTAATGTAGCATTCAATCGAAGCTGAAAGAAATCTTTTAGTGGTTTGTTCTTTCCCACCAAATAAAGCTCTAAATATAGCAGTATCAGCATTCTGGGCTTCAAAAAGGCTGTGGTTCAGGTTTCTCAAGAATATCTGCTTTTTCTCCTGACTGTGTTCAATTTGTTTTATAACTGTTTATTTAGGAAGCATGAGTAGCTACAAATCAATACATAAAGTACCAGAAATATTAAACACTACCAAACTGAACTTTTTGCTTAGATAAAAATGCTGCAGTGATAGAGTCATCAGATTTTCCAGTTTGAAAGTTGCAACCAGCTGGAGGACAAATGCCTGAGGAAGGGACAGAGCACTGCAGTCCAGGGCAATAATCTCACTTGTCCCACAGAGCACAGCCCGCGTACCTGTGCATTGTTCTGCTCTTCCCCTCGCTTCTGGTTATTCTTAGAAGCTGCATTCTCCGGCGCTGGGAGTGGACATAGCTGTGGTGGAGTGGTGGGTGGGAGAAGGGTGTCAGGGAGGAGGTCCTTTCGTCACCCCTCCAGGCCTCCTGATGACCCCCCACAGGCAGAAGGGATGGAAGTAGGATGCATCCAGTCCATATTCTTTCCTTTCATGTAGGTAAATCCTAGGTGACAGCAACACTGACCACACCTCTTTCATTTCCTTCATCCAAAGGGCATCAGCATTTTCTCTCAGATTAACAAATCTACCAGTATTCTAAGAAATTTTTTCAAAATAATTTTTGGTGATATTTTCAGTATTAATGCTCTATACACGCCTTTTCCAACCATATGTAGCAGGTATCAAAACCTGCTTCTACGGCCACAGCTTATTCGATTGAGAAGTGGTTCTTTAAGATGCTGCTATGTTTTCCCTTACTGCAGCCACGTCTGCCTGATCTTCTTGAGCACTGCAGAGGCTTGGCATGATGAGCATTGCGTGGACTGGGAATCTTGCTGTGAGGGAACATGGTGAGACTTAGTGTTCTGTAGACAAACTCAATGAAGTGTGTGAGATCCCTGAAGCTTTCAACCGTGACAACATTCAATTCCATCATGTCACTTGCTGTGAAATGTGTAATGGCCACAGCCATTGCTTTTTTTTTTTTTTTTCCTGCGGGAGTTTGCCTGTAATTTCAGTAAAGTTCCTGTTACAAGTTTGTTCCAACTTGTCATTTGTATATTACTAGAAATTGTTTTGGTTAAGAAGGCAATAATTCTAGGAAGAATGTTTCCTCCTTACAGAGATGCGCTAACACAAACTTTTACATCCATACAAAAGGGCTTATAAAAATAAAAATTAGAGTTGCATAAAAAGCCCAAAAAAATCATATTAGTATTTTCATTGCCTTATCTTTCCTCTCCAGAGTACAGGCTGTTGACTTGTAAAATATCTCTATATTATATACAATTACAAAAGTTTGGATTCCATGCTCTCCTATAACATTCCACTCCTTTAAGTCCTGTGGAGGGGAGCAAGAAGGGGTGCCAGGCTGGTACAGAGACTGGTATTCTCTCTGAGCGGAAGTACTAATTGGCAAATCTAGGAAGCAACAGAGATCTTCTGGTCTCTTCACAAATTTTATAAGCAAGAGAAATTTGTGTAGCTTGCTGAGAGTGCAGAGGTAGATTTGTATGACTATGGAAGTAGCTTGCTCCACACAGTATGTGTGCTTTTGTTGTACTGGAAATTTGGTTTTTTTCTGTGTCTCACTTTATTTGACATAATGCACGTGGATTCCATGCTAATCAGGAAAGGATTAATAAACCACGGTGACAACATCCATGCCTTTGTCATCATACTTCCCAAAGCTGTCAGTTCTGAAAGCAGGAAACCCCCCTGACTTACAGCGCAGTAGGAAAGAGAGTCGGTCAACAACATCTACACGGTGCGAAAAGCCTGGCAAGGGACAGATTTTGTCAAGCGGCTGTGGTTTCAAAGCACCGGTTTCTTTGGAGATGTTAAGCCTGTGCAGACTAAGATGACTTGTTCTGAGGAAGCTCGTGTTTCCATGTAACTGGGTTTAAGTTCTGGTTAGGCAAACTGAAGCTTTTCCTGACTTTGTGTTTCCACTGATTCTCACCTGAGACCTCTGTTTGCTGGAGTAGGCTTTCCCAGCAGGGGAAATCAGTTACCACCCTGTCAGTGGGTGAAAGTCTCTGCTGGCCCTAGGCAGAGGCTGCTGAAAGAGGGGATTTCACCTTCTAGTGTCCAGAAATGTGGGACAGAATAAAATACCCTTAGGTGGGAAGTATTCGAGGGGAACTGATGTTTAATAGTAGTGAACTTACAGTGGAGGTGGATAATACTACCAGCAACCTTTTAAGAGGGATGTATCTGGTAGTAAGCTAAATACTATGATTAAGTGCCACCAGCAGTATTTGATGCTCTATAAATAGAGACGTATACTAGGGCAGTCCTGCAGCAGCCGTTCAGCGTTGACTGATTTTTAAGACAGTCAAGGCAATCGTTGCTTTGCCCCGTTCTGATACTGCTGCTTCTGCAAAGCCGGCTGGTGCTGCAAAGGAAGGGCCGAAGTGTGACAAGCGCATGATTTGTGTCCTCCACGACTAGACTAGACCTTCAGCAGCCCCAGGTGAAAGGAGGGAACACGAACTATCTTACTCCTTGAGTATGCCTCTTTTTTTTGCTTCCTAAAATAATTGTTTACTGGCAATTTACCGCCTCAAATTACGCCACCGTTACAAATGATCTTCAGTGTTACTGCAGAAAGAAGGTGGTAGCTGAATTTTCCTATACACGGAGATACAGCTGTGATTCAAAGCCACACGAAGTATGAGGGCTGTCCTGAATCCCAAGGCCTGCCCTGACGTATCTGAGACGGGAAGTGTATGCGCATGTGTGACATTTCCAGGACTAATTGTCCTGGCAGAACAAGTTGTATAATGGGTATTGATTTGTAACTGGATGTGGAAGGGTTTGTTCGTGTTTTCATACTGCTGTTGAAATTGAATTCTATCAATTAGTGACCACTTTGCCTCCTCTATACTGAGAATTACAGGAGCAAAGAGCAATTTAAAATTTTTGCCGTAGTTTTCCATATTGCTTAAAGAAGGGAGTAGGGGAAATGTTCCACTCTTCCCTGCTGTGCTCTTCCTCCCACTTTGGAAAGAGGAGGTGGCTCAGGCTACTCATCAAAGGCGAGGTATTAAGGGAAGAATCCAGTAGTGGGGGAAGTGATTTATGAAGGCTTCCATGCTTTAAGGTCATGAGTCAGGGATTCCTTCCTTGCAATACTTGGCCCTTAGGCTCCATTCCCATCTTTGCCTGCTACTGTGTAGCCCCATTGACGTCAGTGGGCCGGCATGGGTGTAACTGAAATGAATTTGCTCCTACCGTTCAGCACAGGTTATCAATCTGAATGGCTTCTTGGATTTCTGAGGAGCTGCTCTTCCTGATTTCTGAGGGGGTGAAGGGTGGTGGCGATAGAGGCAGAAACAAAGCCTTATGGAAAAATTTGACAGAGACTTGGATAACTGCTAGCCAAGGAGAAGAGGGATGAGGGCAAGGGAGGGGATGGAACAGAGGAGGGATGGGTATTTGACAGCTCTTTATTTTACCAATTAATTTCTGACCTAATTATTTATAAATGTGTACACAGCCATATGCATACAAACTCCTTTTTTCTGTATAACATTTTGATTACAGTGAGGCCCTTTAGTACTAGTCACTGTGCACAGATACAAAAACCTGGCACCTTTCTAATAATGTGTAACTCAGTGGCTGAGGCATTACATATATGTATATATAGCCTATATACATGATGATGCCATGCATATACACATGCATTACACTATTCAGAAAGAAGAACTCACTGCTAAAAAAGAATTGGAATACAGTGGTAGCTGAAACTGTATTACTACACTATATTACCTATCCCTTAAGTGTTAGAGTTACAGGACATATAAGCTAATTTTAGTCAAGAAGCAGCATATGTTGTCTGAGTTCCATGAGTAGACTGCTGCCAGTGCTCAAGCTAGTGAGCATAAAGAGAATTTGGATGGCCCCATTACAGCTCTGTAGTTTTCACACAAGCCCTTAATGGCACCGAAACTCTGGATAATAAAAGCATTTGTTAAGTCATAGTACTTTCTATTCAGTCTCACACTCAGCGGGCAAAAGAAGGCTGTGGGAATACTATGTTACACTCAGAAAATTTTAAAAAGCAAACAAACAGAATTTTATCTCACAGCTGTGCATCTGTTGGTATCAGCAGGACATATTTAGCTGTGTTTATACAGAAAGTAAACAGGTAATTAGACTTTAGCAAGAGTCAGGGAAGTACCCTGATGGTTTTTTTTTTTAAGAAACATTTTATTTTACAGTGAAAGCATGATTGGTCATTTTTACTGCATGAAACCGGAAACTGCTAGAAATATGAGTATTGAGTTGGTTTATTCTAATGTTCATCACATAAATAAAATACTGTAAAAATAAACTCACTGAATAATGCAAGAAAATAGCATTTAGTAATAAAGTTATAGTCAAGTTCAAAGACCTAAAGAAGTATTGTGGTGTTGTATATGCCAATAACAGTATACAACTGCATTAGAATGCCTAATTTAGAAGCCTGGATTTTCAGTTTGTATTAATTAATGGGCAAAGAATAACAAAGAGCAGTTAGCATGAGACCACCCTACTTTTATTAAACTTCTAAAGATGCTCTAATTCCAAACACACAATCATTATTACTTGAAATGCAGTCCTGAGTAATGTGCTCTAGGCAATCCTGCTTTAGCAGGGGAGTTGGACTAGATGATCTCTTGAGGTCCCTTCCAACGCTGACAATTCTGTGATTCCATGAAATAGATACTACTTATTGCTGCTTTTACCTAAGTATTATTTTCAATGAGAAAAGCATAACTGTGCTTCCTTTTTGCCAAGCAATTTTCTTCCTTTTGAGAGACAGTGGTATGGTTCTGCATAACGTCCTGCCCTATATGTGGTTTCCAGGTGTTCCAAGCACTACTGGCAAAATGTAACATGTCTGTTTTTGTTTTTTTTTTTTTTATGTAGCCTTCTGAGTTTGCTAGGAAAAGGTGAAGACAATGAACTTCCCTCCATGACTAAGGTAAAAAACTTGCTTTCTGAGGAAATATAATTTCCTTTTTCAATAAGCTTGCATGTTATTCTTCCTACACTGATAGGCTGCCAAGGTTTTTTTATTAAAAGCTAGAAAATTTGGCAAGGCTTCCCTTCAGAGCTCAGTGGATTGTTCATGCATCTGATGTAGGCACATATGAGGCAAACGGTTTATCATGCTTGAGTTTTTGTGTCCTTGACATTTATATCTTAAAATCAAAACAGCCTGGAATTGCACAGCACTTCATTGCAAACAAGGAGGTGTGTCCCTGCAGGCTTCGGTAACTTAGCGTGTGTTTAATGATAAAGGGCAAATAGCTGTAAAGTGGCATAATAGCATTCTTCTCACTTATATGTTGTATCTAAAACTCTGGAGATGTATTGCTTCTGATAGGTAGCTATCAACAATATCATAATATGATGTCAATCACACTGAGATTACTTTTTTTATTATCTGTTTCAGGGCAGGATTCAGCACCAACCTGACAAGGGGGACGTAGGGGACTCCAGTTGTAGCAGCTACTGAATATGTCAAATTCAATGCTACATTATTTCTTAGCTTCTGTTCAACAGGTGAAAAAAGTCTTAGTCTGTCCCAATCTACAGTGGTAAACTGAAATGAGAGGGGAAGGGAAAGTAGGGGCCTTCAGATATCTCAAAATGTCTTGACTTTCCTAAATCTGTCCAGTAAAAGTCATCTTTTGTATTAGTGAAATCACCTGAATTGTTAGGTAATGAGAAAGGAGACTCTAAAAATGCTTCAAAAGACCATTTTGGTCCTATTTGTGAAAAAGGATTATAAAAAAAAAATCTGTCTCCGCAGTAGGAAAAGGAACAGAGTGACTTCTTAGGATGCTCTTAGTTTGAGATCACAGCCCTGAGAAGCATTACAGAGCCAGGAATACAAGTTCAATGAAACTTTAAAGGACTTGGCCAGATTTGCAGAATCACTTACTGCCAGCAAAAGGAGTGCATATTCACTGCTCTGCATACTATTCAGGCTTCCCCCCCCCCCCCCCCCCC
>KZ506232.1:90010-118005 GCA_002844005.1 Limosa lapponica baueri
TTTGAAAGCTCTTTGTTCCTGTGCTTTAGCCAATTCTCAACTAAGGGCTTAAAGCTGGCTTGGCATGGCGCTGTGTGTCTAGTCACCCACTATGGTTGGTTGGGGCTCTCTGCCATCGGAGCCATTGCTGATCTCTTTATTCCTCATGTCCTCACAGTGTCTAAGAACTAGTGTACTAGTGTTTTATTATCAATCTTTCTGTGTTTATGCAGCCTATCCACCTCACTTTTATGCTTATACCTGATCTTGCAGAGAGCTT
This sequence comes from Limosa lapponica baueri, assembly GCA_002844005.1. Lineage (NCBI taxonomy): Eukaryota > Metazoa > Chordata > Aves > Charadriiformes > Scolopacidae > Limosa > Limosa lapponica. The sequence continues at coordinate 90,270 of KZ506232.1, forward strand.
GCCTGCCTGTGCAGTATTTTCCATGATTTTTTTTCTTTTTTTCCCTTATTTGTGGACTACAGCAGTTATACAGGGTTGCATGCCTCTCTTTGAACAGTGAATTTAGTCCTTCTGACAAAAAGCTTCTTGTTCTTAGATGTCTTTCACAAACCTCTTGGTAATCTTAGTCAGAGACTTTGCAGACTGCTGTACAAGCTTGTCAATTGTAAGAACTCTTTGTGTGTCCAATGGAATTGAATGGTGTTGCTGTAAATATTCAAGCTACATATATTCATTTTTGAATGCTAAAGATATTTTTATGTGCCAAAGTGCTTCTGGAGGTACATGTGCTCTAGAAAGTGGTATTTCGGTCATCAGAGAGCAGTTTGCTACATGAAGTCCATACTGTGGCCTTAACTTAATCTCTGTAATGTCAGTGAGGGTTTTGTTATTGCTAGTTGGTTTTTTTAGGTTGTTTTTTCTTTTTTAGCTCTGAACTATATGTTAAGATTTCATGTTGGGAGGTAAGCATAATGTCCATTCAAAAGGTGATACCTTTTGAATGGTGTGGGGAGGGAGGTTTATCTATGCTAATAACAGAATCAAATGCAAGTTGACAAGTTAGCCAAAAATTCATAGTGAAGGAAATGTTCTGAGAAGACTGTGTGACAGAGTTGCTGATAGTCCAGTGGGACATTCATCAAAAAATCTGATTACTGACAATACATCAGGAACCAGAATTAAAGAATAGTTATGTTTCCTGTGCTGTGCTTCAAAGTTCGTGGACAACTTCTAAGTAAGGAAAGGCAAGGGAGTGTCTGTGGTTTGGGTTTTATTTTGTGGATTTGTTGTTGTTTTTTTTTCGTTTGCAGGAGAGGAGTGTGAAGACTGGAAAGACGATCAATTAAAAATAAAATTAAAATGCTTCAAATAAAAACTTGTGTGAACAGAATATTTTTACAATTACATTTTATAATTTGATTTTACTGTTGTTTTCCTCCTGAAAGGAATGAACTTACAACCAAGAAATTAAGGTAGTTGACTAACACAGAAGACTGATGCAAAATTAATTTTTTTTCAGAATACTTCATAACTGGACTGGTCCTAAAATTACGCTTCTTAAACACAATGCTTTCTACAGGAACAAGCAGTTTTGCTTACAATGTGTGCAGATTCTCTTAAAAAAAAAAAAACAAAAAACAACATCAAACAAAACAGTAACACTAATGGCATTCTAGACTGGTATTTCAGTTTATCAGCATATGACATCATATTAATGCAATTGCTTTTTTTTCCCCCGGTAATAATTCATACTGATGTAGAAGTTTTGATATAGTTAAACAGAGAAGATACAGTAGCATTACTGCATTGACAAACTCAGTACGTGCTTGTGGTGTATGTGAGAAGGTTCTCAAGTTTCACAGCTTTTCTTCCAGGTTTAGTTTTACAGCAGTAGCACATTAGGTGTTTAGCAAACACTTCGTTACAGTACAGAAGTTTGGTTGGTTTGGGTTTCTTTTCCCTTCAGCGTGTGTTAGATGGCAGCATCTGTGTGAACGTGGTTTGCAGCAATAGTTGTCAGCTGGTCACTGCCACACATAGTGTTGAACGCAGTGTAGCGTGTAAATTGTTTTACAATAATTTTGCATCTGCATTTAAGCAAAACTGTTGTCCGGGATGACAGGCAGCTCACTGAAAGAAGAGATAGTGGAGAGAGTTTGCTAGTCTCTGAAGTCTTTCAAGAAAGAAAGTGATTACTGTGTGGTTGAGATCGCTTTCTTTAGAATTGTCCTATAGTTTAGAAATTGCACTTACCGACAATTTAAGGTAACCAAGTGTCTTATTTCCAGGAAACCGGATTTATCACAATTATGATACATTAATGTTTGGAAACAATGTTTCCAAATGTTTGGAAACAGTGTTTCAATTGCTAGGTTTTTAGGACTTCTTTCTTGTTTCCTGTGTAAACTTCCATAGACCCATAGCTGATGGTGTTGAAAGAAATACGTAAGACAGTAAAGTGAATTTCAGACTGCTTCCTAAAATTATAGGTAATGCTAGAAGCTAGCCAAGGACTTGCGGAGTTTCAGCATTTTCTCTGAAATAGTGGCTTCTTGGAAGTATATTGGCCAAGTGTTTCTGCATTTTGAACTTCCTTTAAACTTCACCTTTTGTCCTATCTCTGCTTGCTTTCTTTACTACTGAATTCTTCCTGTGCATTGCTTCTATGTTTTTTTGTGTGCTACACTTGCATTTTCTGCAGCTTTAAAATGCTGTTACCTGCCTTCTGAAGTAGTTAAATTTTAATACTGCATTGTTCATAGAAAAGTAGGAATGGTTAGGTGGAGTATAGATTTTGAATTATTGGTAGATTGCTGTACTCAAAGGAGAGAGTTTTACGGGTTTTGGGGTTTTTTTTTTTTGGTCATTCATAAGTGCTATTTCTTTCTTCAGCTGTATGGCTGCTTACCAGTACCATTAATTATATATGTATGTGTGTATTACTTAAGGGATATAGTCTGAGAGGGAGTGTCTGTCTATCTGCATTCACTGCTCTGATCAGACTCTGGAATACAAGTGATGACCATTGTTGTTTCTTCCCTTACTCCGCATTGATTTCATACATCAGATATGTTGAGCTTGCAGTTACATAATAAATGCATGCTGTAACCACTTTTTGATGAAGAAGGATGTACACATATATAGCTGTGTATTTTTAGCCTGTCTGCTGTCGTAATGGCTGTTCTTCGAGGAGGGAAGCAATTAAATGTGTCTGTTAGTTGTAAACCATGTGAATCTTTATTTTACTGACAGATATCCCTGTTAAGTTATGTTTAATCGCTTTAGGTACTGAAGTTATTTTACAGACTTATAAGAAATAATCTGCTGAAGAAACTCCCACAGCAGGGAGTTTTGTTTGTAAAAGAGAAGCTGGACTTGATATGAATAAAACATGAAAATCTGAATAAAATATAATATAAAAACAGTCTTGCTATGCACTTGAATTGCCAGTACAAATCTGTATGTGTAAAGAACAGGTAACTTTGTTCCATATCATTAGTAATGTAACAGGTTTAATAATCCGAATTTTTTGATGGAATTGTAGTCTTTCAACTAGAGATCTTTATCAGATGCCTTGTTAGGGCAGTATGGAAAAGACTATACTAAGTTTCTTTGCTTTAGTCTTGCTGTGGTTGGTGTTGAAATAGAAGGTAATTATAAAAGGTTGTATGTCTGTCTTAAAACTTTCCCATTACAGGAAAAAACCTCACTACTTGCTCTTAATAGTGTATCTGATGTGTTTTTTATTAATTTGAGGACTTCTATTTAAATCTTCAAGGTTTCTGTCCAGAAAACTTCTCATGTGCTTCTTTGTCTTGCCATCAGTACTCCCTTGTACCACACAACTAGAAGCGTAGGTAGTCTTTTAAAAGCTGTAGTGTCAGAGGTAGATTGGAAAGCACACAAAGGGCGAAGTCCATGATTTTCTTCTATTATTTTGAGGTAAATCCCTATTCCAACATCATCAACCAAAAAAAGCCCCAAAAAACCAAAACAAACCCACCCAATCTTGTGGCAATGTATAGCTGTCTTTCCGAGTCAGATCTTCTGGAGAAATGAGGTTCCAGAAAGTCTCTATAGAGACTTTGTACACATCTTTTCTGGATTTTGTAATGATCTGATCAAGTGATTAAAGACAGTAAACCTACTTGATTTCTCATTGTGTGGATCTTGGTTCACTTGAATTTAATCTAAACCCCCGGAACCACAGGGAACAACAGAGAGGAAACAGCATTTTAATCTTTTCTGATTCAGAAACCAAAGAATTTTAGAAAAATGAATAAACACAGTAAATGCAGCATTGTTTACATGGAAAAAATGTGTGTTGTCGTTCAGTATAAATAAATAAAATGTAATGCTCTGATTTTTTAAAAATTTTTCTCCAAGCATTAAGCTTACTGATAATCACAGTATAAATCATAGCATAAACTGAAAAGTTAGCAGAAGCAGCTGAATGAATAATCAGTTGTCCAGATGTAGCAGAATTATTATTATTTTTTTTTAAATCAATTAGATATTTTCTTATTCAATACTTTTATTAAGATACACATACTGTGATACACTGCAAGACCATATATGTATAGGAATCAAGTTCATTCAGTAAAGTTAAATATGTCTTTATTTCATGTCGATTTCTGTCACAAGTCTTCTCTTCAGTAAACCCTCTGCATTCCTCAGCTGCAATGCTATCAGCTTGTACTTCCTTCATCCTCCAGGTCTCTGTTCCTGTGTGCTTGCTGGCTGCTCTCTGGGCAGGGTGCAGTACCTGATACTGCTAATTTGGTGCTGGCAGACCGGAGAGAATACTTAATCACTGAACTTTCCCTGCAATCGCTCCCCAAGGGAGAGTTGTTTGGATGTTTGTTCTACCAGTCCCCAGTTTCTATGAAACCTGTTTAACTTGGTATCCCTGAGACCTCTATCAAACTCTAAAAAACAAAACAAAACAAAAAAAAAACCCAACCAAAATAAAAAGTTAGAAAGTTAAAGGACAATTCTTAAGGGATAGGGTGTTGCAGGTAGACAAAGAGGTTCATTTCACAACATTATTTTCCTTGGAAAACCAGGGTAATGCATCTAATAAGCAAGGAGGAACTGTAGAGGGAAGTTCTTGTGGCTCTGTTGTGGTTGGGGGGTGTGTGTCTGTGTGTGTGGTGTTGGTTTTTTGTTGTGTTTTTTTTTTTTTTAAGATGACATCTATTTATTTGGGTTCTTAAATTTCTTTTCTTTTTATATTTTTCTATAACTGGTATTTTACTAGTTTACTGGAGATCCATTCTCTCCTGCTTTTTAGTGGATAATCACTGAGGGAGTTTATTTAATCTAGATACATGTCATAATTGATAAAGTACTTCGGTATCAACCCTGAATCATTCTACTGACTTTAGTTCATCCAAGATACTTGACCTGGAACTCTTTTAGCAATTTTATTTTTAATTCGTAGCCCATGTTAAGTCATTATAATATGTCGAATTTAATTTAAGAGATGACTCAATGCTTAAAATATTTCTGCTTCTAGAGGACCTTCAGCCTATTCCATTTTTTCTGTTCCTTTTGTATGTATTTGTCCAGGCCAGCATCTTTTCTTTTTCCTCAGCTGAGCCATCGCTGCATTACTCTACAACTTTCTCTGAAAGTTGACTGCTTAACTGACTAAATAAAGCATGTGAGGAGTCTGATGCATTTGCACACATAATTGTAATATACAAAGCAGACTTAATGTGCAGAATTGCTTAGGTGTGTGTTGGTTTGTGGTGGTTTTTTTTTATGAAGTCAGGAAATGTAAGGATTCAAGTAGCTGACACAATGCATTTATGCTTTTTCTTATGTACCTTTCCCTTCATGTTATTATAGCTATTCCTATATGAGGAATAGAAATTTTTCTGACATTTTGTAAGGGCACTTGACATGCCTGTAGGGTTATTGCTTGATTGAGTTTTCAGGGCAATATATGGGACCATGACTGTGCTGTAGAGGCATTAATACTGAGCTGGCCCTATCTCAATGTTACCAGACTATTAATCTTCCCAGAAAGCAGAGATTCTTGCACTAAACCAATACTATTCAGCAACAATATTCAAAACAGAATTATTGCACGATGAAGGAGCAGTGAAGGGAAGTCACTGGCTTGTAACCTCTCCATTAGTATCTATATTATGTACTGGAATATGCCAGTATCTCTCAGCTAGCTTTGAACCGAAGTGGTGAAACCATGTAAAGTGGTTTTAAAACAAAACACCTAAAGCCAACATGCAAACTGGTAAAACCACTGTTGTGGATACCTGAGTAAAGATCCATGGGTAGGATAATCCATCTTTGGTGCCTGGTGAGAGAGTGTGCCTGGTGGACACCGCTATATTGTTCTTATGTGTGAGCTGAACTGTGTGACTTAGTGCCAAGTCCCCCAACATTTCTGTCTACGGAGAAGGGGGGAGCCAGCTGAAGTGTGCTAACGCTCTCTCGTAACTGGGTAGGCCTAAGTGTCTCTTCTCTCAGCACAGAATAGGAAAGGCTTGTTCACAAATCTAGGTATAACTTATTTTGTGGAGTGTATACAGGCGAGCGTGTTTGAAGTATAGCACTGGTAATATGCTCGTGGGTAAACCGGACTGTACTGCCCTCTGGTTAGAAGTGCATCTAAGGATTGTAGTATAACATTATCTGATCTAACCTGGGTACAGTTATGCTGGTTTCACCCATAGCAATGCAATCTCACGTCTAACCTTTTTTATTTATTTATTTTAGTAGAACTTTAACACTTTGCTGCACTGAGAGAGTTTTCCTTTTTTTTCTTTCAGCTGATGCAGCCCAACAGTTTCAGTATGCAGTGAGGGTTATTGGAAGTAACTTTGCTCCCACCGTTGAACGGGATGAATTTCTTGTAGCGGAGAAAATCAAGAAAGAACGTAAGTGCATCTTTGTTTATCTTTCTTAGAAGTAGGAATGGAGGTTCTTCAAGAAGTTGCCTGATCAGTTTATTTCTTGAACATGGGACAACTCTGCCTCACAGATAGTTACCTAATCTGTTACTAATGCTCACCCCCTGAAATCTTATGATGGAAATTCCATTAATTCCCCAGTTAATATTCCTAAGTGGCTATTTCTGTTCACAGCTCAGATTTTTCTGAATGCTCAGCTTAGACTTCCCTTGCTGCCAATTACTTTGAATTTTAGCCACCATGAAAATAAGGACAATTAATGCACTTCTTTCACTTTAATAATACTCAAACTTTATGAATTCATAGATCTTCCTAGAAGACTGATATTTTTGTGATGTGCCTTTTAGAAAAATTACATTTTGGTGTAATTAACCTCATAGAATCATAGAATGGTTTGGGTTGGAAGGGACCTTAAAGATCATTGCCTCCTCTGCCATGGGCAGGGACTCCTCCCACTAGACCAGGTTGCTCAAAACCCATCCAGCCTGGCCTTGATGAGCACCTGTGTGAAACTTGCTGAATGAGCATCCTGGGAATTGATGGAATTGTTTATGTGACTTACCTGATATTTTTTGCCTTCAGTTTCTCTACAAGTTTCTCTACAACCACCTTCTCAAAACCAAAACAATAGATCATGACAGTGTAAGTTATGTTGCGGTTGCATTCCGTTGTGCCCTGTGCTGCTCTGTGTCAAGTGTTGCACTGTAGGAGTCCAATGGGGATGTGGTGCATTCTTCTTGAAAAGCCAAATACTGCTTTCAGCAGATTATCTGCTCTACAGTAGAATGTCCAGAAGCAATTACTTGAAGTGTGCTAATTAAATTAAGGCTTCGTATTTGAGCTTTGAATATTCAGTCAGGGAGATTGAATTAGGGTAACTGAAGTCAGTGATTGTAACTGGTTTAAGGTACATGTGTATTTCTTGCTGATATAGAGCTTCCATGGCTTGCTGATGGGCAAATAAGCCCATCAGAATGTCTCTAGATATCACTCTGAAACACTGTATTCTACAGTATAAACTTCCTGCATGATGAATTTCTACGTGTTTTGGCTAATACTAGCCAGCACAGCATATATTCTTTGGGTCTATTGCCAGGAGTTTTGAAGAGGACTATCTCCCTCGTCTTCCTTCTCCCCAACTTCAGCTTGTAGGCTGATGTTCGTGGTAATGTAACAAGTAACTGGATGTATCCTTCTGACTTCATATTTATTTTGGAGTTACCAGGCAGGAAGTGACTTACTTGGCAAAATGTACTTAGCAGTGGCTTTTGATGCTAATTAACATTTTTAACAATTTTTTTATTATTTAGGTTTCTTCAGAGGTTTTTGTTTTATCCTTTTTTTTAAACATGTCTCTTTCTGATGTTACATGGCTTTTCTGAAGACCTCTGAAAGCTTGAAGATGTTTTCCCTTTAAGCAAAGACTTCTGTTATGTAACTGGCAGTGATTGAGACTGTTATTTTTCTTAATATGTAAAAGCTAGAATCATAGAATTTGTGTGACCTTGAATTCTGCTTGACTTGAGCAAATGGCATTACTACTTTTGTTGCCTAAACCAGGAACAATTACATTTAGTTTTGTGAAGGGCTTTATAGCATACTTTGATTCATATCTGCTTTCAGTCATGTTTTAATTCCCTAAAACTACAGAATGGCAGACTAGACTTTCAAAGGGCACTTACTGAGAAGGTGAATGTTTCTATTGCTCTAAGAAAAACAGGTACTTGCATTGCTTTTGATGCAAGTGTTTTCAGAGCTGGAATGCAGATAACATGAAAACAAACAAAACTCTGAGTAAATACAGTGAAACAATTAAGCATCGCTATACTTTCTTGGGTATACTTTCCAATTTACCACAAATATATAGTTTCAGATATGACTATTATACTTTCAATTTTTAATCTATATTTCTTCTTTTTTTAATAGTTGTGCGACAAAGAAGGGAAGCAGATGCTGCTTTGTTTTCAGAACTCTACAGAAAACTTGGTTCACAGGTAGTGTAATAAATGTATAAAGAAACTGAAAACACACATAAGCATCCTTCTGACATTATAGACTTGTTTTGGAGAGTGCTTGGGTCATTACCAATATTTTTACCGAGAGAATGGTTGAATACTGGAACAGGTTGTCCAGGAAAGTTGTGGGGTCTCCATCCTTGGAGACAGCCAAAACCTGACTGAACGCCGTCATAGAAAACCTGCTGTAGATGACCCTGCTTTGAGCAGAGGGGTTGGACTCAGTGATCTTCAGAGATGTCTTCCAACCTCAACCATTTTGCAATTTTTGTGAAAAAGTTTACAAGTTATCTTTTTTTTTTAAACTATGAGCTGTTTGCTATTAATTAGAAATTAATTTGGATTTAATTGTAAATTGGAAGAAAATAAAAGATACATTTTTAGTTTGAGTCCAGTTACCTGAAGGGGCACTTCATGTGAAGGAACTGTGTAAAAATAGAAGTGTTCTCTTTTTTTTGTATGTAAAACCAATGAATTTTCTCATTGACATTTATTTTACGGCAACACCTTGTAAGTATATTGATTTTATAAATCTAGAGTTTAAACAGTCCTCATACTTCTGAATTTTTAAGTGCTCCAGGTCTTTAATGTTGAAGGTTAAGGGTTTGCTGACTTTGATGATTCTGCCAATGCCAATGTTACTGATGTTAGTAACGCTGCATGTTGATATTCTGACAAAACATGTTAGTGTATAGAAAGCCCATGATGCAAGAAGATGGATCAGGTGAAAGGAGGGAAAGATGTGAGGATAGAAGTTTAGCTGAGGTAGCTGAAAAATGGCTGCTGCTAATCTGTTCTGGATTCTTCATAAAATTATTTAGCGGGGTAGAGTATGGTGGGCAGTAATAAGATTCACAGTTGTCCTTTGTACGTACCTCATTTTTTTGACAACAAAAATTAGTTAACGTTTCTATGTAAGAGAAAATTTGTCCGTATTTTGGCCTTTGTATTTAGGGGAAATGTTTTTCTCTGTTCTTCTGCTTTTTATTAATGAATTTATGCATAGATCATGGCTGAGTTTTACAGGATAATACTAAGATTTTAAGATTACAATACAGTGATTCTGTGGAGTGCATGACCACTTGGAAGTTGGTTCTGCCCCTCCCGTCATCCATACTTAACTTACTATTTTGTTAATGCTTGGGTCTAAAGTTACCGTGTAACTCTTCTTCATTTCCTTATCCTCTGGGTTTGTGTGTTATTTGCACTGGTTTGTACAGTGAAGCAAGTGTCACTGCTTTGCAGACATCTGTTCCAGTGACCTCAGCCATTGGTTTCAGCCTCTTCTTGCATCTATTACACTATGATGTCACCTTGCTCTTTTAATACGGATTTGCTGTAGTGTATTTCTGTAGTTTATGTACTATGTTGCCATAGCATTGCACTTGGCAAGCAACACAGCTGCAGAGCATAGTGACTGTAAACTTTGAAACAAAATACCTTATCTGTGTTCATAGCAGTTTTGTTATTCTTCTGAATGTAATGCAAGCTTACATCAGTTATCTCCTCATATTTTGCTGCCTGCTCAAATGTTTGAGGTTCTCTTAACCTTCTCTTTTTTTTTTTTCCCCTGTGCAAGCATCTTGTGTACATGAAATGATATCATCTGAATACTGCCTTCTTTAAAATTCACTCTACCAATTATTATTCTGTCTGCTGTTTGGTTTATTACTAATAGTGGACAATCATTTCTTTTCCCTGTGAGCTTAGGGAAGGGCATAGAAGGAATATGCGTTTTCTGAATCAATGCATCTTTTGCTTCCTCCAGCAATTCTCTTGAAAGCCACTCAGAGAAAGAAAAAAGCTTGTGTGAATCTGTTTTAACTTTGTTTCATCCGTTACTCTAAAGAAAAAAGGAGGTCAGTGCTTATTTTAGTGGCAGCTTGCCAGTTAAGCAAAACTATCCTTCTTGAGGCATTTAGACTTATTGTATCCTGGCCAGTAGAAGAAGAGTTAATGCTGCTGCTCCTTCTTCACCAGTTGTTTATGAGTTGCTGGATTAGTTATGCAGCAGAAGATAATAGACTTCTGCTCTACATAATGATGTAGAGTGTCTCTTTCTACTCATTCTATAGTAACATAGAGCTTTGGTAGGTTTAGTTAGTGGGTTTTGAAGAAAGAAACATTCTATGGCCAAAATTCTTATAGTGTGTAACATATACACACAAAATCCATAATTTGCAGAGAAACGGGAAAAATAGAAAGAGGTGGGAATGAAAATGTGTTTAAAAAAGAATTTCAAAGTGACCTTGAAAGTGCTTTTTGCAAGACTGATAGCACTGAATTACATTGCTTCACAAGGGATGGAATCTTTGTTGAATCTTGGTATGACTAAAGTTTCCTTTATATTCAACATTGCTTAGTATTCCAGACCATAGCTTGATCAGTATTGCGGGGGAACTTCTATGAGTTTCTTTGACTTTCTCCATTATAAGGTTCTGTGTCCTTGATCAATTCAGGTGCAAGTATCGGTGTCACAAAACTACACAGTAATATATCTAGAAACATATTCTTATCTAAAATAAAACATTTTAATATTTGCCATGATTCTTCTCTTCAAAGCATGCTTTTTGTAGCTTGGGCTTTAGCATTATTCTGTCTTCTGCTGGTAAGCTTTCTGCTGAGATCTAAAGCTGCTGAGAGCGTTATTCTAACAGTTTTTATGTATCTGTATATTCATCTGTTTGCTAGAGACTATATTGCATATTTCTTAAGTTTCGTGTTAACAGTGTCTCTATCTTAAGCTGTGAAAATTTTGGTAGCTCTCTTAAATGGCATTGAAAGTAATAGAAATTGAAACCCTCAAATGTTTGATGCCTCCCTGTAAAGGAGACTGAAGGAAAAAGTGAAGCAAAGACAGTTCTTTGCTTAAAATTGTACCAAAAGCTTTCCTTCTTCAACTTTAGGTTAGAGTTGCATCTGCATCCGAGATGTTTCAAATGGTGAGAGTGTGTGGGAATGCTGGTAAAAGTTCAACTCTATATAAACATCTTTCTTAGTAGGTATGGATTTTAAATTGAGTGCACTTGCAGATCTTGGAGCAGGTGAAAGTTCACAATTGGAACACAGTAGAGAAAATTAATAAAATTGGCAATACAGAGGCTGCAGTGCACATTGCCAGTTTACTCAAGAACATGGCTCTGAGTTGGTCTTATTTGTGTGGAAAAATGATTTATATGTGTATGCTTTAGTAGGCTGGGTAATTAAAAAAAAAAAATCCATTATTATCAAGAGTTGAAACAAACACATTTCTGTTTGTCTTCATCTTTTTTTAAAGGGCATTTTGAAAAACAAATGGTCAATACTCTACCTCCTGCTTAGCCTTAGTGAAGATCCACGTAAGCAGTCTAACAAGGTAAGTGAGGAGACCTTTGTTACTTCTGAGAGACAGCAAATGTGTGTCACTTATTTTAGATGTCATTCAGACTCGCTATCCAGACTTAACCACCACCTCAGGTTGTGTTTGTGGTGGTTGTGCATGTGGCTGAAAGGAAGAACACACCTGACACAAGTGTCTGCAAATTTTTTTGTGTAATTTTTTAATACTAAGTAAATGTAAAATGATGAGCTCTCCAGCACTTGAAGCTGAAGCTGTGACTTTATTAGATGAGTGGATTTTTTTATTTGCTTTCTGCTTGGAGGTGTAATGTCTGCTCAGTTGCTAATGAGTTTGAAATGGAGTAGGGAGAGCAAAATTCCTCCTCTGGTTGCAGCTCTGCTAGCACAAAAGCGCTTTTTGCAGCTATTGCTAATGACAATTAGCAGGCAAAAATAAGTTATATTGCTAAAAGTACTTCTGCTCACTGTAAAGAACTTGCTTTTTTGTTATTATAGTTGTAACAACAATTTCCTCTTGCATGGTCTTCAGTTATTTTTTGCATTCTTGAATGTTACGCTCCTGTTAAGTAAAGACGTGACTTTAAAATCAAAAGATTTGTGAATTGCTTTTTCCTCCCTTTTCAAATTCTTTCAGGTATCAAGTTATGCCACACTTTTTGCTCAAGCATTGCCCCGGGATGCTCACTCAACCCCTTATTACTATGCCCGGCCTCAAAGCCTTCCACTGAATTACCAAGACCGCAGTGCTCAGTCTGCCCAGAGTTCTGGCAGCATGGGGAGCAGTGGGATCAGCAGCATCAGCCTGTATGCCCTGAATGGGCCAACGCCAACTCCACAATCACTCCTTCCAGGGTAAATTGAACTGTTTTACCTTACAGATAGGTTTGGATTAGACAGGATTTGATTTTTTTTTTTTCCTTCTCATTCTTTCCCTACCTATTTCCCTTTCGTATGCCATTGGAAATTCCACTGCAGTTGTGTGGAAACTGAGTTCCTTAGCTGAACAGTTCTGAATATCAAGTGGTGTCATATGACCGTATGAAACCATAAATGGCTGGCCAAGTGTATCCATTCTTAAAACTTAATCTTGGCTACCTGCTGAATAGCTGATATTTTACTGAATTCACTCTTTTGGATTCTATCGCCAAGTCTTTTTACAAATTTTTCAGTTCTCTGAAACACTTTAAAGTAGTCGTTATTTTTCTTCTGTAAACACATTGTATTTAGAGTCACTCAAGCTCCTTTTATGAAGCATTCCTCAGCCAGTGTCAAATTAGTAGACTTAACATCCTCTATTTTCAAATGGGTGACATTTCTTGCATGGTCTGACTTTTTTAAGCATGTTCACAGCAGGCTGGCTGTTCTATTACAGCAGTCTCGCATCTTGAGTGGACAGGGTTTTTTTGAGGGGAAAAAAAACCAACAAACCAAACTCTACAGGAGTTGATTAAAAAAATAATAATTACCTATTAGAAAAAAAATCCTAAACCACGTACTGTTCAGCAGTGTTTTAAGTGTCTGTTCATACCAGGATGAATCTACGTTTGAAACTTAAACATTCAATTGCCAAATAGTTTAGACTTTTGATGAGTAGAAGCTGTCCACTGTAAGCCGTAAGATGATTACCTGAGTATTGACTTTGTTAAATAAGCCAACACAGACCGTTACATGCTCAAAATCTGAGCCTTTCTTGTGCCATTGGATATCATGTTGTATTACCCCTGCAGCTCTTCAAAGCCCAGCAGAGATGCACTGCATGGAGTCTGTGTTCCATGGAGGGTAAATGAATGTGTTTGGTCCGTGAGAGGGAGTGGTTCAACGGCCATTCTGTAATATATACCTGCGTATACATTGACTCATAGAAGCTGAGCACGGAAGGTTGAACAGAACGTTACAGAAATTGTAATAGTGAGGACTCTACTTATTTGCATAGCTGTTTCAGCCTTGAACGAAACAGTCTGGAAATAAAGCCTTTGTCCTAAAGCAATGGGAACATCACTTTTCAAAAAAAACTGTGGTTAATGTCAGAAAAACTCAAGGGACTATAATAAAAGGAAAATAAATCATCTTAAAGGATGCAGAAATGAACAAAGCCCTATTATTTTGTCCTAACAGATGCTCCATGGATTATGATTTGACCACATTCCTAATACAAGGCTAATTTATGGAAACTTTTATTAATTTCTTTCCTTTCTCATAATTGGAAAAGAGAAGGACAGCATATTCTTGTCTCTTAACTCTTCTCCACACCCCCAACAGTCACAAAACAAACACAAAATTGGAATAGATGCATTTTCAGAAAGTACCACAGCTTTATTTTGAGTTGAAGTTTATTTTTTTTTGATACAGTGTATTTGAGATGATTTATAGAATTCATATAATGGAACAACTAACCAGTGCTGACACAACTGGATTTTATTGTTATTAATATACTTTACAAAACAAATACTTACTTGACTTGGTCACTACTAGGTTTGCATGGTGTATCTTGGATGCACAAGTAGAGGATAACCTTAAGCTAGGAACACTAGAGGAGGACGGTGCCCCACAACTGAGTCAGGAGGTGGTAGACCAGGTTAGTAAGCAAAAGGTGCAGGGTGATGTCATTGAGAGACCTTGAAACCAATAGACCAGGGGAGAAGGGGGTCCACTCAAGTGTGTGAACACAAATGAGGAATGGGGAGAGGACAGCCTTATAAGGGAAGTTCTCATACCTTTTCTGGGACATAAGCACAACTTTGTTGAAGTACGTATGCACCAACACATGCAGCATGGGGAACAAACAGGAGGACTTAAGAGGTCTATATGCAGTACTAGGGCTATGATCTCATTGAGATTGCAAAAACTTGGTGGGATAGTTCATACCACTACTGTGTTGCAGAGGGTGGATCTAGGGTCTGTCGAAAGGACAGACTAGGACAGCAAGGAGTGGAAATTGCTGTTTACATGAGAGAGCAGCAAGAATGTATGGAGCTTTGCCTAGGGACAGATGAGGTGCCTGCTAAGACTTTATGGGTTAGGATTAAAGGGCAGATCAACATGGTTGATGCTGTAGTCAGCATCTGCTGTACACTGCCTTATCAGGAAGAAGTAGATGAGGTCTTTAAACAACTGGAATAAGCCTTACATTTGCAGGCTCTGGTGCTTGTGGGAGGCTTTCATCACCACAATAGCTCTGGAGAGGGAGTGCTTCAGGGCACAAGCAATCCAGAAAGTTTTTGAAGTGCGCTGATGATAACTTTCTGACACAGGTGATTGAGGACGTGATGAGAAGTTGCTGGACTTGACTTTTTTTTTTACAGAGAAGGAAGAACTGGTTGGGAAGTCAAAGTTTGGGGGCGGCCTTGGCTGCAGTGGTCGTGAGATAGTGCAGGTCAGGATTCTGAAAGGAAGAAGCAGGGCAAAAAGCAGGATTCTGTCCCTGGACTTCAGGAGAGGGGACTTGGGCCTCTTTCTGGGAAGTGCTTGGAGGAGGAATCCCATGAGAGACTTCCCTGGAGAAAAGGAGGGTTTGGGAGATAATAGAATATTTCAGTTTGAAGGGATGTACAATGATCATCTAGTCCAGATGCCTGACGTGAGAGCTGGTTGATATTCCAGGGTCATCTCCTTCAAGCTCAAGAACAGTCCACCCTGACAAGCAGGAAGTTCAAGGAAAGGTAGCAGGAGGCCTGTATGGATGACAAGTTGCTCCTAACAAAACTCAGGTGTAAAAAAATGTACAAAAGATGGAAGCGGGGAAAGGTACAGAGGGGCATCCAGGGTGCAGGGAGAGCCCAAACTCACCTTGAGTTTAATCTGTCGAGGAACATGAAGGGCAACAAGAAAGAATTCTGCAAGTACCCAAGCATCTGGAGAAAACACGGGCCTGCTGCTCAAGGGGCAGGGGCTGTGGTGATAGACGACGTGGAAAAGGCCGAGGTACTCGGTCTTACATTGTCTTGATCTGTGCTGGTAAGACCAGATCAGGACCCTGAGACTCTTGCGAAAATCTTCATTGCTCCTAATTTACCCCTGGCAGAGCCCATGACATGATAGCATGCATTCACAAGTGTTGAGGGAGCTGGCCACTCTCACAGTGAGGCCATTCTTGGTAATGTTTGAAATGTGGCAACTGGGGATGTTTCTGAGGATTGGAAGAAATGGAATGTTACTACTTTGTTCAAGAAGAAGGATCCAGGGAACTACAGGCTGGTTAGCCTCACTTCAACACCTGGGAAGCTGATGGAGGAGTATCTAATCATGGAAAGCATTTCCAGTCACATGAAGGACAAGGGAACTAGGAGTAGTCAGCACAGACTTAAGAAAGGGAAGACATGCTTGACCTATTTTACAGCCTTCTATAATGAGATGACTGACTTGGTGGACAAGGGGAGAGCAGTGAAAGTGGTTTATTTCAACTTTAGTAGGATTTTTGACACTGTCTACCTGTAACATCCTTATGGACAAACTTAATAAAATATGGAGTAGGTACGGTGGACTGAAAACTCACCTAGCAGGTGGACTGCTAGGCTCAAAGAATTACGATCAGTGACACAAAGTCCAGTTAGAGTCCAGTCGCTAGTGGTATAACCCAAGAATTGGATCCTATACACAGTCATCCCACCTGATGGGACCGAGTGTACCCTTAGCAATTTTGCAGATGATACAAAACTGAGAGGAGTGGTTGCTAAAGCAGATGATTCAGCTGCTGTTTAGAGGGACCTTGATAGGCTCCAGGAATGTGCTGACAGGAACCTCCTGAAGTTCAACGAGGTCCTGGACTTGAGGAAGAATAACCCCAGGCACCAGTATGTACTCCCCAGGCACCAGTATGTACTGAGGACTGACTGGCTGCAAAGCAGCTTTGCAGAAAGGGCCCTGGAGTTCCTGGTAGACATCTATTTGAACACAAGTGTGCAATGTGTGGTAGAAAAGGCTGCAGCCTCCTGGGCTGCATTAGGTAGAACATCACCAGGAGGTTGGGGGAGGCTCAGTACCGTTGAAAACACATCTGAAATGTAGGGTCCAGTTATGGTACAAAAAAAGACATGGACAGACTTGAGGAAGGTCTAGAGAAGGAATGACAAAGCTAATTAAGGGGTCAGAACATCTGGCATTTGAGGGGAGGCTGGGAGAGCTGGGGCTGTTCAGCCTGGAGAAGGAAAGGCTCAGGGGATCTTACCTGTGTGATTATAGCTGACCCAGGGCGGTAGAGAAGACTGAGCCAGACTTTTCTTGGTAGTGCCCAGGGAAAGATAAAGAGGTAGTTGGCAAAACTTTTAAGACTGGGAATAGCAGTTAAACATAAGGGAAAAAAAACTTGTTTTGCAGTGGGGTGGTGATGTCAAAAGAATATGGCTAAAAAGTTACACAAGCTCTTTGTATAAAATTGTAATAGAACTTTGATTGAACTTCAGCTGGACTCCTGAAATTAAAACTTAGTTGGACTTGGACTAGAGGTAGAAACAATTAACTGAAACTTAGATCAAAGAAGTTGAATTGTTGAAGGATTACCATATCAAGAGCTTACTGAAGGCGAACAAGGCCCTCGGAGAGAGTACGCTCCTGGTCTCTGATCTAAGTATAGGATGACAAGATGTGTAGTCTTTGGAATGGAGTCTGGATAAGAGTGTGTCCAAGAGGAGTCTTAGGAGATTATAATACTAGCATACACACCCTTTTGTAAATAATGAGCGTGCTAATTAAGGGGATCTCCCAAAATGTTTAAAGCATTAACTTGAATGCATATGTGTGATGAGGGATGGTAAAGGAACTGTAGCTCACCTGTCAGCTGTATCTTATCACCATAAATACTGGACTGATAGAACTGTGTGGTGTGCTGGCTGTTGTTAAATGCCTGGCACCCAATTCTACAGGATTGAAGTAAAGACAAATATCTCAACTCAGTGTGTTGATTGGTTTTTTTGCACATTGGGTGAAGGATCCTCATTTAGGGACAACAGTGGGGTGTGTGTTTGGGGGCAGGGGGGATGTTGTGAAACACTGATTTGGGTTGCCCAGAAAGGTTGTATAGTCTCCGTGCTTGAAAATATTCAAAACTGAATAGTGCACTAGAGGCAACCTTTTCTAATTGACCCTGCTTTAAGCAGGAGGGTTGGAGAAGGTGATCTCCAGAGGTCCCTTCCAACCTCAACCATTATATAATCCTGATACAGTATAGAAAGGTATGTCAGTGAGGTTATTTCCTATATCTGCTTGCTTAAAAATATCACCCTGTTCCTGAAATATTCTTGGTCTGACCTGTTCAGACTGTTCCATTTTATAGCAATTCCACTGCTCTCCCTTTAGTCCTGCAGTCTGTGAGCTGGGCAACCCAAATTAGATCTTTCTTATGAGCTTCCTTCCTCCTGAACTTCTCTTTGTACGTTTCCCTTTGTTTCTCGAGTACATTCTTCTTGAAGGGCAGCAGCCTAAGTTCAGTGTTGTACTCTAGTTGAGCCATTACAAATGCTAAGCACAACAGAGTTGCTCTGTCTTGCAGGTGTGTTCTTGTTCATTAGTTACAATCATATAAGTACGATGCGTGACCGTCCTGTGAGTTATGATGTGGTGGTTGAGACAGGAAGGGCATTCCTTGACTTCCTTTACATGGACACCTGTGTTGCAATCTTGTTCCATCTCTCCCTGCAACTGTGCTTTCACAGCTTTGTGGAATTCATTTATTTTTTAAAAATATGTGTATATTTCCAAATGTTTATTTTCAGTTGGAGCAGGGGGGAGGAATGGTCAGCAGCAAAAATCCCTTGCAAATATTTTCAGCTTTATTTTTCACCATCGTGATACAGAAATAATCAGAAAGTTAACTTCTAATCTTAACAGTTTTTACATTTTGAGGCTGCTTTTGTGAGAAGAATTGACAAGTTTGAGAAGGAGGGAAATTGGAGCTTGTCTAGATGCTCCCTCCTTGATCATGTCTTCAGGCTTTTCACACAAACTATCCTGAACAGTAGAGTGGCAGGAAAGTGATCTTTCTCTTCTTTCTCTATTTTCCTTTAGTTCTTTGGCATGTAATTACAGTTTCAAGTAATAACAAAACTTAAGTATTTGTTGCTTATTATGACTTTTGTTTATTATTATTATAATTTACTCACTTTCAATCTGTTTCAGCATATCTACACAGTTCAGTGTGAACAAAGTCAATCTTTGACATGAAATCATATTTGTCAAATTCATACCTCCTTTCTTTTCTATGGGTTGGTTTTTTTTTGAAATGTACGCTTACAGGAAGCAATAAATTGCATGTATGTTCTGCACCATTTGTTAAGGTTCCTTTATTAAAAAAACAAACAAAACATCCACAGAAAACGAAACTCAAGCTTGGGGCATTTTTCAAAATTTGAAAAAAATTACCCCAAACCAGGTGATGGGTATATAATCAAATTTTTTTAAATACTTTTCTTCCTTTTGTCTTCTTAGACAATCTTATCAAGCTCCGGGCACCGGAGATTGCCTCCGTCAGCAATTAGGGTCACGTCTCGCATGGACTCTAACTGCCAGCCAGCCTTCTTTACAAAGTGCTACCTCAAAAGGCTTTTCAAATGCTGTCTCCCGTGGTGTGCCAAGGTCAAGGCGAGAAGGAGATACAAGTGGTGAGCAAAGATGCATTTTTTAAAGACAACTTTTTACAATTGTTATCTATATTCTCCATTGTTTTAAATGGTTTTGATATAGTTTTATAGCATGTTGAATTTTTAGAGGAGCGTTTTGCTAGAATGTATTTGGTAGAAGGATAGAGGCAAATATGCCTGCACGACATCCTGGTCTCAAAATTGGAAAGTCATGGGTTCAATGGATGGACCACTCGGTGGATAAGGAACTGGCTGGATGGCCGCACTCAAAGGGTTGTGGTCAATGGTTCAATGTCCAATTGGCGGCCAGTGACGAGCAGTGTTCCTCAGGGGTCAGTACTGGGACCAGTGCTGTTCAACATCTTTGTTGGAGACATGGACAGTGGGGTAGAGTGCACCCCCAGCAAGTTTGCTGACGACACAAGCTCGGTGTCATGGTCGAGATGCTGGAGGGAAGGGGTGCCATCCAGAGGGGCCTGGACAGGCTGGACAGGTGGGCTTGTGCAAGCCGCATGAAGTTCAACCAAGCCAAATGCAAGGTCCTGCACCTGGGACGTGGCAATCCCAGGCACAAATACAGGTTGGGCGGAGAATGGCTGTAGGGCAGCCCTGAGGAGAAGGACTTGGGGGTGTTTGTGGATGAGAAGCTCAACAGGAGCCGGCAATGTGCACTGGCAGCCCAGAGAGCCAACTGCATCCTGGGCTGCATCAAGAGAAGTGTGGCCAGCAGGTCGCACGAGGTGATTCTACCCCTCTACTCTGTGCTCGTGAGACCCCACCTGGAGTACTGTGTCCAGCTTCGGAGTCCTCAACACAGGAAGGACATGGACCTGTTGGAACGGGTCCAGCAGAGGGCCACGAAGATGATCAGAGGGATGGAGCACCTCCCCTACGAAGACAGGCTGAGAGAGCTGGGGTTGTTCAGCCTGGAGAAGAGAAGGCTCCGGGGAGACCTTATAGCCCCTTCCAGTATCTGAAGGGGCTACAGGAGAGCTGGGGAGGGACTCTTTGTCAGGAAGTGTAGTGACAGGACAAGGGGTAACGGTTTTAAACTGAAAGAGTTTCTTAGATTAGATGTTAGGAAGAAATTCTTTACTGTGAGGGTGGTGAGGCACTGGAACAGGTTGCCCAGGGAAGCTGTGGATGCCCCATCCCTGGAAGTGTTCAAGACCAGGCTGGATGGAGCTTTGAGCAACCTGGTCTAGTGGGAGGTGTCCCTGCCCATGGCAGGGGGGTTGGAACTAGATGATCTTTAAGGTCCCTTCCAACTCTAACCATTCTATAATTCTAGTATATTTGGCCACAATCTCTTTGGCTGGTTGTTAATTTCTTTTTGTAGTGATTGGTTTGATAATGTGTTCTGGTCCTTTTAAAAGACTGACTTCATTGCAGTGTTTGTCAGAATCAGGTGATTGTGGTTTCTGAGTAGTGATCACTCTTGATGATCAGAAGATGCTACTGCTTTTAGAAAGTCAGAAAGCAAGCTCGATGAATAAAACTTGTTGAAATCGACTCATCCATTTGTGATTCTGTCTTTTAAAACTTGGAAATGTGCACTGGATTATAGAGCTCTTAAAACTTTTTTCTTTAAATTAGTGCACTGTTTACGGTGATTGTATTTAGAGCAATTGACATAAAATACTGTCAATAAAAATAAATAAATAAATATTACTCATTTATTTCCTTGATTAAGCGCCTGTAGACATGAAACTGATGCCTAGAGGATCTATTCTGAATTTACACAAGTGTAACTAAAGACAAATTGTTTAACAGATGATCTCTCTGTGGCAGTTGTGCAAGTTTCAACCCACTCTACTTTTACTGTAAGAGTGGCAGATTTTTCTGAATGAGAGCTAATGGGAGATGATGTCATTCTACGGTCCTGTTACTCTCTGGCAAAGAAAGATAAGAGATGTGGGGTTTTATGTTGGTTTTTTTTTTAATAACTCCTATATAAAGAAGCGTGGATAGTTAGAAGCTAAAATATAGTCTGTCTGCCAGCCCCTGCATCTATGAGTAACAGTGCACAAAGCAACAGCTTACAGACCAAACAGAGTCTGAGGGCAGCATTTGGCATTTAGAACCTAATTAGCAATACTGTTCATGTGCAAGAGGACACGTCTATGTATGTGTGTATATATATGTAGTATTTATGAATACATATTATTTATATATATGATGTATTTAATATATATAAATATAGAAAAATATATACAATTATATACAATCTAGCACTGCCTCTTATTTTTCTTGTACTAGTTGCAGTAAAGAGCAGCACAAACTTGTTTCAGTCAGCCAGCCAGCCAGCAGCTGTGACTCTTTGATTCTTATGTGGATGAGTAGAAGGACTGACAGTTGTCTTAAATGTAGTCACTTGTTGATGTAGAAATAGAAGTAGGCATGCATTCAGGATATGAAAAACTATTGTCAAGAAGATTTATTTCTATGAATATGAAATTCTTTTAACTACTTAAAAGTGGGTTTTTTCTTCTAAAGTTGGTTGCTGTTAATTGAAGTTTTCTTATTGCTACACCTACACAGACAGTATGACCAGGGGCCCTGTATGGTTGATATTAATACCTGTTGTATTATTTACCAATTAAAGAAACGTGCACTTGAGTCTTTTACCATTTCACTAAGAGTTCCTTAAAAGGACTAGCTACTCTCATGCACATCTTAGTATTATGAGGGGAGTTTCAGTTTTAAACAGCATCTTGAGGTGATGGCTACTTTTGGCAAAATGAGAATAGAATTTTTTTGTTGTAGTTTTTATTCTGGGATGATGAGAGTAAGAGCACTGTCAGATTTAGGAGAGGCATGTTGTAGCATCTCAATTTCTGAATAGTCATTGTTGAAATTGTTTCATTCTTGATAGCTTAAATGAAGTTACAAAAAAGCAGATGGTGCTGTTTTGCTCATAGAAGGTGGGAGTAGTTGCAGTGACCTGCACAGCTTCTTTTTCAGTTTTTTGTTTCCTTTATATTGGTAAATATCCTAAATCTGAAACATAATCTAACCTCTAACTAGAGATATGAGCCAGAACCAAACTGTATGCTGCAGTAGCAAAAGCTCTACTAAATCAAAGGTTTATCTGTCTTCAGAAACAGTATTTGCACTTTTCTGTCTGCCAGATCCATAGCTGTTGTGTAGCTGGCAGTCTGGTTTTGATGAATCTTTTTGCTGAGCAGTGGTATATGTGATTGAAAGCCAGTTTTAAACAAGGAGCTCTTCCTTCAGAATTAACTCTTGTTTTCCTAGCTAAACGTAGAAGAGATTGTTCTGTGAGTCCCATTTAACAACTTCAGCTGTTTGTTTAAAAAAAGATAAAGTTATTTTGATACTTGTCTCAGAACTTACACTGGTGACTGAATCAGAAAAGATAACAATTTTAAGGACTGACTGAAGTGTTAGTTAAAATATAACATGCCCTGTGTCGTACAAGCAGACCCACTCTGAGAGAATCCCGCGTATCAGTAGAGGCAGGTAAAGGGAGTTCTTGGCTTTCCTGTCAGGTTGTTAAGAGGTCTTAAAACATTTCTTTACAGGTTATAAACACAGGCTTTCTCTTTTCTTTTTTTGGCTAGGCTTCTAAATAGCTTTTTGAAGTTGTAATCAAAACTAATTGTCTCAACCTAAATACTGCCTGTTCTTTTTTTTTTTTTTTTTTTCTAGGCTCTGTTGAAATAACTGAAGCAAACCTTGTAAGAGATGTTTTGTATGTCTTCCAGGGAATAGATGGCAAAAACATCAAAATGTGCAATTCTGAAAATTGCTATAAAGTGGAGGGAAAGGTACTGTATGGTGACTTGTATTTCAGTTACAGTTCCCTGTAACTTTACAATGATATTTAGGGCTGCTTACTGGAGGGGAAAAATGGAAAACTTAAATCTTGTTAAATCAGTTCATTCTTGATCATAAACAGATTCTTAAGGATGTCATCTTCTGCACCTGTAGATGCTGCAAAGTATGTAATTCCTCAACACCGCACTGAGTTAATTATGTTCCATATATACAGGTTAGATTAGATATGGCAAAGGAAAGATAGCATAATAGATTTTTCTAGATGTATGTGGAGGAAACATAATCAGTGATTGAAAAATTGCACTATGGGTTTCATTAGTTTTCTGTGTAGTTTTCATATCAAATAGACGAAAAACTGTCTTAGTTTGAACTCCTAGTTCTGTTAACACAGGGAGTTTGATTATTCACATGGTTTGTGGTCAATAATGCTTTTTCCTGAGAACTTTGTGTCTTCAGTTATTTTTGTGAAGTCAGTTGTCTTCCATCCTTTTTCCTTATTGGCATTTGTCCTGATCTACTGGACCCAGCAAAGATGAAATTATTTGACTGACTAGAGCTGGAACTTTTTCTGATGATCAAGGAGGATCAAGATCATACCTCCTCTGTGTTGAATGTGTGTTAGGCAAAAAAGTAGCCTAAGTATGTAGTTTTCCCTCAGCTGCACGGAGAGAATGTCATTGTACACAGTCTGTTTTTTCCAGAAAGCAGCACACTATTCAAACTGTTATTCTTGCCAGAATGTTTTCTCATGTCAACATGAATATTAGATCTGTTGGTGACATTCAGCACTGTATTGAGCTAGCAGCTTCTGATTTGATCTAGGAGATACAAATGTAATAACACTAAGCCAATTGTGCTTGTTCCTCATTTGATTCCAGCGGATGTGTATTGTACTTAATGCTTGCCACACACTCTGTAGTTGCAGAATTCTAAATAGTTCTTATGTCATCTCTTCAGTTTTAGCTGCGGGCAGGATTTTTGTGTCCAATCATGCTTCTTTGGGCTAGAATTTATCCTAGAGAAGTTGTTCAAGAAGTTAAAGCTGTGCCTGTATATCTAGAGGGCCAGGGACTGAACTCTGGTCTTACAGCCAATTGCTGCTGCCTGGTTCAGGCCCACGCTGCTGTGGCTACCACACTCTGTAGCTGATTTTAATCTTAGAGAATGCCTGGACTGCTAACTAAAAGGCCAAATGAATGAGCTTGATTTCTAGTTCTTTGGCAATCTGTTTAGCTTGTTAATGTGCTTCCTTGCTTTGGTTTGGACTGTCCAGCTGGCTCTCCAAGTTAAAATTGTCTGTAGAGATGGAATAGGCCCAATTGCTGTGGGCAAAAGTCAATCTCTGCCTCTTGGCCTAATGTATCAGTCAGACTCTTTTTCTTTGCCCGATAAAATTTTGAAAACTTGATGGTCATGCTCTTGGGTAATGTGACAAAATGTTGTAGAAGCAAATCTCAAGTAAGAACCAAGAGGAACAGTGTCTTATGTGTTGGTAATTTAAAGGAAGAAATGTCCTGATTCAGATGAAAATTGTAGCAACAGTTAAATAGGGTGTTGGGACTAAGGCAGGCTTGCAGGGTGAAGTGAGATGCCTGCTATAAAAAAAAGTAGAAACAGACTAGAAGAGCTCAGACAGGCGTGTGATTAAATAGCTTATAAAACCTGTTACTAGTGGATTGGACTTAAACTTTTAATTTGGATTCTGTAAGTTTTGGTTCCTGGTACCTTGTCTGGCATTGGGTCATTTGTCTTCTATTAAAGGTTTGTTTCATATGTAGTAGTAACTAATTATTTTCTCTTGTTTTCTTCATTAGTTTCAGTCACTGACTCCTATAGCCCTAATATTTTCAGTCTTGCTGATTATCAAGATAAGATGAAGTGTGATTCTGCATTGTAAAATTTGAGGTTTCTTCCTGTTTTCTGAAGACCTTTTTGTTACTGCCATAATTGCCAAATGTAGAAAGAGAGTATGAATACTGTTATGTTAAGATTTCCAAAAGGGGAGGTCACAAAGTTGCCAGTAGTTTGTTGCTGCTGCCTTTTCAATGCTTATGTGTATAAATTTAATGATAATTACATGGTTGTCTGCTTTTTTTGGCACCATCTCTGCTGTAGAATGTAAAATGATTGTTTCCTGAACTGGCTTGTTTTATGAGAAAGAGGGGCTTACATGAAGAAACAAGCATTGGCATGGTAGATTTGATTTAATTGCAAGTTATTGTTTCTGTTAACTTTGTAGGTGAGCTTGTCCAAGTCTCTCAGAGATACTACAAGTAGACTTGCAGAGTTGGGATGGCTACATAATAAAATAAGAAAATACACAGACCAGAGGAGTTTGGATCGTGCGTTTGGACTTGTGGGACAGGTATGTGAACTGAAAAATGGATTTTGCTACAATGTTTTGGTCTTATATCCCTTAGAAACTACTGAGTAAAATGCAGTACTAGAATGGTGTATAATCTTTGGAGCTTGGATCATTCTTCCTTTGATTTACTCCTTTTATGGGCTGTATAGGTCATAGTCTGAAGGCAAGGGAAAGGCATTTGCTCTTGCTGGTCATAAGAAGGAGTTGCCCCCGTCATTCGTAGCTGGAAAGTATCATGCATAGATTCCTTTTCTTAATCTCCTTTTTTATTTTTTATTTCTTTTAAGAACTCATGCATGTTAATAAAAAGATTGCTTAAATGGGATGGTGGTATCCCTGAGCTAATTACCAGTTCAGTTGTTAGTGACCTTTGCAGGAGACACTCTCTTTAGCTAATGTTGATGTTTGTGTGTTAATACTGCACTAACTTACATAAAATGCAAATACCCCATTACCTTCTGCCCTTTCTTTTGAATACAGCGTCAAAAGAGTATTAATTTTTGTTTTTATAGGTTTCATCATCATGATTTGTAGTCTACAGTAACTTCACAGCTGCTGTAATACCCAAAAGCACATTTACTGCTAAGGCATTCCCGTTTCCTCTCACTTGCTCCCTCTATAAAACTGGATATTATCCCTTCTGAGTCGACAGAAATGTTATGCTTGCCTCTAGCCATAACATCCTACCTAATCTGCCAAGAAATTGAAGTGCTTCTCCCTTCAATCTATTTTTTCTTAAGAGGTCAGTAGAGACGCTGTAGTGCTTCCTACTTTCTAATGTTTTATTCTGTTCCCTTCTGTCTCTTATTCTAAGTAACCCTTTTAGTTACATATAAATAATAACTTTTCTAGTGATCCAATGCTGATTTCCATGTTTTATATGGTAGTGCTACTGTATATGCATTTTCTTCAGACTCTCCCCCTTATATCTGGGTGAAGTTTCCTATTCTTTATCTGGTAGCTTTCTGCTTATGCTTATTTTTACTGTTCTTTGGCTTTAATCTCCAAGTTTACAGCAAGGGGAGAACTTTAATTCTTCAGTGACTTTAAACGTGCAATATCTTAGCTACCATATGCAGGTTTCGGATCCTGTGCAGAAGGCTGTGCAGTTAGTTAGCTGAATCTGCATAGCTCTAATGCTGTTAATTTTGCTTGTGGCAAACACTTAATATATTTCTAGGATGTAAGTGTACAAATGAAACCACATATTCTACTCCTGCTGTCAGTATCTGGGCAAAAAGAGTACATACCATTGGTCTTCATGGCTGTGATAGCTGACAATTGTAGGTGCTGCACACCTAAGAATTTAGGACAAGCTGCATTCTAAAGCAACTTTTACTTCATGTTTTTAAAGAATGCTTGTGTAAACCCTTGTTCAAACTACAGGTAGGGTAAGATGTCTGTCACCTTTTTTATTATGATTCTGGTGACTGTTTTCATCACACAAAATGTCAGATATTGACAAATATTAGGAGTAGAGATGCTACACTTTAACATTGTATTCTTCTACCCTTGCTGCTTAGTATCTAAGGTCTACTTTGTCCTCAGAGAGCAAAAAGACTTATCAGCAGTGAAATATAAGTTGCCTTATATTTTGACATTTTGCCCATTTAGATCCAGTTGATGTAGTGGGGCATTTTAGTATTTTTCTCTTGAACAAGCATTCTGTTTCCTTCCTGAATTCTCTTTTGCGGTAGACCAAATCAGAATTCTAGGATAATGTCCAGTTTTCAGTAACAGTTTGGGAAACAAAAGATCTGTAGTTTGTGATGTAGGAATTGGCACTGGATGTAAATTTTAACTTCTAAAGCTTCTCTGGAAAGTTGACGGCCAGTTCAATCCTAAATCCTTTTGGCTACTTAAAGTCAGTGATTACTGTTCTCACTTTTTGAGCAGATGTGTAGTGCCTTGGAATGTTTTCTTGGAGGCCCTACTCTGCCCTCTATCTTGGCAAGTTCTACTTACATAGATTCAAAAATGTACTGAAGAAGCAAGTGAGAAGAAATGAAAAGTGGAGTTACGAGTAAGGGGTTTTCTTTTTGCCCTTCAGTATCCTCTGGGATAAAATGAATTTAAATTTTCTTTCTAATGTATGATGTTGAGTTGAAGAAAGGAACCCTCTTTCTTTATAAAGGATACAATGGC
This sequence comes from Limosa lapponica baueri, assembly GCA_002844005.1. Lineage (NCBI taxonomy): Eukaryota > Metazoa > Chordata > Aves > Charadriiformes > Scolopacidae > Limosa > Limosa lapponica. The sequence continues at coordinate 117,985 of KZ506232.1, forward strand.
AAGATTAATGATTTTTTTTTT
>KZ506232.1:119450-142148 GCA_002844005.1 Limosa lapponica baueri
TATCTCCTAAAAGATATGCTTAGGCACCCTGTTAGAAAGGCAAGAATGTACAGCAGTTTCTATTGACAGTGAACATAATTCTCTGTAACTTGTATGTTTCTTACTCTTGGATATATGTACCTATGAATATTTTTTCCCTTAGAAATGCACTGTTGTTTGATGTATTACATAAGCAAGGAATAGAATGTGTATTTCTAAGCCTCTGTCCCTTTTTTGCATCCTTTCTGTCAATTTCATTTTGCATGGTATTTTTCTCATTCAAATCCCAAACAGTATCACACATCTTTGAAAGGAGAAAACAAAATCTTTCTATATTTCAAGCAATGGGTGGTTCAGCAGCTAGTAACAACTGTTCCAAATTTTTGTTCTGTGCGGGGCAGTTTGTGTGTTTTCCTTGTCCCTTCCATTGTATTGAGAGGGTAAGGTGTTTCAGTGTTTTATTATTTTTCTGTGATGTATAGACCAACTTAGTGCTAATAATCTTGCAGTTTGTCCACTGGATGCTATCTTTAAAATAGAAATTAGATATTTTTTTTTTCTTCTGCTTACTTTTTTTTTATATGGGACTTTCAAGGAGTTCGTTATTTGCAATTGAGCAAAATTTATTCTGAGAATTAACCTCAAGTTAAGTTAAAATGCATTTAAAATTCTGACTTACAAAAATCTGCAGTTTACATCATAGGTTTCTGTAAATGTTTTCAAAGCTTCTATTTCTTTTGACTCACCTTGCTGTTCTTTAACATTCCTGACTTCTGGAATGCCTGTCATAGATACTTTTTGCTTGTTTTTCCTGACTACTATCCAGTTACTCTTTTTAGAATTATTTCCTGCTCTGTCCAAAATATGTTTGCTCTCTTAGTTTGCTGGAGCTTTATTTCTTCTAAAACTTCTTGACTGTGAAAACATTTATGACTTCTTTGAAATGCAGCTACCTCTACATTTCCTGCTCCACTAAACCTTTCAAAACAGGAGATGAGTCTGGTGAGAGAGGAAGCACGTAAGGCGAAAATGGAAGGAAAGTTCTGGCATCACTTATTTTCAGACCGCATTTGCCTTTCTGGTGGGTTGACCCTGGTGGCCAGCAAGCAAACACCCACCCAGCCTCTCGCTCACCCCTGCCTCTTAGGGAATGGGGAGAAAATAGAAGGAAGGCAAAAAGACAAGTCAATCAAGTTAGTGACAGTTTAATAGGGAAAGCAAAAGCAGTGCATGCAAGAAAAGCAAAGTAAGGAATTCATTCACGACTTCCCATCAGCAGGCAGACGTCCAGTCACTTCCTGGCAAGCAGGGCATCAGCACACTTAACACTTGCTTAGGAAGACAAACTCCATCACCACAAATGTTCCTCCTTCTTTTCCTGAGCTTACTCCTGAGAAATGTTTTTTTGTCCTCCATGTGTTTGGAAATGGTTACCAGGATTAGTTCTCTGTCAGCATCCCAGGGAATGAGGTGAGTCTTACTGGTGTGCAGTTCTAAGGATCCTCCCTCTTGAAGAGAGGAGTGACATTTGCTTTCTCTGGGTCGTCAGGAACCTCCTTCGATTACTACGATGTTGCAAAGATAATCGAGAGTGGCCTTGCAGTGACATTGGCCAGCACCCTCAGCACTTGTGGGTGCGTCCCATCAGATCTCATAGACTTAGGTATATCCAATTTTTTTGATGTTCCCTAACCTGATCCTTCTCCACTCAGAGTATGTCTCCCTTGTTCCAGACTTTCCCTCAGATCTGAGCTGACATCTGGTATTCCCAAAGGCAAATCTTAGCAAAAAACAAGGCATAGAAGGCACTGAGCACCTCAGCTTTTTCCACTTTTCCTTGTCACCGCTTTCCCAGCACCATTCAGTAGCTGGATCCACGTTTTTCCCAGTCTTCCTTTTACTGCTTTTCTTGTTGCTCTTCATGTTCCTTGCCAGATTCATCTCCAGTGTTAGAGTTCATGAGTGTATTGAGCACATTGATTAAATGCATTGTGGTAGGAAACAGTCAATACAGTGTCTGTAATGGAAAATTTTGCCGCACAAGTAGACTGGAGTTTCTGTGAATGTCCTTCAGCACCTGACTGAAGGGGATCCCAGAGGATTTTCAAGAAGTCCCTGGCAAGATTCCTCCCCAAAGGCTGTGGAAGAAAGGAAGGAGACCCAACAGTGGAGGAGAGACTGTCTTGTGACTTGAGGGCTGGGAAGCAGAGTTTCATGTTGCAGGATGCAGAAGACTCAGTAGTGTGCACCAAAGATAGGTGCTGCCACTGTTTTTAGTTGATGTTGTTGACAAGGTAAGGCAGAGTGAAATGTCCCAGGCAAGAGGCGGTATCAACAGATTGAAAAAGGGATTATACAAATTAATGGAAAGCAGGTCTGTAAACTGCTGTTAGAAGTGCTGAGCATCCTCTGACATCCTGAATGCTTCAAGGAGCCGAAGGGGGACAGACTGCAGAGAGGTGTCAGCTTTACTTGCTCTTCTTGTACAGCATTTTCTTTTGTCATTATTGGAGGTAGACTAGTAGTTCATCTAGCCAGGGTTCTGACAGAAGATGGCATTTTTTATGTTCATAATTGATGGAGCAGAAATCTTTAAGAAAGAAGTCATGTTCTCAAGACTTGTGCCAGATTATCCCAGAGGTGAGCTTGGTGACTTCTCAGTTTTAAAATAAAAAATGATGGAAAAAAATCAACTTTTTTGAAATACACTTTTTTTACAAAATGGTACATTTCAGTTCCTTGAAAACATGTAGAAAATTGTCTTGGAATTGAGTGCGTGCTACATTCTTGTATTCAGGAGATCATACAGGCTGCCAGCTTGCGAGTTGTTAGCTGCAGTTCCAATTAGCAGTTCAGGCATAGTAGTACGTAACAAGAATCTCATCAAAGGGTTCTGTGTTGTCTTTCTCTCTGTAACTTTATATTATGTCTTCAGACCTTTCCCCAGCTGTGTTTCTTCCTCTGAAAGAGTGTTCTATGTGCTATTCCATAAGCTTTTCAGGTCTTTTCCTTCCAGACTGTTTTCAAATTGGCAGCCTCTTTAAAATTTTCGTGATGAAGGTAGAGGTTTATAATTTCTTCCCTAAAGACAAAGGACAGTTCTTCCTCATGTATCTTTCTTGTCACTGCCAATTTCCTTCTTTTTCCAAGATGAGTTAAAAAAAATAAAACAACCCCCATCCCCCCCCAAAAAAAAACATGTATATGCAGGAGCATCCAAAAACTTATGCATTTAACTGGCTTTAAGGCTGAGCTTTATATGGGTGGCATTAGTCTTAAGTTTAACTGATAGGTTTTATTGGGAAAAAAAATGTGCTAGACCTGAAAGCATGGAGTGGATTGGTTGTGGGATACATTAAAAAATAGAGCATCTTTTCTAAGAGTTTATCTGTTTGGACTGCTCTAGGAACTTTATTCTGTAGTCTTGTCCTGCTTACCCTATCTGTACTTGTATGAGGTGTGCATCTCAGATGCAAATATTTGGCTCTCATTTTCTGTGGTACTGGAAGATTCATGGTAGTTGCATTGTGACAGATTTTTCTTATCATAGCTTTTAATGTTTTTTTCAATGGTAGCAATTCCTTAATCTTGCTATATACCTAATTTAAGTTCTGATGGCTTCTGGAGGAAGGCATTGAACAGAATTTGTCCCATGTTGAACTAAAATAAGCTGGCTGTGCAGTAATAGAAATTTTTCCTCCTACACCCTTCCTTTCCTTTAGATGTTTATGCTTTTCTGAGCATCTCTTTGGCCAGTATTTGCTGTCTTTCAGGATCTCTGCTCCTTTTTCCTTTGCCCTTTTCTCCTTTTGTGACTATCTCTCTGTCTATCTATCATCTTGCTTTCTTTAACTTTCTTCTCCTTTGCGCTCTGTCTGCCCTGTTACATTTCTGCTTGTCTCTGTCCTTTCACTAGCACTTGATTTTTTGTTTCCAGTTGTGTGGCTCCTAGGTTTTGGCTCAATGATTTAATGCAAGAACATATAACAGCAGTTCTGCTTCAGTTTTGCCATTTTTATTTTATGTGTCTTTCTGTTTCTAATTTGATCAGTTGCAATTGGAAGATGATCAGGGCGTGAATTTGGGACTGGAGAGCAGTTTAACTCTTCGCCGTCTTCTAGTCTGGACATATGATCCTAAAATAAGGTTAAAGACTCTTGCAGCACTTGTTGATCACTGTCAAGGTCTGTTTAACATTCATTTAACATTTCTGGAGAAGTTATATAACTTTGAGTGGTTGTGCATGCCAAAAGTGGATCTCAGTAATATTACTGTTACATTTTAGAAATTTTTGAGGAGCTAATCCACAGGATTAGCTGTGGATCTCTTTTAGTTTAAGCAAAAATGTGACAAACTATAGGGCTTTTTTGATACACTTACACTTTTTGGATTTCTTTTTAAACCTGAATGTCAGAGAAACGTGAAATGTGAGAAATGTGTCAGAGAACTGTGCTTAATACTTCAGTGACATTAATGATTCATGCTTTAAAACCTAGGAATTCCCTGTCAACATTAAAAAATGTGCTTTTGTTACATTTTAGAACTGCTGTTCAGCAAGCTCTGAGTGATGTATGACTAGTTAAAATCAATAGCTACTGAATTTAAGTGTGGTGTGTATATTTTTCCTTCATACGTTTCTCTTCTCCCCTATGATGTTACAGGGAGAAAAGGGGGTGAACTAGCTTCAGCAGTTCATGCCTATACTAAAACAGGAGATCCATATATGAGATCTCTGGTTCAGCACATTCTTGGCCTAGTATCCCATCCTGTACTGAATTTCCTTTATCGCTGGATTTATGATGGAGAGCTGGAGGATACATACCATGAGGTAATGCATGTGATGCAATAAATATGTTATCTCCGTTTGCTTTGTGGGGTTATAATCTGTGGGAAGTTTAGAGGAGAATTTGAAAAGTAGACTGTGATGGAAACGTGTAACATACGAGTAAGTAATGTATACAATGACAACATGAAATGTGACTCTCTTCATGGATTCAGTCAGTGTGATGTCTGGAGGTTGCAATGACGCAGTACGTTGTCTTCAATGAACCATATCCTGGGTCTGTTTAGTAGAGGCAGAGTGGTGGACTAACAACAGATGCTTGCTTCTGAAGAGAGACAAAGTCATCTCTATCTTTTCTTGCTTAGTGTAACAATAGTAATGTGTGCAAAGTTCTTGGCAACTGTTCAGAATGCAAGCCTTGTATTTGGAATAAAGTTCAGAATATTCTACTCTACAGACTACCTACTGTTATCCTCAGCTTCGTAAATAACCTCAGTTTGTAAAAGTGGGTAGAAGAGATTTGTGGTTCCAGAGTTCCTCTAGAAACTCTACAGAGTTACTTGTTCTGACTTCTATAACAGCAAGTTCTGGTAGCTCTCCCCTTTCTTCTTATAAATGTTTTTATGCCTTTTTAAGTTCTCCCAACCTTTTTCCTGTCTCCAATCAGTACAGTCTTGTTAAAGTGACATTTTTTTTTTGGTTCCCAGAAGCCAATGAATCATTTTTTAAAATGAATCGAGCACTTCTGAGACACGTCTGAGTAACTTCACTTGAGTGTGAAATGCTGTCTGATTTCTGAAACTGTTCATCTGTGTCAAAATTAAAATGAGTACAAATACCACCTACCCATGATCTTTAAGGTCAGCGTTAGGAGACTTGTGTGAAAAGTCTATGAACCTTTATGGCTTGAAGTGTAAAATAGACTCAACTTCTTTTTTTTTCCCAGCTATACCTCAGACGTGTGAGGTGTTGTCTTTCTGGTTTTTAAATCATTCATTAGCTTTCAGCTCTTTGTTTAAAAATTTACATGTGCACTGTAAGAGTGTTCTTAATACTGAAAATCACTGTTGGATGTGGTATACTGAAAGCTACAATTTTCTTGCACAGTTTTTGAGCAAAGACAGTTGACTATTCTTGGTGAAAATGGCATTGAAGGCAGTGAAAAAAATTCTTGTCCAAAAAATGGATATCTTGGACAGAATCCATCCACAAGTCATTTTAACAGAACTAATGATGTAGTTTTAGTTTCTTACAAATGAAGGTAATCTCTTGTGTGGAGTTGAGAGACCTTAGCATTTGATCACCAGTTCAATTAGAGGATTTCTTGGGTTTGGTGGGTTTTTGGTTGTTTGGGTTTCTTTGGTTTTTTTCTTTTTTTTCCCCCTGCAGTTCTGTATCTGTTAAAATAGGAGGAAATCCAAAGGGGCTTGAGTAAAAACAGAACCAGTAAAATAAAAGCATATTATGTATATTATGTCTGTATTATATATTAAATATATTTTTTATATATATAATATTCTGAACTTTATAATTAATTGCTGGAAAATGCTGTACGTTTCTGTGTTTCATAGTGGATGCTTTACAGATAGTACACTTTACCCTGAGGTAGTCAAGGTTTCCTAACGTACAGAGCAGATAAAATTATGTGAGCTGTTCTTTAACTTTTTTCTTCAGAGTTCATATTGGTCAACATACAATTTGCCATATATCAATTGCCAGGACAACTCTGCATGTTATCTATGCATTTTTTTCCCTTTTTAGTTAAAAGAACAACTCGGAAATATTTTTACAGTTTTCTGAATACAGAAATGAAGCACAGTGGGAGAAAGTTTACATTCATCTTTTGTTTTTAATATTTATTTCAATCTACAGTTTTTTGTAGCTTCAGATCCTACAGTTAAAACTGATCGGTTGTGGCATGACAAATACACTTTGAGGAAATCAATGATCCCTTCTTTTATTACAATGGAGCAATCAAAAAAGGTATGAATTCAAAAGTTAATGTTCTAATAATTTGTTGGCCCTGTACTGCTGTTTAGATTTCCGCTAATAAGGTAGAGACCAAATTTAACAATAAATCATATTAAGAATAGCTACATTAATAAAATTGTTTGCTGAGGAAGACTATAAGACTATTTCTTCTTTCCATTCCCTAACTGATAAACTTTGTTTAGGGAGATGACAACGGAGAAAAAGAAATTTGTGCTTAAAACCTTTTTATGTTAGCATTGAACTTCTGGATTGCTGTGGTTGGGATAGTGAAAGTAAGAGCACAGAAAGATGACAAAATATCCTCTTGTCCTGGTGGGTGTGTGTGGCTTTGGTTTTGCTTTTTTTTTTCTTGTATGCAAATCACTTTTAAAAAAACAACAACAACAAAAAACCAAAAAACAAAATTCTTTTTGTGTTCAGGTCCTCCTAATAGGAAAATCCATAAACTTCTTGCATCAAGTTTGTCATGATCAAACTCCATCGACAAAGATGATTGCTGTGGCAAAGTCTACAGAGTCCTCAAAAGATGGTAGAGTATCCGTGTTGGTCAGCTTCTTCCCTTTGAAATCAGTACAACATGTGGTTTAGACTGAACTGACACTTTGGATAGCGGGGTGGAAAGGAATACAAAAGTCCCATCTGCCTATATTTTAGTATAGGTGTTTTAATGGATACTTGCATTTTACAAAAGATGTATGAAGATGCACATGTGTAATTTTCTTTTCTTAATTTGGTAGGTTTGCTACTGGATTTCTGAATGAAAGCAGGCATGATCAACCTGCTTTGAGCTGACTTTTGCTGGGAAGGAAAGGGTGGGAGAAGGGATATTCTTGAGTGCTGCAGTAAGAATTTAATGCTTGCAACTTCTCATCAAATATACTTCATCATGCGATTCCATAATAATACTGAATTAATTCTGTGATTAAAAATGAATAAATAAGCCATTAGTTGTAAATAAAAGAATGAGCAGTAAAAACAGGCAGGGCAGAAGCCTTTCTGTAAATATACTCTACCACTATAATATGTCAGAAAAAAATTGAGTGTGTGGAAGGTTAGCACGATTCTTTTTGACTATTACTTAAAACTGGGATTGCCAGCTGTTGAACTTTAAACCACAGCTTGACTATCAGAATTCCTTCAGATTATTTCTTTCTATTTAGAAGAGATTTCAGTTTTAATGAATAAGAGCTTATATACCATTTGGGTTTATTTTTTGGTTGCATGCTCTTTGCAATGAAGTTAGCATTGTTATGATGAAAGACAGCAAATAATAAACATCTAAAAGAAGAAGTCTTTATGTGTAAATACTTAGCAAAGAAGATAAGGTAATGCTTAAGATGCTGTTACATCAGCGAGAAAGGACATCTTGCTTTATTCTGGTGAAGGTGATCTTTTACTTCTTCAGTTTCTTCTAGTAACTCATTTAATAGTTTTTAATAGTGCCCTGCTAGTATATTCAGCTTTTGCTAAGGGAAGAATTGTCTAAACATTTGTTTTTCTGTTGAGTTCTTCACTTAGTTTTCTAAGAACATCCTTCTTTGCAATTTTTTACATCTTATGTGATATCTTTTCTGTTATTCTTGTTCTCAAATATGACTTTATTATATGCGACTTCAGAGCTTTGTTTGAGGTATTGTCTTTTGGGGTTGGTTTTTTTTTTTCCTCCAAATTACCCTTGGATTAGTTTTTATGTCAACTCTTCACAGCGTGGACTTTTAGCATGGTACCTCCATGAAAGGTGTTCTAGTAATAAAATCCCATTCACATCTGCAAGGATATTTCATCTAATAATGTGATTTTTGTACCATGTGCACTGCTTGCCTAGTCAAAGATGTGCTTAAAGTGCAGAGAGGGTCAGGGTTAAGTGAATAAGGGCTGTAAATGCATTTGAGCCATCATCTTGCCAGCTACTCCTGAAAAAGACAAAAACATCCTTTGGCTACATTGCTTTCACCACTTTACATACTGTTTATGGCCATGCTTTTCCAATATTATTTTTTTAATTTGCACTTGTGTTTCTCCTTGACTGAACGGAAGAACTGCACAAATATAGGTTCTCTGTTGTGTAGGGAATGAGCGCTTCAAAGCAAGTACGTTATCTTAAGTGCTGAATTTCAACTAGAACTGTAGTTTTAGAAATGGATGTTATCCACTGTATCTGCAGTGTGCTGAAGGCGTGCTGAGCTTAAGGTCTGTAGCCTAAATACCTCATAGTATTGCACTGCCTTATTTCTGCATGATACTGCATTTGTATTTAGGGCATTTTACTCATCCAATCCAGAAAGAACATTCTGCATCAATGATTTTGGAAATGCATCCTGTCCCTCTTGTTTTTGCCATCTAACAATATCCTCAGAGTTCCTTCAGATAATTGTTTATAGTAAGATGCTGGAAAGCTAGAATGCCGGCCTGAATTCTAGATGCTTTTTTCTTATTATAAATCTGAAAGTTTCATTGGTTTGGCAGTACTTTTTATTTCTTTAATTTGCTTTGGAACCTTAACTCTCATGTTTCTCTAATTTCCTTTTGATGCTGAAGAAATTAAGATGTAAAAAACATGTATTAAAACAGGAAGTCAGAGATGCAGAACAGTGTAGAAGTTGGCCATCTTGTCTGACACGGGACTGTAGAAGACATTTGGGGAAGAAGGACATCTCTTTGACATCTCTGCCTATGCTTGCACTTCATGTCTTGTGGAGAGCTTCACAGGTTGCTGAAAGAGAGTTTGGAAACCTCAGGGAATGTCACTGAACCAGACATTGTGAAGTTTCCCTCATAAAAGAGGGACTTTTTTATTAGAACCACTGTTTATTTCTTCAATTTAAAAGCATTTTATTAGTTGAGGCTGAATCTCATCAGAACAACATGAAATTCATTTTTAATCTTTCCTGGCCGCAGTACAGGTTGAAACTAATCCTGAAGCAGGTGTTCTTACACTAATTTGGTACCTGGATCTTCATTTTTTACTTTTAGAGCAATAGTTATGTAATTAAAAATTGTTGAAAGTGAGAGTATATCCGTCAGCATCCTATATATGCTGAGGAAGGTCTGAATTTTATGATAGTTGGCAGTCCAGTATTTGGAGTTTTGCTCCATGTTGTTTGAAGAATCCACACTTCTTGCTATCTTGTAACAACCTTATTGCAATCCCTTTCTTAATAAGCTTGTTATTGTAGAAAAGAGTGCAATCCACTTCCTACTAAAGGGCAGTGCCCTACTTCCTGCTCCCAAATTCCCATGCATTAAAGGTGGAGAAGAAAACATCAGGTTGCTGGCTGTCCCCCAGATAATGCAAGCATATTCCCTCCTCTCTCATTCTGACTTATGCGTGAGAACTCTTTTCTGTTGAATGTTCTGACTGATGTTTTGATTTCTCTCTTTTTTTTTTTTTTTTCCTCACCCTTAGAAGTGACTTCTGGTTTAGATCCCCCCCAACAAAGCTTTTCCCTAACTGAGCTTTTAGATCTCCTTCAAATTATTTTTCTCTGAAATGCAGTATTTCAGCAAGTGAAAACCCCATCACTTTCTGTGTAAAAGTGATGAAATAATGTGGGCTCTTATTGGAGAGTACAGGCTGGGCACAGATTAAAAGTAATAATTTTGAAGTATGGGTTGATTTCGACTTGCTTTCACTTTGGCTATGCCAAATGCATAATATAGTGGATGAGAATAAATAGCAATTTCTCTGCTTGTATATTTCAATTCCAAAGCATGTTAGCCTCAGTTTTGGAAAAATAATTAATTAATTTTAACTTTTTTCCCTTTTTTTTTTTTTAGCTGCTGATTTGTTCACAGATCTGGAAAATGTATTTCAAGAGAAAATTGATGCAGCTTATTTTGAGACCAGCAAATACCTGCTGGATGTTCTCAATAAGAAGTACAATTTACTAGAACACATGCAGGCCATGAGGCGCTACTTACTACTTGGTCAAGGAGACTTTATCAGGCATTTAATGGACTTGCTCAAGTAAGAGATTAGGAAGGGTAATTATGTTGAATTTGTGATGCTTACAAATGTGCATGGTCAGCACAGAAACTGTTTTGCTTTTGGAAGAGGATCCTTTAAGTATTTATTACTCAAAGGTTTAATTGAACAACTTTTAAATTCTATTTTGGGTTTAATTTCTTTGACCCTGAGGCTTAAACTTTGGTCTTCCTTTTTAGTAGGAAGTACATACAGTACCATTTCATGATGTCTTGAAAAGTTGCGTTAATATAGATATCTTTACACTTGACCCTGTGACAGCCTCGAGGATGTTAGCACTCCTCTCGCTCCTGTCAGCAAGTTCAAGCAGAAAAGTTCTGCTGCTCTTGATGCCACTAGTTAGCATTGCTGTGCGTGTTAGGCTTCTATATTTTGGAGGTGTTTGGTCCACAACATTTTGTCAAAAAACCTCAATGCATTTTTTAAAAAACTAATTGATGCCTCACCAACCTCTGTTTTAAGCACTCAGGTGCAACGACAAGGATCAGTTTCTGTGCTTGAAGTGTATTTGCAAGCTCACTGCTTTTACACTGTGATGCTACTGATGAAACTTAGTCTACCAAAAAGCTTTACAAAGCTTTCCTTTGGCCTAGAAGGCAGGCTTTGTAATAGAGCTTCCATTAAGTTGTTTGTAAATCAAAATCAGCATTGTCTAGGGACAATTTGTATATGACCATGCTTTTTAAAGTGAAAATTAGCGTGAAGCAAACCAAGGTTGGTTTGTGGAGTCAGTATCATGTTTAAGCAGAAGTTGTGAGGTACTTTCCAGTACTGATCACTGGGGAGAGGGGCAGTGCAAAGTGCTTGTTACTTGCATGATGCAACTCCTTGGAAAGTTTAAGTTACAAAGAGGCTATGGGTTTGGGTGCTTTTGCCAGCACTTCTAAGCCTATGAGATGGTTATCAGTAAGTCTCTCAAAACTGAAATGAAATTATTGTTGTGATGTGTTAATGATGTAATGTGCCTCAATCCAGATATGAATGCAACTCAAATTACAAAATAGTTATGCTAGCAATCCTGGTAATTTCAAATTACTGGCATTAAATGAGGATAAAGTCACTCCTCATGCTGATGTTCAAGTGTATAGCTGCCCATGAATAGACAGTTTGAAATATTTTGCTCATTGATTTTCTTCGTGGTTGAGACTGAAAGAGTAAGACGAGAGGTTTTGAAAGTCTGTGAGAAAAGTATTTCACTGTGTGCTGCAGTTACTACCGAATTGCTGCTACAGAATATCTCAGTAATATGCCATGACTGTTTGTTTCAAAACCACCAGGCCAGAGCTTGCACGACCAGCTACAACCTTATATCAGCATAATCTAACTGGAATCCTTGAAACAGCGGTGAGGGCAACGAATGCCCAGTTTGATAATCCTGAGATTCTCAAACGATTGGATGTTCGACTTCTGGAGGTCTGTTGCATCATGGTGACTCTGACCTGAAACATACCTTTTTGTGTGTGTGTATATATGCAGACGTCTATATGAAATAAAATTTTCATATGTGTAGGTAGTAAATACATTCCCCCCACCTTTCCATTGAAGTCTACTTTGAATTATGTAAACCTCATTTAATAACTCTTCCCTTTTTTTTCCCACTTCTTACCTATTGGTTATTTGTATTTCAAGCCCTGGGTTTACAGCCATTTAATTGACAATACAAAATTGAGTATTTGGGGTCTAACAGTAATTGGTGCTGGTGGCCCTGATTTGAGGTTCTGCAAACAGCTCCTACTGCTGTTGCTTTTACAAGAATCTGGGGGGTGGTCTCTTTCTCGTAGTTAAAAAGAGTGAAGCAAGAAAGTGTGTTTCATGAAGGGAGACCTCTGGTAAGAAACTTGAGTTAATGAGGAGACTCCCACCTCTGGGTCTGGAGCTAACTGATGTACTGTAGCATCTGAAATAAGTCTATACCTTAGGCTGAGTCCTGCCTAAGAAGTTTTTCCTTCCCTTTATTTCCTTTACTAGCTCCAATGGAAAAATATTGACATTACAAACATCAGCATTTGGGTCAGGTGATTCCCACCCTTGTGTCAAACTTCTGTTCATTTTTGCTTAATCTACTACTCTTGACAAGGAGCCCCTGTATCCTGTATGGATGTGGATGCTTGTTTTTTTCATAGGCTGTGGAGAATGGAAGAGTAAGCAAGAGTTGCTCTTTAGCGCTAGTGTGTTCTGGTTATACACTGAAAGTAGTGTATCTTTTTGATACAGGTATCTCCTGGGGACACTGGATGGGATGTCTTCAGCTTAGACTATCATGTTGATGGGCCAATAGCAACGGTAATGTCATATACTGTCGGGTGTGAACGTGTCTCAGATAATGAATTGAATCGCTAAATACTTTTTTATTGAAATAACCCTTTTTTATTGTGGAGTGTAAGATCAGAGAGACTTCATTTTTTGGCACCTAGGATGCACCCACTGTTGGTGCAGTTGAGTTGAGCCGAGCCAAAATCTCAATTCTTATAAATTAACCATCAGTGCTGAAAAGCTACATTTAAAACACTCATTACTGAAAGTCAGTAATTCATTTGTTCTAGCAGAGGTTTTAGCAAGTACTTAATAAATGGAGTGCTCCTCTTCTTCCGTTATTACTAGTCTGTAGCTGCTAATTTGGAATAATTTGCAAGGAGCTGAAGAATATATTTGAAGAGAACCTGTTTGTACTGTCTAAATGAAATTTGATAGGTAGTGTTCATTAGAACTGCTGAGAAAATAGCTGCACTATTGATCAGAATGCATTTAGCCTCTATAAAGAACTTGTAAGAACGTTTTTTAAACAGGACATGAAAATGTGAGTCTGACCAGCAGAAGATATTTTCATGTACATATGTAGTTTGAAAAGAATTAAATGTTTAGGCTATGTCATATTCACCCCTTCTTACGCTTTCTGCAATGCCCTGTGCTTACTTGAATGTTAGGTAACTCAGTTCAGCCCTTGAGGGGGGGATCTTTCCAAAAGCTCTGGGATTCCCAGGGGTTTTGTTTTGACAATATTTACCAATGAATTGCATGGGTCAGGTAAGATGGTCTGTGAAGAGGTTCTCGGTCCTTCAGGACACATGGTATGTCTATTAAATTTGTGCTGATGTTTTGGTTGTTTTGTAGGTATTTACACGTGAGTGCATGAGCCACTATCTAAGAGTATTTAATTTCCTTTGGAGAGCGAAGCGAATGGAGTATATTCTTACTGATATATGGAAAGGGCACATGTGCAATGCAAAGCTTCTGAAAAGTATGCCAGGTGAGACTCAAAACCAGTGGTCTATTGCATTCCTGCTTTCTGTTCCCTTTGAGACTAAGGTGAAGTTAATGGGTTTTATTCTCATCGCCTCAGGGTCTTCAGGCTGGAGCTGTCTCCCATTGCTAGGGTTTTGTTTGTTCTTCTGTTATCAGAAAGAAGTTTGGGTTTTCTTTCTTTGTACCCCCGCCCTTCACACACACTCTCACACCCACCCAATCGCTTTTTGGGAGGCCTTGCTCATGCTTTGCCATGGAACAATTATCTGTGAGTAAAAACTCGGTTGCCTGTCACTTTTAGGCTTGTCTGTGTTTTAAGTAACACAGACATTTAAAATGCTGGCCCAAGCTCTTATAGCTGTTGTTGGCAGAAGGAGGTGAGTGTTGTATTTCTCACTTTGTGCCTCGGACAAAGGAGAGTATTCTTACAAAGACCTGTACTGCATTCTGCCTGGAGGGACGGGAGTCTTTCTTGCTCACTGGCATGTCTAAGTTGGAAGCTCTGAGTAGAATTTTTTCCAAAGTACATGGAGAGTCCAACCCAGCACTGATCTATGAAGAAGTAGTAGAACTTGCTTTTGTTTTCTCTCTCTCCCTCCAAAATAGTACCTTGCCCTTCCAGGCACAGAGCACCAAATGGAAGGCAGTGATAGGAGGAAACAGCTGCAGGGTCTTTTGTTTTTCAACCACAAAAAGGCAGCTTTGACTTGCAAGGATAGCTTTATTCACAATTCCCCAAAAGTCTTAACAGCCAGGGATTTTAATGCCTTAAAGGAGTAGTTCTAGACAGTAGTGTCAAGCTCGTTCTTTTCCTATCAGTAATTTGAAGAAGAAACACAGATGTATCCAACTCACCAATGTTGAGGAATTTCTGTTGTTTAGCCAACCCTGAAGGGTTTTTTCCATTGATCCTATTTAAAGTAGATGTAACATAATGTGTTAGGGATAGTCTTCCTGCAAAGGCATAGGAAATGAAGAACACAGTAGCTTGTGATATCTTTCAGATCATTGGATAGTTCTGTAACATCCCAAGATATGAAAACGTAGAATTTCTTGTGTAGTAGTCTCATAGCTTGTCTGCAGTGGCGAATTACTTTGGCAGCTTTTTAGAAATTGCTTCCTCTGTGTGGATATCTGCCTGATTTCACAAGGCTGAGGATCTTCGTTCCAGAGAATTTTTGCAGTTGATGGTAATCTTGATAATACCCTTCTGCGACAGAAATACCTTCTCTTACAACTGAGCAGCTGAGGCCATTAATGACTTACCTGTGAGTCTCTCTGGTGGATCACGGAATTGAGATTGGACCACACGAGCCACAAATTCCCTACCTCTGTCACAACCACCCTCTCTTTTGGTCTCAGTGTAGCTAAGTAATGTAAAATATGCTGTCTGTGGTTTGAAGGTAAGAGATGAGAGGCTCCAGAAGCAGCTGTAAATCTGTGGCCTCAGATTTTCAACTAAAAGAACGCATGGGACGTTTACTGTATTTTGGTCTCTTGGGACTGAGGGGGCCTTTTTTACCTCAGCAGGTTTCCAGCACTGCCTGAGCACGCAGTCTTTGGCTCACAATTTCTAGGAGTTAATTGTGCAATGTTCTTTGCTCATCTGTTGCCAGCCAGTATTGCTGCTACCATCCAAGATTAGTGCCGTTTTAAGGGGTATTCAATTTTGTAGAAAAAGTTTACCAGGCTGGTTTGGTGGCTTTGCCTGTCCTTGTCGTCTTTAACATGCCATCTCTTTGGATTTTTTTTACAGAGCTTTCTGGGGTGCTGCATCAGTGTCACGTTCTGGCATCAGAAATGGTCCATTTCATTCATCAAATGCAGTATTACATTACATTTGAGGTATACTCTATCCACCTAATTAGCTGCTTAAAAATGAAGTACTTTTAATATTCTGTATGTGTTGTGTGTGTCTTAAATTTCAAAGAGCTTGTCATCTAGCAAATCAAAAACAGCCCAATCCTGAATCATTGCTCCAGGTGCTTGAATGTTCGTGGGATGAACTCTGGAACAAGGTCCAACAAGCACAGGACTTGGATCACATCATTGCAGCTCATGAAGTTTTTCTAGACACAATCATAGCTCGATGCTTGCTGGACAGTGATTCCAGGGTAAGTCTTCTCCTTTGCATTAAATTGTAGCTTTGTGATCTTGGCTTGTGTATTAGGAACCATCTTCTTTTATGTTGTAGCAGCAAGGGGAAAAGTAATTTTTCTTCCTCTGATATAAGACCTTGTTATGATAGAGGCTGGACATACTCCCCACACACAGTGACAGATGCTGATTATAAAACCTGTTACAGTGTGGGCCAGTTGCTTTTGGTCCTAAGAAGCTGTGTCATCATGCAACAACTGATTTAGGGCTTTGCAAAACAGTCTCTCCAACTGTGTGTAAAAAGATTTAATTTACTCACGTTCTGAAGAGGACTAGTAACTTAAAACTCTTTTGCTATACAGTTCTTTCATTGCCTTGTTGCTTAATTGTCTCACAGATACTTCTCAACCAGCTTCGAGCTGTTTTTGATCAGATCATTGAGCTCCAGAATGCCCAGGATGCAATGTACAGAGCTGCTTTGGAGGAGCTGCAGCTGAGGTTGCAATTTGAAGAGAGGAAAAAACAGCGTGAGCTTGAGGTACAGTAACGATATTGCTAGAACATGAAAATTAATTGAGGCAGATATACTTGTCTTTTGATATACGGAGGATTTGAAATATCATGTAAAGGTACAGCAAAAATGAAAAACGTGGTTGGGACAAATGTGAAAGTCATCAGCAGTAGCTAGTTTCAAACAAATTCAAACAAAACTTTTCATTTCTGTCTTGCCCAAAACCTCGAGGTGAAAGATTCTGCAGTGGGCTTTGGAGGATGAGAATTTTAGAGCTGTTGTAGGTGAAGGAATGGAAAAGTCTTTTAATATTCTGAACCCTTTTGCAAAAAATGCCATAGCTCCATGACTATCTCCCTACTGTCAGTCTATGGGACATGCAGTGCTGGTGTGAGACTTACTTGCTTTGCTAACCTCAGATTTCTTTCATGTGCTGTACAACCACCAAGGGGACCGATAGTTTCAAAATTAGAGGCTCCATGTTTGGCTTTCTATGGCAATGGCTGGTTTGTATAAACGTGATGGTTTAGCCAGGCATATGGTGGCTCAATCAGCAGCTTTCATCACTTGACCTCTTAACTCATTTGGTCTCTGTGTAGGGCAAGTGGGGTGTAACTGCAGCAGAAGATGAAGAAGAGAACAAGAGGATGAAAGAATTTCAAGACTCAATACCCAAAATGTGCTCACAGCTGCGAATACTCACTCACTTCTACCAGGTGCCCCTTAGATTATATTTTTTTAAATATGGATGCTGAACTTTGATATGTAGAAATCAATTTAAAATATGGAGTAGGTGTAACTTCTGTATTCATGTGTGCGGTCTTAATTTTTTACTTCTCTACTTAGAATCCCATATTCACTGTTCCTCAGTAGACAGCAGGTTTTGTGATCATGTATGTTCCCCTGACACAGAGAAATAGTCTTTTTATGTAAGTCTCCCCTTTCCTCCTGTAGTGGAAGTAATAGCTATCTTCTGGTGTAACCTGAAAAAAAAAAAAAAGATAGAATTCCTTCTGCATTCCATTTCTTCTCACCATCTTTGCAAGTCATTGCTATTAAATACTGCAGAAAGGGTCCTTATTAAATTAGGGTCCTAATACTTGATTTTAAGCCCACTGAGATAGGCAGTGGGTAAGCTGTCTGGGGGAACATGCACAGGGTATCTTCTTTGATTCTGGCTTTGTCTTAATTTGTTGTATCTGATTCTAGAGCTCCTATTTCCCAGGAAAATCAGCTGTTAGATTTCAGGGAAGGCATTCCAGAAAGTGATGAAACAGGGGGACACAGCACTGTGTGCCACAGCAGCCTTTCAGGGTTAGACTCCAGGTCAACTGAAAACCAAAAAGCAACCCCAACTCAACTCTTGACTTTGACACATGAGATACTCTTGATGTCATGTAATGTGCCTTTTAACTTCTCTTATTTATGACCTTTGGCATGCCTAAGGATTTAAAAAAAAATCCTAACTTCACCACAACTCCGTTGTTGATACTGAGTTTGACTTAAAGCTGTACGGCCTGCTTTCTTCTGTTTTGCTGTTGACATTTCTTGGATCTTTCTTTCTTATTTTAGTATCCATAAATACATATTTAGACAAATATTAAACACGTTACTGTGCATTGTTTCCCTAGGTAAATGAATGAGGTTGAAGTGGTTTTGCTGGGTTGTTACGCATACGTTCATTTTACCTTGTAAGGGTACAATTTGTTCTTTATAGCAGTTAGAGTTGTGACTTAGCAGCTGTACAGCACGTGCAGAGCACTTCCCAGTCCTTCTCGCATCAGATCCATTGCTGTATTGTCTATAGCTTTGCCAAACTATAGCTACCCTGGATGAAGTGCTGTATTGTCAAAAGAGGTCAGTTCACATGGAAGTTTTGAATTAAAATAAAACAGGGCACTCAGGTTATAAAATACTCGTGGCTTTTGTTGAAGGCTGTAGAGATCCTGAGCTCTGATGTGAGGGCTTCAAATCTGGGAGGAATTTGCTCCTGGGTCCAAATATTGCGGTTCTCCCTCCCAGAGAAAAATGGACCCAAATTCTTTAAGAAGTGTAGACTGTGAGGAGTTTGTAGGTTGTGTGGATTGCTACAGGTTGGCAACGTAGCTTTTGCCTGCTTGGCCCGTATTCCTGCTGAGCGCTACTATAGATTTTCCATGCAGGACTTCCCTGGCCAGCCTTAGTCATCTGTGGAAGTATTGGGGTGCTCTAGTTATGGGCATGTCCATGCTAGTATTTAATGGAGATCAGGAAGGAGCTCTTCAGGTGAGTCATCCCATCCCTCCCAAAGTCCTCTCCTTTCCTGCATTCTGTGGAGCTCCTGCAGTCCTTTGGTTAGAGATGAATGGGAAGATGGGCTCCAGAAGCGTGCCTCCCGCATGCCGAGTGCAAGTCCCACATAAAAACCACTCCAAACACATAGAGTCTAGCTGTTGGGTTTGTAGCACCGACTGCCCTATTCAGCAGACGCTCAGCTGTTCTGGGTGCTACTTGCTGCTGTATAACCTCCATCAAATACGTATTTTTGAAGCAAGCAGGGGTCTAATGCTAGCCTGGCCTGCATTGTACATGCAACAGGAAAACAAGGTGACGTCTCCTGTTGGCATGGGTTGGGTCCTGAATGGTCTCCCAGGTATGGTGGGGCTGCCCTGGGAGGGCCAGAGCAGTGGCGGCAGCTTCCCTGGGAGCCTTGGGGCAGATGGAGGGTGCCAGCAGGGCAAGGAGGGGTCTGTTTAAAAGACCGAGCTGTTCACACTGGGGTCTCTGAAGTACATGGCAGACACTTGAAGATAAAATGAAGCTCTGGGTCTTTACAGAGTAACTAGCATAACTCATTTGCTAACAATTGGGTATAAATGCTTGTGCTTGCCCTTTCCCGGATTCCCTCTGCCTCCTTGCCAGGCCTGAGCACCACCCGGCATCCCTGTGCAAAACACACCACTGATGTCATCTTACTATCTTTTGTTGTTTTTTTTTTTCCTTCAGGGAATCGTCCAGCAGTTCTTGGTCCTGCTGACAACCAGTTCTGACGAAAGCCTTCGGTTTCTTAGCTTTAGATTGGACTTCAATGAACATTATAAAGCAAGAGAGCCAAGGCTTCGTGTATCCTTGGGCACTAGAAGCAGACGAAGCTCACACATGTGAAACAACCGCACCTCGGTATCCGAAGGACGTTGAACCTCTTGTTGGACAAGGCAATCAGTGTTGACATAATACAACCAAATCGTGCGTGATCGCTGTCTACCATTTCTGCAGGCAACATGTTTTCAGTCCTGTGATTGTGTGACACTGTATAGCAGAAAGCAAAAAAAAAAAAAAAAGTAGGTTTTTTTACACTGACATTTCTAGATTTACCAGGCTAAATGGGCTGATTGAACCTCCTCCAATCAACTTCTTAAATCATCCTTTTAAAAAATTGCCAATTTCATTTGAAGCTTTCTGAGCTCTCTCCACTGTAACTTATATCTGTGTCAAGGAAATTGCATCTTTTGTTTATAGAAAGCACCATTTCCTTTTTTTAACAAGAAAATAAGAAGGTTATTTTTTCTATATGTACTTGTTCTATTTGAAGAGAGCCTTTGTTAAAGTCAACAGATTAGGACCCAAACCTGATGTCCTTGTTACGAAGCTGTACAGCATTTCATTATGCTGATTTTCAGTGTTGTGATGTGTTTGACTGTGTGAGAAACTTTGTATCAGGAGACATAAACTTATATTTAATTTTTTTGTTCTTTTCAAAGTTAACAAACTGAAATAAAATTAGCAGGGAAATTCTATGGTTACTGTACAGGAGAAAACTATAAAAGCAGAGCAGGGGTGTATCTATTGCACAGAAGATCTGAAAAATGAAGTTAAAGCCTCAGTACTGTGAAAGGAAAGTGTTGGTAAAGATTGAATTGAATTGAATTAAATAGTTGATGTTCAAAATCAGAAGTGTAGAAACAAACTGACTTGGCTAATGTTGACTTCATTCTCTTCCCTTCCCTATTTTTTCATTGTAAATATTTATATATTGCTGTTCAGATGTTGGGGAGAAAGGGGTTCTTCTTTTGCAAAGTTGTCATTATATCAGGTCATTTATTATGTTCCACAAGTGCAAGCTTAGAAAAATAAAAACACAATTATCTTTCAAACAAGTGGTTTGCTTTTTGTAATTGAAAGAGGATGATTTTTTCCCCAGGGTAAGAAAGGAGAATCTTCCAGTTAGGACTATATTGATTTACAGATCCCTACCCATTACAAGATTTTGGTACTAATCTTACCTCTACTTAGAGTTGTGTGCAATTCATTAATTAACAGCTGCCCTCAGGTCAACCGGGTCTGTGGCCTTTTTTTGCCTTTTGCCCTTATTCCACTCGAACCCCTGGGAAGCAGTGGCACCTGGCAGGCCGTGCAGCTGAGGCTGCTGTGAGTCACGGCAGAGGTGAACCCTCGTGGGGACGATGCACCGACTTGCAGCCCTGGACTAGCAGGTTTGCTCTCCAGACACCAGGATTCCTGTCACTGTGGAAGCCTTGGAGTCCTTGCTTTTTTTAAATAAAACACGCAAAGCTTTTAACCCTGTGCCCTTAAAAGACCTGCTGGTGCAGCTACCCTTGTGGGAGTGCTTGCAGGCAGCATTTCAGCTGTAGGAAAATATGCATCCTGAAGCCAGTGACATTCTGTGCATCAAAGGAAAGCTGAAGGATGCTGAGCATCACAAGGTCTTGATAGACAAGAGGACTCTGTGTTTGTGGGTGTGGTGGGTTTCTTTTAAAGTCTGAAAGAGCTACGAAGCTTATGTGATTGCGTTTTGACCAAAATATTTGACCAAAAGCTCTCCTCCAGCTGAAGCTGTTGGAAAAAAAATTTAGCTGCCTGGGCAGTCTTTTGGCCATTGCCTTGAGAGACCTGTTACGTGATCCCATGTGTCACTAGGCAGTCCCCAGGCCAGAGATGTTACATCGATGTCAGAACTAGAAGACAAGTTTCAGAGGAATTTTCTGCTCAAACCAGAGCAGAACATTGATACTTGGTGCATCTATGAACGCTCAAAAGGCAAGGCATGGAATAACCTGATTATTTGTGCAGGAAAATCCCCTGAAAGTGGACGGGAACTGTTCCTGAGATCTTTGGTTTCTTGGGCAATGGCATCCATTCTTCTCTCTTTCTCAGAGATTGATTTACCTGTGCCTGTACCTGAGGAAGAGCCGTCACCACTCTCGGACCCCCTCTGACCACTGGGCCTGGGGGGAAGGTTCTGAATGCCTGCCACAGAGTAACGACCAGATCTGCTGGAAGATCCCCTGGAAGTGGATGGGAGCAAGCTACGTCATCTTCGATTTTTATGGCAATTTCAGCCATTTTTTCCCCCTTTTGCTGATTTTTGCTTTGTCTTCACCTGCAGTTGAGTCTTCCCTCTTTGGGCCGCTGTCAGCATTACCCAGCGCTGCTGCTCTGCAACACAAAGCATGGCTTTTGTGAAACAATTATCATTGATACGAAGGAGGAGACTGATTTTTATAAAGCTCACAACAGAAATGCTCACAGTGCTGCCCACAGCCGACTGCACTTCAGGATGCTGCCACTGGAAATGCCTCGCTGCCTGGAGCAGCCATCCAACCAAGAACGCTGGGAAAACTAACTCACCCTATTCTCTTCTTCAGCAGTAATTTAACCAGGTGGCCCAAAGGTGATTTTAGAAGGAGAAAGTGTGGGGAAAGTAGTGGGGTAATCAGATAAAAAGGGCTGGTTTTGTGTTTTTCTAGCCTTGCCCTTCACCTGATCGGTGCAGAGCAGCCTGTCCTGTTTCCTTACTGAATCCCTTTCCCTTTTGCCAACTGTGTGTGATGGGGGTCTGAGTGCAGTGACTGGAGTGGGATTGCGGGTGGGAGGTGTGCCTGGGGTGCCAACAACTGCAAACACTGCAGCGAGAGGACTTACGTATCTGGAGGTGAGAGGGTCCAGGAGTCAGCTGCTGGCTGGACCCTGTCTAAGGCCAGCTACCGGAGAGATCCACGTTTGTGCTGTGAGCCTTGCCGAAGGTGGCGTATTCAAGGAGTTGATGATGTTGCACAGACGTGTCTGCTTCGCTGGGTACCTGGCACTTGAGCAGCCTGAAAGTCAGTG
>KZ506232.1:145559-204569 GCA_002844005.1 Limosa lapponica baueri
AAAAAGAATTGGGAGAGCTGAAAGAGATGTGCAAGCGTTTGTAGGTAGAGCAGGGACAGATATAAGAACTTGCTGTTGCAGAACTCAGAGAAAATAATCCTGCATGGTTTCTAGAGGGGTTTGTAACTGTCACCTGTTCTATCCTATTTAACAAAGCAAAATTACAATAGACAGCCAAAGTAATATATTCCCTTTCTGCCTCTAGTAGTTCAGAGTGCAAAATCTCTGTAGCCATTGATTTAACTAGTCATTTGTCACTCTGAGGGCTTACTGAACTGCAATTTTAAAATATAATGAGCATACGTTAGTTTTATGTTGACAGGGAATGCTACAAGTTTAGCATATGTACCACTTGGTCTCTCCAAAATATTAAGCCAGGCTCCCTGACATAGTGTTTTAACTACTTGATGTGAGCTTGGAGCGATGCAGTCTTTAAGGCATCAGAATCACTCATGAGCGTTAACTTGATACTTTATTTCACCAGAAGAGCAGCAAAGGTGCCTCAATCAGTATTTGTTTTCCTTCTTTTTATTCCAAAGTTAGCTTTTTGCTAATGCATTTTAACTACCCCAGTGTTGAACATTCTCTCATAAAATCATTGGACTGAAACCTGAGCTCCACACAGGTGGACATACAGACTTGAGTGTTGGTGAAAGGACAGAGACGAGCAGAGGTGTACGGGGCTGGAGAGAATCCAGAGGTCAGGAAAGTTAAAGAAACTGAGGTGATGGGTAATCACTCACAAAAGGAGAGAAGAGCAGACAAGAAGAAAGCAGGGATCCTGAAAGAGCAAATGGTGACCGAAGAGATGCTCAGGAAAGAGCAGAGAAAGAAAAACATTTAAAAAAAAAAGTCTGAGGAGTGTAGGAGGTGAAATTTCTATCACTGTGCAGTTAATTTACTTTAGGTCTTTGTGGAACAAATTCTGTTAAATGTTTTCCTTCAGAAGTCATCAGAACAGCAATTAAGTTAGTGAAACGTTAGAGTGTGGAAAGTGAGATTGGAGTGATTGTTACCATCAGCCTGAATATTAAAAGGTATGATAGGAAAAAGCTGTCACAAGGTGATTACCCTGTGTGTGAAATTTTCCAGTGCCATGGAGAATTAAAACCAATTATTTGCATTTGAGACACATGCCACGAGAACAGGGTAGTTAGGCATCTAGGATCCCTCTCACTGCTACCATGGGAACGTTCCCAAAAACTAGGCAAGGCCACTTCATGGCCCTTTAAAGATTTTCCAAAAATTGCCAAGAGTGAGGCAACAAATGCAGTCTTCTGCTCTGCTTTCTAACAAGGCGCTGCATTCAGTCTTTTAAAGAGGGTATTTGTACTGAGTTTTACCTCTTGTTTCTCATGAGCAGTGCTGAAGGGCGTAAAGAAACAGAGGGAAATTACAGATGGGTTTACAACAGCAATTAAAAAGGCAAATGGGAACTTTCCTTTAACAATCTGGTGTGTAAAAGTAAGAATTAGAGCATATTATAATGGGCAGAAAATGAATAAAAAATTCTCTAGAAAACAAGCCATTTAACCATCAGATGGATAGGGGTAAAATTGCACCCTTTAGTGGAGAACAGAAGGCATAAATAGAGATTATAAAATGTTGGGTGAAAATATCATTTGATAAATGAGAAAAACAGGAGAATTCCCACTCATTGTGACTTTATCAAATACAGCTAAAGTTTAAGACAAAAACAGAATATCTTTTTGACAGCTGTGATCCCAATTATTAAAACATCTGTAAATAAACTGAAATATTTTTTCTTACCTTGTAAAAGGTATTAACTCAGTATAAATTTATACCCTTTGTGTACATATATATGTATGTACATAATATATGCACATAATTAATAAAAGTGTCAGTAGACTGCTATGAATATAATTATTATGTCATTTTATTTGCAAAGGAAAAAGACAGGATACAGATTTCGCAGCTACAATGGAATGGATGAGCCAACGCTGTTTCTCTCCAAAGTGCCAGACAGGGCATTAGGTGCTACAGAAAATGGGTTTCATAAATGCTGCAGACAATGCAAGCCCCACGCTTCTGCAAGAGCCATTTGCAACCGAGCTGCAAGAACCATTGGAGATCAGGGTTTCCCACAGCAGCTGAAGAAGAAACATGCAGGAACTTTACTACCTAAACCTCTCACTGTTCTTGTTTTAAGAGAAGACTGAAAAATTAAGAAGATGGATACATTCTGAAAATAAATCATGTCACAGCTTCCCTTTTGTCTTGGTTTCCTCCTTTCTCCCTTTCAGAGGTCATGGGGAGTTCTGGGATCCTTGATACATTTAGGAAGGAGTGTTTAAAAGGATGTTATGAAGGTGGTTTTTGACAGATGAAGTTAGTCAAGAGTTGCAAGAAAGGTGGATCCTTTAGAAAGCCATAAGTGAGTAAATCACAACCGCAGCATCACACAAACACACCCTCTGAATTGCCCAGGGCACCCTCCTAACAACATCCAGATATTGCCTGTGTACTCCAGCATTATATGGCACAGGCTTTACAAGCAACATACTCCAAATCTTCTATATTTCTGTCAACCATTTTACCTCATTGCCTCATAGTTGGTTAGATCGACCCTATAAGCCCCTGTGGGCAAAAGAAGCAGATACACATTTTCAAAAACACCAAAGAAACAAGCAAAAAATAGGTTTAGCATCGTGAAGAGACACCTTTACTAGCAAGATGTCCCATCTTCTAAAAGTGGCAAAGCAGTTGTGAGAGTTGGAGCAGCAGAAGAATGGTACCTGTTGGATCCAAACTTATCCTAGAGTATCCTAGAGCAGGGGCACAGATTCCAGTATTTCACAGTCAAAAAGTTTTGGAAATTAAAATAAATCAAAGCCTCCTGCAAACCAAAAGAGCAAACCAGACACTAATAACAGAATAGGAAATAATTACAAAAAGAGTAATTGGATGGTAGCCAGGAAGTACAAAACTAGAATAAATGTTACCATTTCCTTAATTAAGACCACTAAAAGGCAATACTGTAAGTGACTCAGAAGAAACAGCTGTGTAGAAGAAGTTTACAGGCTCTTTTGACTTAAAATATAGGGTTTCCTAATGGGCAATTACGTAATTGTCGGCTTATTTTAAGGCTTGACCTTTCTCCGTCATAAAGAACTCCCCAAGAGCACCTTATAAGGGCATACGTAGGTACTAAACAAGATCAAATTTTTAAGTTCATCCTGGCAAGCTGATTTGCATGCACGTTACTATTTGCAGCAGGTGTCCAGACATGCTCAGAGACTTCCAGGCCTCAGCAGCAGCGTGAACTGGATGTATCAGGATGCAGAATAATAGAAATCCTGCTGATCCCATCCCTTGCCAGAGACAGTGATGCTGCCAGAGCAGCCTCACACACCCCACAGCCGTGGTCCCTCCCTGTCTCTGGTCAGACCGATCTCTTGTAGCGGCTTGTAGAGCTCCAGCTGAAGCTCTGCATAAACCTCCCACTTTTCTTCAGCCTGCTGGCCTGTGCTCTGTCTAGTACACGGACACAGAGCAGAAGCAATTTGCTGTTCAAACTCCGAGGCTGAAATTCCTGAAACAGCCTTTAGAGGACAGCGGAGAATTGCAAATGATACATTTTCAGCTCTGGCCTCGTAGTCCCTGATCCTTCAATGTTTTTATATAGATTATAAATTCTAATTCAAAGTGCAGGCGAAGTATAACTTCTGTATTAACGTGTGCTATTTATGTACTGTGGCTTTCTAAGATAAGGTTGGGGCTCATAACAGCCATGTATTTTTAATTATTTTGCAGCCTTTTCTATCGTTAAGAATTCCAGTTTCCACCTGGCTAAGCTATAGCCTCACTGAAAGAACTGCTGCATTGTCAAAAGGAGCTCGGTGCCTCATGTTCAGGTCTAATGGAAAAGAGAACAGTGTCCCCAGATAAAAAATACTGGTGACTGTTGTTGGAGGTTGTAGTGATCCTGGACTTTGACATGGGGGCTTTAAACCTGGGAGAAATTTGCCATCTGGGTAGAAACATTGCACTCCTCCCTCCCTGGGGAAAGTTGAGCCAAACTTTTTTAGGAGATGTCAGCAGTGATCAGGCTGTAGTTGGGTTTTGCTCTAAATTGGTAGAAGCCGGTTGTGTCAGCGTCACCGACTGTCCTGCTGGGCAGGTGCTCTGCTGTGCTGGGTGCTACTTGCTGCTGTGTAGCCTGTAGCAAATGTATATTTTTGAAGCAAACAGTGGTCTAATACTGGCCTGGCCTGCATTCTACGTGTAACATGGGAAAAAGGTGAGGCCCCTGTTTGGAGATAAAATTGCTGATAATCAAGTCTGACAAAAGCCTTCGGTTTCTCAGTTTTAGCTTGGACTTCAATGAACATTATAAAGCAAGAGAGCCAAGGCTTCGTGTATCCGATGGATGTTGAACCTCTTGTTGGACAAGGCAATCAGTGTTGACATAATACAACCAAATCGTGCGTGATCGCTGTCTACCATTTCTGCAGGCAACATGTTTTCAGTCCTGTGATTGTGTGACACTGTATAGCAGAAAGCAAAAAAAAAAAAAAAAGTAGGTTTTTTTACACTGACATTTCTAGATTTACCAGGCTAAATGGGCTGATTGAACCTCCTCCAATCAACTTCTTAAATCATCCTTAATGAATGCGATACTTAATTTGGAGCTTTCTGAGCCTTCCCCACTATAACTTGGGTCTGTGTCCAGGAAATCACATGTTCTTTTGTTTAAGAAAGCACACTTTCCTTTTTTAAGAAGAAAATAGGATTCTTTTTCTATATATACTTGTTCTATTTGAAATCCCTTTGGTTAAAGCCAAGAGTTTTGGACTCAGCCCTAATGTTCTTGTTAAGAAGCTATATAAAACATGTAGTTATTCTCATTTTCAGTACTGTGATATATTTGCAACAAACTTCCTTACTTTTTTCTTTCTTTGTTTTCAAGGTTAATATTACAAATAAAAATCATTTGATAGGCAAATTCTACAGCTACTGTGCAGGAGCAAACCATAGAAGCAGAGCAGGAGTGACCTTATTGTATATGAAATATCCTAAGAACTGAAGTTAAAACCTTGATACTGTCAAAGGAAAGTGTAGTTTATTTTCAAAATCTGATGTGTTAGAAAGAGAATGACTTGGGTAATCAAGACTACTTTATTTCTCTTTCCATGCCTAATTTTCTGTTGTAAATATTTGTATATTGCTGTCCAGGTATTGGGGGAGGGGATCTTTTTTTTTGTTTGCAAGGAGGTAATTATATCAGGTAATTGAAGTATCCGTATATTATGTTCTAGAACTACAAGCTTAGAAAAAAACAACTCAAAGCTATTTCTCAAACCCTGGTTTTGCCTTTTTCAATGGAAAGATGCTATTTTTTTTGTGCAGGGTGAGCAGAGAGAAGCCTCCAGTTTGGGGTGCAGTTGGTTTACAGATCTCTCTAGCAAACAAACATATTACAAGGCTTTGGTACTAGTATTAACTATAACTACAGTTGCATACAATTCATTAGTTAAAAATTACCCTCAAATAAACTAAGTCTGTGGGCTTTTTTTGTGCTTTCCCTTACTCTGCTTGAAATCCCTGGGAAGGAGAGGCACCTGCCAGGCCATGCAGGTGAGGCTGCTGTGAATCATAATGGAGGTGAACGCTCACATGGACGATGCCTCAAACCCAGATGTCCGGACTAAGAAGCTTGCCCTTTGGACATCCAGACACTGCTGATGGTGGAAAAGATGCTCCCCAGCAGGATATCCTGCAGGATAACCTGCCTTTCCCAGGTGGGACGGAGCAGACATTTCAGCTGCCCTGCGTGGTGTGAGGTGGACAGGCCTGCAGAGAAGAACAAAAGTTCAGGTGGTGAGCAATTACTGGAGGTGGCAGAGGGTGAAGGAGGTGGGGATTCAGCTGCAATGTCATTTTCTTTCTGAACAATTAGACATATCACTCTCAAGAGGAAGCCTCTTAAATTGAAATCAAAAGGGGCAGATTAACTTCTTAGGAGGCTGCCAATCCCTTCAAACAAATCTGCTGACCAAGACTTTGCAGATTCTAGTTGTTGCAGCAAAGACACTGTTTTGCCTCCTCCCAGCTCCAATATAATGTGCCCTGTGTTTTGCACCAGAAGAATCTGGGTGGTGCAACCTGCAATTTCCACGGCCAGTCCGTTTGATTTGTCTGTCGTTTTGCAGTCTCACAGGGGAGTGTAATTTCTCAGCACTGAGGAGCTGACTGAGGCCAGGGAGAAGCAGCTCCCTGACGATGCAAAGTATAAAATCAGCCTGCTCACTCTGCCTATAGGGGTAGCTTCTTCCTCACCTGCATTACGGGATGCCTGAACTCTGCCCTGACCTAGGTGAGCTCTGCTGAGATTCTGATCTTTGCTTGGAAGTGGTTGTTTTTAGAAAGATAAAATGTAAACCTCCAAGTTTTGCAACAGAAACATCCATTATGGCAATGTATTTGAAAGGAATAATTGTGTGTAGAGGATGGAGACTTACAGTACCAAACTGTCGTGTCTTTCAGTGTCACTTACAAGTGTTGCGCTTATTTAATGAAGAGACTTTGTCTCATCTTTCCTCCCACTCCTTTCCTTCTGTTTTACCCCTTCTTTGCTTCACTGAGCTAGCATTAACTGAATTGTTGCCGTGAGCTCCCTCTGGAAGAAGTACAGCCCTCTGCTCTTCCCCTGCTCCTTGGAGATCTCCTGCAATGAGCTCCTGGGACTTGCTTGGTGCTTACCCGAGTCTTTTAGCTGAGACTTGGGGATGAACTTCAGGAAGCCTTACTTCCTCTTCTCTTCTGGGGTCTAGTTTTGTTGCTTTTAGCTATAGTCAGAGCTATGTTTCTCCTTTAAGGCAGAAATCAGGCTTTTTGCCTCCTTTTCTCGCTCTTCTCCTCTCCCAACTAACTGAATTCCTGCATTTTTATTAAGCCATTTCAGCAACTCTCTGGCTTTACCAATTACAGTTGTGAGTTCAGACATGTTTTAGCAATTGAATCCTTCACTGTGGTGAAATAAAACATGTAAGGCTTTTATTTCTATTCCTCTTAAGGACCCTGCTAATGGAGATCCATGGGAGAACTTGCAGGCATTGTTTCAGCCAAAAGAAAATTTGGTCCATGAGGCAAGTGTTATTTTGTGTGCAAAGGGAAAGCTGAAGGATTCAGAGGATTATGGTTTAAAGAATTGCCCAAATAAGTTGCCTCTGGAAATCAAAATGCATTTACAGACCTCTGACAAACATCCTGAGGAGTGGGTGGCTGGCCCACTCTCCAGTACAGGCACCTTCTGTGTATCACTGTTACAGTAATGTGTTGCCACATCAGCTCTGGCCAGTTGTAAAAACTCAATATTAATTTACAGGCATGTTCAAATAATTTAATGGTCTGCGTATGTGCTACTGTAACTGTTGCAGAAGTGCCTCTGGAGCCCCAAATATTTATTCTCTGACAACTGATATCATATAGCCAATGCTTGCAACAAGTTCTATGTTGGTGGACCCAAATACCCAAAGAGAAATCACTGCAGCCACCAAGAACGTGCTCCATTTTAGCCAGACATGTTTATTTTGAAGAGGAAAAGGGAGATTTAGCTAGTTCATTCCTCACTACTACCTAAGGTGTTCTTAATAGGCAATTAGTTCTAATATCAGCAAGTACCCAAGCCTAACAGAATTTTTTTTTCATTAGTATGATTACAAAAGAAAAATTGACATTCAGCAATTGTAGGACCATGCTGCAATCACACCAGGTAAAATTACTGATGCTGAGCTCTCATGGTACAAAACGACTAGTACTAAAATGATCAAGTGAGATTGCAACTTCACTGTTCTGAGGCAGGCACCATGGTTCTTGTAAATTTTCATTTCTGGCAGCTGTGGGTAACAGGTATTTGTGAAAGCTGCTTATGGTTTTGGGGTACAGTAGAATTGCAGAAGTTTTGGTCGTCTTCTCATTTGTTTTTGATACTGAGTTAGTGCAGGATGTCTCATGAGCAGGCTGTTCTTCTGAACCCGCTGAGGCCATACCATCGCCTTAGGATTCCTCTGCTGGCAGTCACAGATAGTTGACTGCAGTTAATGTTGACTCTTGCATTTTGTATGGCGATCACGTTCTCTTTTTGCTTATATTCCTGAGTTTTGTCAGTGCTCTTCTGCTTTTGATTCTTTTCTTTTATAGGCAGTGTCAGTATTAGTTAATATTTGCAATAATAAAAGTGTTTCAGAAAAGGATATTCACTGCTATGCATTAAGAAGTGATTAAAAAAACCCAAACCTTTTTACAGCAAAGATCTCAGTAGATTATTTTTAACAACTTATATCACACTCCAGAATTCAGTGGTGAATACCACAGCTATAAACACTTAATTGCTAATATCAACCATCTAATAAAGAACTGTATGCATGGGGGGAGAACCAACTGGCTGTTTTTTTCTTCTCCATCAGTGAAGTAACTACTGAAGTCAACAATGTCCCAACCAGTATGAAACCAGAGACTGCCGCAGAGACTGTTATATGGTGTTTTCATACAATTTTATGATTTGCAGCCTTCGTGTTCCTCCTGCGTGGAGGAAATCATGCAATCCATATGTTAGAGGGGGAGATCCTGCATTGCTGATCATCTTACAGTGTTTGACATTCTTGTGTAATCTTGTGTAAACTGTCTTGACATTGACAGGAAATTTTCTTTTTCACTTTCTTAGTGTCTCTGAATGAGTGAAACTCCTGGAACAGCAACATTTTCTTGATTTCAGTAGCAACAAAGGGAACTTCCGACTCACTGCAAATCAACGTGCTGTGGAGCCTCTCTGTAGACTGTCTCTAGAACTGCTTTTTTATGACTATGGCAGTTTTGACCTTTTTAATGATCTCATTCAGCAAGATACAGCCACATTTGCTCTTGTCTTTACAGCCTATCCAAGCAGTTACAGAGAGGGTCAAACAGAAGGGAAGTCATCACTGCCTTCCTACGTACCTCATTCCTGTGTCAGGTGCTAAAAGCCATCCTACTTAATAGTGAGGAACTGGGCCCTTAATGAACACTGGTTTGGAGAGCTGTAATTTCAACATTCAAGGAATACTTGCCAACGATGTCAATACTTTGCTAACGATGTAAATTTGCTGTTGTATTTAATGTTTTTTTACCTCTGCACATGCAGTCTGGGCTCTGGAGCACAGGACAGGGCTCAAAGCTGCTACCTTATCATCTAGATTGGGAGGCTATAGGAGGAAAGAGCTTGCTGGTGCATCCATCCTATTGCTACTGCTGTGTTAAAGGATATTCTTCCATCAGCGGACTCAGAGTTCAAGGAACGTCTAGACAACGCTCTTAGTCATATGATTTAGTTTTAGGTAGTCCCGTGAGGAGCAGGGAGGTGGACTCAATGGTCCTTATTGGTCCCTTCAACTTGAGACATTCTATGATTTTATAATTCTATGAGCTTGACCCTCAGAGCAGTGAATGACAATTCTCCCCACTGCTCCTACTGGGCGACCCATCTGACACTGAATTACTTTAATGATTGCACATCACAGCTGTTAAATTTTTCCATGGGCAGTCAACATATATATGTTCCTATGTCAACATCAGCCTAAAGGGTAAAGTTCTCTTCTTCCCTCCTTGTGTTCACACAGGACCAGGTGTAGCCATAATTACCCTTGGCCTGCATTTGACCCCTAAAGCATTTTTGGACAGTTTTAAATAAGGAAATATCTTTCTTTTCTTACCTAGTTTGGTACAACTTCAATTCCTTCAGTGCAGCACTACTCTTGCTTTGCAAATCCAGAGACTACAGTAACAAGTTCCCTCCTTTTCACTTTCATGTTAATTCATTCTTCTTTCCATATTTCTTCTTTCCTGCTTTCTTGTTCCTTTCTGTGCCATCTGTTATTTTGGTGTTGCCTTTTCCCCTTTTCAACACTTTTTAAAAGCGAAAGAAGTGAGAGACCTTATAGTACTCTTTTTCTTGGGTTGATGTGCTTCTTAAAGAATAATTACTATCCTTAAGAGTTTGATGCAACACAGACCTAAAACACTTGCTTTTTTGCAAGGTCTTCCCTGCTGAATTAGGCATAATAATAATAATCCTTATGTGTGGAAGTCAAGAGACTAACTCTGGCTCACAGAAAAAAAAATAATTGTTTGGGTCTCTTAGGCTAATTCCAGTGCAATAACCATATGTGGTGGGATAGCCCCAGCTAACAACCAAACTCCCATTCAGACACTCACTCCCACATCTCCTCAGCAGGATGGAGGTGGAGCAAATAGGAAGAACAGAAATTAGAAAGCTCATGGGACAAGAAAGAGCCAGGGAGATTGCTTACCAATTACTGCTGCAGGCAAAACAGACTTTAGT
The DNA here is from genome assembly GCA_002844005.1 of Limosa lapponica baueri. Lineage (NCBI taxonomy): Eukaryota > Metazoa > Chordata > Aves > Charadriiformes > Scolopacidae > Limosa > Limosa lapponica. Next base: position 155,899 of record KZ506232.1, read on the forward strand.
TGGGGAAAACTAATTTATTGCCAATTAAAATAAATATTTAATTTCTGAATCAGGTAGTGAGAAACAAAAAGACAAGCATTGAAACAACACCCTACCTTCCCCCTTTCCCATGCTCAAGTTCACTCTTTCACTTCAGACTCCTCTCCTCCTGCCCTTGTTACCCTTGCAGATACACGCAGTCCCTTTGGTGAGGCAATGGGTGGTGCAAGGCGGGTGTTTGTGGTCAGTACATCGTGGTTTCTCCCTGCCACTTCTTTCCCTGCACATCTTTCTTCTGCTTCAGTGTGGGCTCTCTGTGGGCTGCAGCTTCCTTCAGAAATACCCAGCCACTCTGGTGTGGGGTCCTCCCTCCACAGACTGCAGTGAGGATATCTGGTGCCTGGAGCACCTCCTCCTCCTTCTTCTCTGACCTTGGTGTTTGCACTGCTGTTTCACACCTTTTTTTTTTTTTAACAACTCCTCTACCTTTTCAGTGCTTTCTTGCCCCTTTCTTAAACATATTGTCACCAAGGCACGACCAGCCTTACCGATGGGCTCAGCTGTGGCCAGCAGTGGGACTGCTAGAGCTGTGTCTGGCAGCCCCCTCACAGAGGCCACCCCTGCAGCCCCCTGCTGCCAGCCCCCTGCTGCCAGCCCCTTGCCATTTATACCAACACACCTTATTACTTTGCCATCCAAAAATCAGCTCCAAAATGGATCTCGGGGGGGGGAAGGGAATATAAACAAAGATATCTCACCTCAGTAGAGGGAGACTTCTGGGATAAGCAGTGCTTCCACTGGGCTCTTCCTCCCTCTGTCCAAAAAACACTGTTCCAGGCCATCTCTCCATACTCTACTACCTACAAACCAAAAACTGTAGGCTTCCCACTGAAGATGTGCTGCATGAGGGAATCATGTATCATATGCTTTTACTGCATTATTATTATAAGAGAATTACTGCACTTACTTAACTTTCTTTGTTCTGTAGAATACATTTCAGCTGAAAAATGTTGCTCAGCTAGACCCATTAGTGAGCTTTAATTTGTAAAGTGTTTTCTCAGGGTCTGTTTGATGAATTCTCAAACCAAATTTGCACAGCTGGATTTCAAAATTAATGCAGCAAATAGACCATCAGTTTTGTGCAGTGTCTCATTCTGAATTCTCCCGTCTTGCCTTACTGGAGTTTTTCCTTGTATTCTAAATGACTCTATAACAACAACTAAATCTGCCCTCTTATTTCTGTAGCTGAGGTCATGTAGCAACAGAAAAATGTTTGCTGTCTTCCAGCTGCATAAAACCCTCTATAAGCCCCAAAGCAAGGGTTCAAAACCAGCCTAAGGATCGCTGTATTTTGCTAAATTAAGAAATACAGGACCACAAAGCCAAAACAATACCCCTCTTTTATTAGACAAGACTCAGCTTAATTACACAACCCTACATTGCATACAGAGATGGGCAGGAAGAGCAAACTGAAGTTCACCAACTCCGTGTATTCATTAGTCTATGTGCTAGTATGCAAGCAGTCTCGACCGGATGACCTTGGGAAATACTCTGCCTAGTGAAATGTGAGGAATATCTCAAGCAGAAAGACCTTGCAAAAAAGAAGGAAGATTGATAACTTTAGCATTTTAGCTGGGTTGAATTGCACTTGGAGGTGAGTATTTTCCACACTGACCAGACGGTGTCTCTGGTGACCAGTTAGCTTGGATACCACAGCTGAAAACCTGAAATGAGGTTGAACACCAGAGTGGGCAAGAGGTGTTGAAGAGCAGAGGGTGCCTAGCATTATGCTAGAGCACCAGGGTCCTTCCTACTGAAACTTCACATGGGTTGCTGTACTGGAATTGGCATTTTTGGGTGTGTGTTTGAATGCTGCTGCTCCTTGCACTGAAGTGATCTAATTAGGAGTAAATAATTCTGAAGTGGCTATTTGGGGGTGTAAGCAAAATGTAACCTTGTGATAAGAAATGGGTCTGTGTAGGAAGTCAAAAAGCAAGAACTACAAGGTCTGACATCTGACATAGCATGTCCTCAGTGGTATAGGGCCACGTGGTACCACCTACTCTGCGAGCAACAGAGAGTGTGGGAAGCAATGCACCCAGCTGGAAGAGAAGCTGGGACATCAAGACACTGGTGACCTTGCTATTCAACATCACAGAGGGCAAATCACTTGCACAGCTTCTACTCTGTGTAGTGTCCAAATTACTGTGACAGGCCAAGACTTTCTCACTGACCAGAACATCCCAAGTTTATGGGATTATTGTGTTGTATTATTCCAAGCTTAATGAGTGATGATTTCTTCAGCCTTCACAGTATTTTATGAGTATATGCCCATTTTGGTTAGTTTCTCCCCAAAGGAATGAAAAGAGAATCTCTCCAGACAGAATCTCTACTATGAATGGGTGTCTGGAATAATGCGTGTAGGCACGTAGCCTTGTCCTTAAGTAATGCTGTACTTTTTCAGGGGATACCGGCAGGTGGTTTCCAACTCCAAGGGTGTATTTCCATGAAGTCACTTTCAGTGGCTGTTCATTTGTCTAACTTAGATTTTTTGCACAGTTTACATTTTACTTCATCATTATGGTGGAGAAACCATAAAAATTACAGAAAAGTCTGGGTTTGAAGAGAGTTCTCTACACCATCTGCTCCAAACTTCTGCTGAAAGCAAAGCCTTTGGTTAAGTCTTCCAGGGCCCTGACAAGACAAGCCTTGAATATTTCCAGTGAGGGAGGTTATACCATGTGGCTGGCCAATCTATTCCAAGTGTTTAATTTTTCTTGGAGTGAAGGCTTTTTTTCTCATATCCATACAGCATTTCCCCTGAAGCAACTTCTGCCCATTGCTTCTTGTTCCATCACTGTGCATCCCTGTGAAGAGAGCACCTCCACCTTTTCTATAAATCTGTTTTAAGTATTGGAAGGCTGGGATTAGAACTCCCCTGAGCTTTCTCTTCTGTAGGCTGAGAAAACTCAGTTATTTCAAATTTTCTTCACATGAGGTTCTTCAGCCCTCTAATTATCTTTGTGGCCATTGAATGCACTCTCCCTAGTTTTTCAGTGTTGTTCTTGAACTAGGAAGACTGAAACTGGACACAATATTCCAGGTGCCAATGGGAGTGGAATAATCATATCCCTGGAACTGCTGACTGCGTGCTTGGTGGCACAGCCCAAGAGGCTGTTTGCCACCTTTGCTGAAAGGGCACACTGCTGGCTCTTGTTCAGCTTGCTTCCCCCCAGGTCCTTTCATTAGAGCTGCTTTCCAGCCAGTCAGATCCCCACCTGTACTGCTGCTTGGGATTATTGTGTCAGGTGCAGAGCTTTACATTTATTGTTCTTAAATCTGATGCAACTCTTGTTGGCCCAATCTTCCAGCCAGTTGAGGTCTATCTATATGGTGGCTTTTTCCTAGTTTGGTGTTGTCTGCAGCCTTGGCAAGGGTGTGTTTGAACTTGTTCATCCATATTGTTCTTAAAAAATTTGGGTAGGGTTGAACCCTGTATTGACTCCTGAGGAACTCCACTTATGAGTGGCTGCCCATTTGACTTTGAACCATTGAACATTGTCATGGTTTGGGCTGGACTGGCTACTAAGATGAACAACAGATGCTCTCCCCCACCTCTCTCTCCAAGGAGAGGAGGGAGAGAGAGAGAAACAGACGTATAAGTTTAGAAGAAACAAAACTACTTTAATGAAAATATTAATAAAATAATAAAAAGGAAATAATGAAATATATACAATATATACAAAACCATATCGAGCTCCCAGGATGAAGATCACATCAGTGGCAGGCACTGCGAAAGTCCCAGACTGGAGTCAGAGACAGACAGAAGCTGGATTCCAGATCTGGATTCAGGAATGCACAGATTGGGATCAAAGTCAGACAGAGTCCTCCTCAGACACCGGCCACTGAAGATGCTGACGCCTTTGATCCCTCAGCTTTTATACAGAACACAATGTAGGCAGGATGAAATACCCTGTTGGTCAGTTTTAGGTCACCTGTCTTGTCCGCTCCTCCCCACAGGTGGGACCCCTCTACATTTTTCCACTTCTGACCCTCCAATGGGGCAAATAACAGCACTAGCTGACCTTGGTTGTTATAGCAATAAGAATAAGCACACTACTCCTTGGCATAAATTACAAATAATCAGGTTTTATCACTCTGAAAATAAACAGTATCTCCACAATATGCTGTTAATTTCAGAGAGTTTAGTTAGAAGAGGCTTAGCTAAAAAGTAAAATCAACTAAAGTCAAATCAGGGTAGCGTCTCTCATCTACCAATCAACTTATTTCATCACAGAAGGCTATCACCCACTGTATGGCTTTTTTTGGTCACTTCCTTCTCCTTCATTTGTCTGGAAGTACTTTTCATGAAGGTTTGATACACAGCTTTCCCAGGGAAAGAAGTGAGCCTGACCAGTGTGTAGTTTCCCAGACCTTCCTTTTTGTCCTTTCGTAGATGAACCTAGTATTAGCCATTTCCTACTTGCCTGGGACTCCCTGACCTGCTCAATCTTTCAAAGATGATAGAACGTGGTTTTGCAATGAGGTCAGCCAACTCTTTTAGCTCCCTCAGCTGCAACTCATCAGGTCCCATAGACTTGTGAATACTGGGTTTGTACAGATGGTCCCTAACTCAGCTCTCCTCTCCTATTGGTAAGAATTGTATATCTACATTTCCTGTTCTTTTAAACCCCCTGATAAATTGCACATTGTTAAAATGAACATTTCCTGTCACTGAATCTTTATATAAATGTAGTTTTTAATTTTTACTTTCATTTTATTCTGATTATGATTATATAGTTCACTTGTTAAAGAGAGAAGACTTTTATGCCATTTGACACATCTACAATGCAGCTGCAAATAAAAATACTTCCTTTTTTTTTTTCTCACACAGAAGTCATTAAAATATTTTTTGTAGACAAGTGAATCCAGGTTCTGCACCAAGAGCTTGTGATACCTGAATACGAACTGCCAAAAAATCCCCAGAGGAAACACTCAATAACTGTGTGAAGATAATAGACAGAAAAGGCAAGCGGCCTTTATTTTTTAAAGCACCATTTCTTGCTTGAAGCTGAAATTCAGTAGCAAAATCAAAGCAGAACAGTCCTCCATGGCTTTGTGTGAACTTTGGATGTGTATGGATGGTGGTATGGGTTCAGTGGCAGCCGCACCGGCACAGGCAGTGCCGGAAGCTGAGGGAGTTGAGTGCTCCGCTTGAAACCAGAGACCAGCTCTAGGGCTGACACCTCTTCCAAGGTGGCTAGGAAAAACTTTTGCAGCCTTTTAGATAAATGCGTTGAGGCAAACACAACCCAGCAAATAGAGGAAGAGCGGAGGGAAAGGCACAGGCACTGATACAGCCACATGTAGCTTTTGTGGTTTGGAAAGAGAAAGCAGTGTAAGCAGAGGACTTCAGCTTGCAGACTTGTCCTGGGGAAAATTTCCCTTGAATTCAGTGGAAGTTCTGCCAAAATGAAAACCAGGACCCGTCTCGTGTGAGATTGGCACAACCACCTCACCGCACCCATGCAGAACAACACATTACATTCAGGAAGGGTATGCAAGCTCCAACGCTAAACCAACGACAAAGCTGATTTTGAAATGGTTTTAATGATAGACAATCTGCATACCAATTGACTCATTTGCGTATACGATAGCTTGGAACAATACCAGAGAAATATGTAAAAAGTCTGCAATGCTGTATGACAATAGCTTCCAAGTATGCTGACCTTCGGTAAATGAAACAAACGGAAAGTACAGTACTCTTTTGATGAGGCATTAATGAAGGATTAAGAGCGGATACAGCTGCATCACACGAGCACTTTGTTAGACACACTGTTTTCACTCCGCGCCTTTTCCGTAATTACAACAGAAGCACTGTGCGAGGCAGGCAGCGAGCGGACGCTGTAACAGGGTTCTATTTTACAACAACCAGGCGGCAGGGAGCAGCATGGTGTGAGCTGACCCAGCCCGCCCCCCACACCGGCCCCACACCGACTGAAGAATATGAAACCTACAGAAAAAGTATTTTAATGAGTGAACGGGAAGGACACGAACGCTCGCGCAACTGCTTTGTCACCGGGGCTCTGACGTTGCATGTAACAGCTGCAGAGAGCAGGGCTCACGGAAGAGTTTATAGGCTGGACCATAGCCTTTCTATGTGCAAAACAGTCTTCTAGCGTGCAACCGCCGCCATCCATTTCAAGAGATTCTAGCTGTTTGAAGTGGTGCTCAAATCCTCACTGGGTGAATAGTGACTACTTACGTTTTTGCTCTTACCTTGTTGCCTTCCCTTGGTATTCACCTCCAGAGTAGGGAGGCATGACATATATGTATGAAAAATAAAGTGTATATATATTTCCTTGTTTATATCATTGTACTGTTTTTCTTCCAAAGCTCATCTGTAAGGAATGAGTTGAATAAAACTGAACCTGCTAACATTCCAAGAGGCTTTCTATTTTAATGAATTGACTTTGAGAGGTTCCAGTACCAAGAGGGGGTGATGCTTGCTCTGGCACCAAGTGCAAGCTTTGGCAGCCCCATGGTTCTGCCGTCTTTGTGCTGGAACAACGGTACTTGCCCTCTTCTCCAGAAAGCCCTGACAAAGATTGCTGGGATAGTGTGGTGAACCTCTTGTCTTCATTTATTTTCAATGCAGGTCGTTTTAGTCATCTGCCTTGTATCCAGGTATTCAGGCTACATGCAATGTTGGCACAAGTGCAAGCGAGTGCAGCAAAGAGGCAAGAACAAAAAGGTATACATCTTAAAGGTATATATTTGAAAGTTAGTTTTGATGTAGAAGAAACCATTAGTAGCAACATCAGGAACCATTTGAGCCACAAGCACAAATACATGCTTTGGTCAGGTCTTAAATATCTATGCTGGGGATAGCAATGTTTTACTAGACCTGTTTAAGAGATGATTTCTTGTAGGGTACAGACTTGCCCTGAGCTGGTTGCAGATCTAAGATAAAATCAGATCACTGAGATGTGAGCACTCAGCAACTTTAACACGTTTGAGGATTTCTGAGTAGTTTAACCTTTCCATGGCTATTATTTAATAACTTCCTGGTGAGTTTTTCAATAGAAGCTATTAACATACATCTTTTCTATGTCAGTGACTCCTAATTAGTGCAACTAGAAAAACGCTAAAATTTGCTGAAAATGGTCAGGGCAACTGGATACTCTGTATTACTACATAAAGCTATATAGAAAGATAGACATTGTAGACTTTCCTCTGTTGAAGTTGTGCACAGTTTTTTCAAACTGTTCAGTTACACTCACAGTCAACATTCATGCAATATTTCAATTAACTGCCTTGATATTGAAACACAAAATGTAAGTAAAAAATTTTTGTAAGATGAAATTTGGGGCAGTCTGTCAAGCACTTTGGAGGACAGATTCATAATGCAGAATGATTTTGACAAACTGAAGAGATGACCTGATATTAAAAAAAGGACAAATTCAATGCAAAGTGCATAGCACTACACGTAAGAAGAAATCGATGCAGAAATGTGGAGAGTATGCATTGTCTCTTAAAGCAGCAGCATCATAGGGAGTGATCATGGGTTTCCAGATTAGAAACCTAATCTGAATCAGTGACATGATCCTCTTCCAGAGGCACCTAATTCTGGGTTGTCTTAGAGGAAACATCAAACATAAGACATGAGGAAATGCCGGTGAATCTTGCAGTGGAATATTCTGAGTGGCTTTCACTGCAGACTCCAAAAAGGAGGTGTGCAAGGAAGACTGCCGTGACACTGATCTTGCGATACCTAAAAGCACAGACGATCATTCTGTCCTATGGGAAATTGCCAAGAACTTAATTTGTCATAAAGGCTTTGTAAGCTAATGGTAAAGAAAATATTCCTAAAATTTAGGCGAGTTGATTTTCCGAAAACAGACCAGCTTGGCAAACTGTGAACTTCTGGTGAGGACAGCTGAGTTGAACCCTGCTCTGGAGTGGTGTAGGTCACTCGGTCTCAAACTCCTGTCTGCTCTTGCTTCATTTGTATATGCTAGGGCCATGCCTAGGCAATGTCCGTCTGGAAGTCCCATCTTGATATCACAGCAGTCACAGAATCACAGAATGATATGGGGTTGGAAGGGACCTCTGGAGATCACCTAGTCCAACCCCGCTGCCAGAACAAGTCCTCCTAGAGCAGGTTACACAGGAACTTGTCCAAGCAGGTTTTGAACATCTCCAGAGATGGAGACTCCACCACCTCTCTGGGCAGCCTGTTCCAGCGCTCTGCCACCCTCAAGGTGAAGAAGCTCCTCCTCATGTTTAGATGGAACTTCTTATGTACAAGTTTGTGCCCATTTCCTCTTGTCCTGTCACCGAGCACCACTGAAAAAAGACTGGCCCCATCCTCTTGACACCCAGCCTTTAAGTATTTATAGGTGTTGATCAGATTCCCCCCTCAGCCTTCGCTTCTCAATGTCCATGGAAAATGGGCTAGATGACTTCTTGAGGCACGATGTAGCCCAACACTAATATTTCTAAAACATCCTTCTCCCAGTCCTCAGTTACTGCACTAAATCAGAAGTCTGTACATTGTTATATAGTCTATGCTTATGCTGATAAATGTTAAGATGGTTGCAGTCAACATAAATTCATCCAGAGCCTTTAAGAGAAATGTGAAGCTTGAAGCTCTCAACTGAGCAGGTAGCAAAAGGTGAACAAAATTTACATTTTCATTGGCTCCTGTAGATATAATGGTCTTATCTTTGTACCCACCTATTTTAATAATAACAACAATAAAAGACCCTTCTAACCTACTAACCTAGAATATCTACAAATCTGTGGCAGATGAACTTTCTGGCAGTGTCAGCTCCCAATTAGCTATAGCTGTTAGACCTGAGATGTGTGCAGGGTGTGAGGTTACATCAGGCAACCATTTTCAGGCCTTTTCCTACTTTTTCCTTTGTTTTATTATTCATCCTTTTGTATTACCTGCTTTTCAATTCTAACACCATCTCTGTACAGATCCGTAGTTCCGCACAGGAAAACAAAAATGCAAAAAAAGCCAACCCTGGCAGTAAGTATCTGTCATTGTCTATAAGAAGAGAAAAACAAGTTAATCTGTTTCCTTTGATAATTGTTTTCATTCCTGTAGTGCCGGTAGAAGTGGACTAGAGTCAGGTTCAATTCCCTTTTGGAGGCCACCAAAACATGTTAACTTCTTTCATGAATCTGTCAAGCTTTATGTTTCCTCTTCTTTACTTTTTTTAATCTGCTTTATCTCAAAGCAAACTTTATACAATAAGGCTTTTTAACACAGTAAAAGCTCTTTGGTGAGAAGTGTGTTGGGTGCTATCAGGATAATACTGGGTAATCCACCCCAGAGAGAGTTTACGGTCTAGCAAAACTGAGCACTAGAAACAGTAGGAATGTAATTTCTGATTTTGGCTCAGTTATGGGAGTAGTTTAAAAATACCTTGTGAAACCCACCGGAAAATTAGTAAATGAACTAGAGGCATATTAGTGGATAGATGGACAATAAAGGCCTTCAAACTGTAAACTTCTAGGAGTCAAAAAAGTGAAAGGAAAAAAAATCATATAAATCTAACCTATGTGAACTTTATTTGTAGGAAATTTAGGATTAGCCATATTGATTATGAAGACTGGTCCAGAATATCATTGGTCTGTCTTAGTAAATAGCCAATACCTGGTGTTATAGGAGAGCATGGAGAAATATTAAAATATAGTCTTGCTTCTATGATGGTGAATAAATCATGACCACAATTCTGTATGCCTCAATAGCTGGAATATAAAATTAAGAAGAAAAGAGAAAGCAGTTATCTGCAAAATGACTACCTTTGTTCTTTACAGATGCTTCCACCTAGGCTACCTTTTGTGAATGAGTATCACCTCTTTTCAAACAGCATGCTTTAAAAAGACTGGGCTGATTTTCCTCCTCACTTTGAACACCCTGTGAAACATAAATTGCCATACTAGCGCAACCCCAGGCTTCATTTACCACAGCGCTCTGTACTCCGAAGGAATCATGGAAATGCAGCGGATGATGGAGTCTCACCTGGTGCAATAAAACAGGATGGAGTATACCGAAACTGTTCCTGAGAAATGTTTGTTTATCCCGTCCTTAAAGAACTCCGGCAGTAGAAATGCTACAGTGCACTGAGCTGCAGTTTTCCAATGTTTTGCCATCGGGTTGGAAAGTTTGTTCACTAGTTTAAACCTCCAGAGCAGAATAGTCTGCGGGGTCTCTCTTGCCTCACTTGGGGGGGTTTTCAAATTAACGAAGGATTTCCAAGTAATTCAAGCAGGAGAACAGGCCTGAATGTCACTAAATTAGAGTTGTTGGCTGTCCAAGCAAGAAGAGCCAGTGAATTGCAGAACTGGAGGTGGATGGAAAAGAGAAGAGATAGAGGCGATTGGTTAGAAGAGGCAGTGAACGGAGATTGCTGTGATGGAAACCAGAGGCTTTGGGTTTCCATGTTTCTTTCCAAGCCACCCCACACTTGTTACAAATCAACTGCTACATAAGCAAAGCTCTATGGACGTGGATCTGGGCAGGTTCATTTATTTTGGTAGATGTGAGGGTGCTGCAGTTAGGTATAGAATCATAGAATCATAGAATGGTTAGAATTGGAAGGGACCTTAAAGATCATCAAGTTCCAACCCCCCTGCCATAGTTCATGCTCCTGGCAACCTCTGGTAAGAAAAAGGAAAAAGGCCTGGGAAAAGTGTCCAATGTGACAGGGAGTAACAGTTTGTTGAAGTTTAAACATTTTTTCATAGAAAGCCGAGTTAAAGATAACTTGCATTACCAATTAATGATTTTATTAACTTTGAAAGTATACTTAGATATATATAGAAAGAGACCTACAATTTGGCAATATACACTGCATACAAAGTAATCGCTTGTTTTAAAACACAAATGATGCTGACTATTATAATGTGAACTGTTTTCCAGATGAAAAGAATTAAAGGGATGTAATTGGAGAAGTATGCAACAGTGGCTAATATGCTATTATTTGCAAAGAGATATTACAACTTATAATCTTCTTTCATGGGTTTATGTTGTTAGTGTTTAATCAGGCGTGTGAGTGTATTCAGGTGTTAAACCATTCTATTAGCTAGGAAAATTGCACTATTATTTACTGAGCTGTTTGTGATATATTGTTGTTGGCTTTTTTACTTTCTATTTCTTGTCTTAGTGCAGTTTATGTAATTGTCCTTTCTGCTTTTGTCTTGTACAAAGGCTTGTAAAGTGTCACTAGGGCAGATTAGCCACGTCAAAAATCAGGTTTTTTTTAATACATTATATGAATAAATCTTATTTCCTATCTTGTTTTATTGGAAGGCACCACAGCTACAAGATGGGGCTTTGAGCTTTTAGCACCATTCCTCTGGGAAAGTGAAGAGCCTCTGGCATCCCCAGTCATCTCCAGTGCTCAACAGTGATAGCAGAGTGAGAGAAGAAGGGCTTAGTAAAATAGCGATTGCTTTAGACCCAGGTCATTGGGAAGTTTGTGATGACGAGGATAGGCCACGGTCAGCCCACATCCTGGGGTCTGAGTGTGGGTCACCAGTGGTGTGGTTGGGCAGGGGCAAAGATGCAGTGCAGGAGGAGGGATGTGTTCGGGGGGTTTCTAATGCAGGGCAGCAGTCTTATCCTTGGAGTCAGGTGGGAGGTATCCACAGCTGCCTCAGCACCATTCTGCATGCAGGTATAAGAGAGGACTTTGGGCAGCCTATGGATCTGAGCAGCCTTCCTGTCTCCTCAGAAGAAATTCCATGTTTATAATAAATCTAGTCCCCTGTGCTTATACATTTCTGGTGCAGAAGGGAGGCATGGACAGATTTTCTTAATAAGCTCATCATTTTATTATAGTAAAGCACAAAGTATGGGACCTAACTGTAGATGCTCATAGGATATGATATCATTTATGTGTCTTCTGAAGAGCTAGTCACTCAAGGCAGCTGTGTGGTCGGCAGAGGGAAACAGTCATTTATGGACCATGACTCACCTTATATGCTTGAATATTTGATCTGTGCATAGATGTACCGGGGCCTGGGTAGACCTCTTACTTTCCCTTTTCTGCCTTCTTTCTTTCATGAAGTTCATAGATGTCCATTTTTGCCTCATTATTTCCTTTTTGTACCCGGTTCATCATCAGGCATGTGCACATTGTAATTCCTGTCACACATAAGAAAATACACTAGTTATTATTTACTAACATCCAACAAAACTTTATTAAAACCATAAAGCTTTTAAAAATATGTGGAAACACATGGAAGAGAAAGAACATGCTCCTCCACATCATTCTAGCAAAAGATGTAACATCAAGGCCTGGTGGTGGATTGACCCTGAGTGGGTGGAAGTGATGACAGCGCAATCTGACTATGGAGCTAACCTTCCTTAGCTAGCGTTTTGTGGAGACAGTCTTGGACAGACCAGCTCAGGGAATGCAGTCAAGAACAGGGAAGAATCAGTATACCAGTACACAATCAGATTCAGGAGCTCATAACCTTGCTGGGGGTATACTGGGAGACAGGGCATCTGCTATGGTACCCATCAAAGGCTAGCAGCATCCATGAAGGCAGTGAGGATAGAGTTCATCTCCTCTGCCCTTGTTTCAGGTCTTGTCTTGCACAAGGTAGGATGCATGTCACCTAAGTGAAGTTTCTTGTATTTAATTACTAGACGCTACCACCAACTATTTGGGGGCCAGAAAATGCGTTTCCCTTCTAGTATTATTTGTTCATAGTTGTAAATAACAATGTCTCCTTGGGGCGATCTGTACTGCTGCTGGAAGGAAAGCAGAGGGGAAAATCCACAGTACATGGGGAACAGAGGAAGCAGTCTGTGGGTACAAGAGCATGCAACTTGGTTACACAACCTATAAATATGGGGACAGTCCCATTCTCTGACAAAGAAAAGAGAAGTGGTGCTACACCCTATGGTTAACATGACAACATGTAGTTAGAGTATTTAATGATTACCGGTCATTTAGCTCACTTTTCTCACCATCCAAAGATACCACTTGTTTTATACATAACACTGAAGCCTAAAAAGAACTTCCTTCTAAAATGATTTGGTGAAGTGGATTGAAAAGGAGCAAGTGTGATGGAAAATAAAGGGAGATCTTGATAGATTCAACATAGGGACATTGAGTGATATACGCTAAAATTAATTTTCACTCAGAAAGGGGAATTCTCACCTCACTGAAGTCAATGGGAAGACTGTTGTTTTTTATCAAGTGAGGAATTCACCTAAAGTGTCTGGATGTTTGTTAGGAATCCATGTGAAGGAGAAATGTAGGACTAGCTCTTGTGGAGTTTTGGTGAAGGTGCACTGAGTGAAGGTGCACTGAGTACATTGGTGCACAAACCCTTTTATTTACATCTCAGGACTTGCTGTAGAACACTTTTTCAGGGTTGGTCTAAAATCTTTGTTCAGATAAAACTTTTCAATGGAGAGTAAGATTTTAATATTTCTCCTATCACGGTGATTTCAGAATCACAGGAGAAAGTGTAAGGAACGTTATCTTCAAATGATGAGAAAAACCATCTCAGTGTCTGTACTACAATTAAAGGAACCATTGAGGCCTGTTCTCACTAGTGGAAGGATTTCAGGGTCAGAAATACTGTTGCTTGTCTCTTCACTGTGGAGAAAAAGACTTGTGTGAACATTTTTAATAAATACAGTCATTCTTTGACCATAATGGAAACAAACCTTCAAGTCTATGCATTTTGGCTAGCAATTTGTGTCTGAAAGGGCAACAAACGTTTTGAGACAAATGAGAAAGTGTTGGTCAAAGTTCACTATGTCCTTATGGAAAGTGTTTTCATGAAGTGAGATTAAAATTAATCTTGAGTCTTGAAAATTAATTTGTATGAATTTTGAACTTGCTTTTGCCGACAGAGCTCCATCCTTATCTGCTTTTACTAAGAAAACCAATTGAAATGCAGACATTTCCAGAAGCTAAGCTTTCTTTATAAACTTTAGGTTTCTTTGCTAAACCTCTGTTCTGTCAAATGTGATCCTAATTGTCTGACGTTTAATGTCATCCATCAGACCAATTTTTCATTCCTCACATGCTGTTTCAATAATTCTGATCCCTAATTTAATTAATGAATCATTGTTTCCTGAGTTATTAGCTGCATCTGTTCCTCTTCATTTTTAAAAATAATTGCAATATGTTTTTCACTTGTCTCCTTGAAAATAAATGCTGCAAATTGGTTGTGATGCTCAAAAGTGCTGTTGCTTTTAAGCCATTCTTCCCTTCCCTTCCCCTCCCTTCCCTTCCCTTCCCTTTCACATGGCGCTAAATGTATGTGACTCCTTTAACGCCTTTAAAGCTCCCATGGGGTCAGAGCTTGTTGCAAGCTATTCTATCTGTAGGCTTTCTTCTATGTAATGACATCCAGGCCCCAATGAAATTTGTGAACATTTTGACATCTAGTATTTTTACTCATATTACAGCTAATTAATTCATGCCTGTGAAGCACTTTGAAACTATACAAACACTTACTTAATATGGTTCTTTTTCATGGTTTACCATTCTTAACTCACATGAACTTTGAATCAGAGGATTTCTCTCATTGTAATCTGAAATCCATTTTACCAAAGATTGACAGTTTCCACTTTTCAGAACATGCCTCCTCAGTTTTGTCTTAACTTTGCTACTCACTGAATGAATACTGTGAAAGCGTGACCTCACCAAAGCCATCAGGGACCACGAGCCCATCCAGAAAATGTCACTTCAGGCACGACGGAACTCCTAAAGTGCAGGCAAGGAAGATTTTAGGAAGTTGTATGAAGAACCAGGGCTTCACTTCCCACTTATGGAATCTGGTCAAGCTTCCTGCCTTTGCTTGATCAGTCTCTTACTGCAGCACTGGGTGGCAAGAGCGAACTTAACCAGCTTAGGCTGCTATCTGCATTAAGGCAGCTGGAGTCAGTGATCATGGGTTTAGGTTTACACCTAGTCTAATTACACTTAGAAATTAACGCTACAGTAAGAGTTTGGGCAAATGGTACTTTCATCCAGAAGTTCCAGAAACTTACTCTATTCAGTGCTTGAGGAGGTGCCATAGATCACCATATTTACAAAAATTTATTTTGCAGGAATAAGGCTGAGCTCTTCACAAAAATAAGACAAGGACTTCAGACCAGAATAATTTCATCCAAAAGCTGTGGCTTCCTTGTAAACCTTTTGAGCCTTAGTTGTGCTCCCAGGAGAAACCAAAGTGAAGGTCGTGGGATGAAGGAGGACATTGTGCTTGGGTCTTATCCCTGACTGGGCACAGGACATGGCCACACTGGTGCTTGAGATCATATGAGCATTCCTGTACAGGCTGGTTCAGACAAGGCAGGGATGAACAGGCACTTTTCAAAAACTGTATTTAGAAATCATCTTAATTGTCTCCTTTGTTAAAATAGGTGTTTTTATCTTAAGCAGTGATATGTTATTATTATTTGTTATGTATATTATCATACTGCCTACTTACACTTGTATGTTATTTGAAAGTTAATTATGCCTCCCATCCTTTCACAGTCTGCACTAATGTTCAGTTTTAATGCACTAATGTGTTCTTCTTGGGTGACGTGTATCCTGGATGCAAGAATAAAAATTAAATTGAGATCTTAAGGTAAAAAGAAGGTTCATCTCAGGTAATTAATATTTACCTCCAGCAAAACACTGACTAATTACACTGGTGCTGTAGGGGGAGAGAGACCTGTAAGGAGCTGGTTACCCATTATCTGCCCAGCTTGAGGAGCTCTGCCAGCCCCTGGGAGCTGATGAGAGTCCTTGAGAGAGTCCCAGCTGTGGTAGCAGGAACACAGATGCTTTCTCCCACCGCACCTGTGCTGTTGAAGAACCAGAGCAGAGCTGGCACCAGCAGCTTGAGGCAAGCAGCCCAAGGCTGGCAAACAGGCAGATTTTGTGTGGCACCCAGCGGCACCACAGAAGGGTGAGCACCTCTCTGGTCCTGGCTGCCACCGTGCCTGGACCACAGTGTGGGCTGGGGTCAGTGGCCGGGGAGGTGGGTGAGGTAGCGCAGGCCATGCGATTCATGGCATCACTTCTCTTGGAGAACGTGTGTGTCCTGGCTCCTGCTGAGAGTCTACCAATGCACTTAAATCTTAGATTGAAGAAGAATATGTCAGACTGGTTCCTTTTGACAGGTTACTCACTCTTGGGGTAAGATAATAAGAAATAGTCCCATTAAGTGGTAGTTGCCAGTACGTCCTGGTGTCCCTCAGTATTTGTTGGGCCTGCCTCTATTTCCTTAAGGTAAATGGGGTTCTCTTATCACTGTGAAGGAGTAGTGGGATAGGGAGTGCTGGTGCCACAGACCAGGTGATGGCTCTGCTGACTGTTTATTCTGATCCCCCAGCAATACAGCACAGCTGCACTGTGGTCCAGCAGAGACAGGGACCTGAGCTCGGGAAAAGTAGGGTTCAGCTCCCCATGACACTGCTTCACTGCTGATGGTATTTCGGGCCAATTATTTCAGCTTCATCTACACCTACAGCTTGCCAGGCCTAAAATCAGATGCTTGCAGGGCTTTCCAAGGTCTGCTGATAAACAGCTTGATGGTAGCCCTAGGAACAGGGAGTTTCTTATGCAGATGGTCTTGTGAGTGCCACTGAGAAGCTGGCTGTCACCAGGAGAAACCTGAGTCCACAGCTGTGCGATTCCCACAGCTGGAACAGAGGGAAATGACTGAAATCTTAATGAACTTTCCACTGCTGCATCCCTGCTGGGATGGGGATTCCTTCCCCCACGCACATCCCCTCACTAGAACAAGGCCATGTAATTGTTATTACAGCTGGAACAAAATTCACCTTATTTTCCATTGAAAAGACCATTTTATATGTATCTCAAGTAGTTTTTCTGACTTGGTGACCTAACAAACTCACAGGATTGAGTAGGTATCATTTCTCTAAATCACTTTTAACAGATCTTCTCATTAATCATTGCTGATCTAAACAGTTTGATCCCACTGAAGTTTGTAAAGTATGCATTCTGTGACTAACTTAGTCATGGAGTCACCATTCAGTCCAGAGGTTAAATGCAAAGTTGTATTACACATAGAGTATTGCAAAAATAACCCCGAGCTTTTAGTTTTGATTTCCACTTTATTGATTTGCACTAGGTAAATTTAATTCCAAATCTTACAGATGGCTGAGATAGTCATTCAATTTTGTCATTGTAGTGAAGAAACCATTAGGAAAATGGAGAAGTAAAGGTCACAGTAATCTTCTCTGGATGAAGAATGAAGAACCAATTTTATTCAGAGATCAGATTTGTACCAAAACCTCTGAAACACTCACACTATGCCATTATTTAAGCATTTACAAAGTTTTGCCGATATACAACATTTGTGAAACACAACACTGCTGACCAGAAGATGGAAAAGTGGGAAGTAGCTTCTTTTTTTCCATGTATGGGTTGTGAATTTCCCATGTTATACAAGCAGGGTAATTATCCATAGGCATTTTTGTACTCCTTCATCCTATGGAGGTGCTTGTACTGGCCCTGTGATGTCTATGATGTGGAGAAGAACCTTGGATCTGCCTCAGACCCATACCCGTAAGCTTACAAATAACCATTTTTTTCTTCTGAGCAGTCACTTTTTTCCTCCAGGGATACTTAGAGGAAATACTTTCTGCTATATGAGATAAACTGCATTTGTTGACTTTAATTTTAAATTTCTTCTTTCTGCACATGAAAGATACTCAATGTGTTTTAACAAATCCTTTTCACATTTAGAAGGAGGCAATATAAGTATGAAAGTTATATATGAGTTTCTTGGAAGAAAGACTGACTTTTACAACCACAAGGTATTGTCGAGCACATGAAAACACCTTAGCATGTAAATTTTGGCAGAAATTAACATGCCTAAGCACAGAGGTCTAGAGCCACTGCAGGTGGCCTCAGGCTACCTGACTTAGACTCCCCAGCTATCCTGTAAGGGTGAGAGGAAGTCTCCAGAAGCTCCTGGATCAGAGCCTCTCAGGTGTCTCAGCTGCGCAGGCTGCCCAATGGCATGAGGCACCTGCACAGGTTTCCCTGGGGCTTCTGTGCTAAGAGGTGAGGGATGGCTGAGAGCAGGCGGCCTCGAATCAGAGCTGTCAAAACCCAGAGGTTAGGCTGTGCAGAAACCTGCATTTCAGAATCACCTTAGTTTAAGGCTTAACCACAGCTGTTTGCCTCCATCAGGGCGCTCCATCACCCAGTAGCAGCCACTCTGGGAGCAGAGTTTGGATGACTGCATTAGAAGACAATACTCATTTCAGCCACAGCCGGCAGCTCCCGTTCCATCTCACTACCAGCTCAAACATTGGCAGCAACTGAGCTTCACAGCTACATCCAGGTTGTGGTGAAGCATTTCCACTCAAAGCCTGGTACCACCCATGACACGCAGAAGAAGGATGTTGCAGCACCAGCTGTTACAGTATGGGGCTTGTTCTCCTCTTGGCCACAAGCAGGCAGCCTTTCTGGATTAAGAAAGTATGGTTGCAGAACATGTAGTATTTGAAGTCTCCTCCTTGTTGTGATACTGCACAAAAGGCCACTCGCTACTGAGTGATTTTACTTGCTCCTCTCATAAAAGTCCTCATCGGTAGCTCAAGGTGTCATTGGCTACCAGGGCTAGAAATGGAGATGAGTAAATGGAGCATTTTCTGTGAAAATTCCTATCTTGCTCTGTCAGTCTTACAGGAATTATATTGATTTCCCACTTGCTGCTACTTTAAATTCTTTCACTATGAACATAACGCCCTTTGCCTCACTTAACTGTTTCTTACACCTTTTTACTTTCAATCAAAATTTCCTTCCTTGTACTCCTTATATTGTGTCCCGAGTGCCAACAACCTTGAACCTGTGGCACACTGAACACTCGCAAAGCACAGAGACAGGTTTGAGACTATTATTATAAGAAAATACAACATATATTTCATAAATATAGGAAAATCATGGACTTTTCTGCAGAATTTTTTCCTTTAGTCTAGTGGGTGTTGTCCCTGCCCATGGCAAGGGAGTTGGAACAAGATGATCTTTAAGGTCCCTTCCTACCCAAACCATTCTATGATTCAATGAAAGCAGTAATCCAGAGAAAAGGAGTGGATTTTTGAACCACGAGCCTTAAATTTTAGTCCGTTTTATTGAAACATGATTTTAAAAACAGCGTGGACAGAACTAATTGAAGTAATAACATGAGCATCTTGAGGAAGGCCTCCCAAATTCTGCTCCACATGTGCCAATGGAAAAGTGTGCTGTAATTGCACTGTATGAAAGAAAAAAAGAAAAAATATCCTTTTAGATTTGGTACCACAGCAAGGTGACCAGCCTTATTAAATTTTTATTTACGTATTACAGTCCCTTGACTCTGTTCCAGGGTAATGTGGGGCTGAGAACTTGGAGAAGGAAAAGCTCCAGTTCACACAGGAACCTCAGGCAAAGGAGGCACCCGGGTTTGGAAGAAGGGGCACATAGCTGGGGATAACAAGCTCTACCTCTTCTAAGTTCTTTGTGCCAGCTGCTCACAGATTACCTTTTTACCCTGACTTATTCTGTGTTCGTATCACTGTTGGCCATTGCAATATCCTGCTACCTTGCTTGCCCTCACAAATTAACTGTATTACAGCTCTTGGCCACAGAAAGCATCTGTTTGATCTCAGACACATTCCCAAGCACAGCGTTAACACGACATGTGTTAATAGAAGGGGACTGATGAAAACTGGGGCTCCTCCTGGCTTTTTTTGCAGGCTCCTTGTGAAACTCCAGGTGAGGCCTGTGGAGGCTTCATTTCTTCATCAGCTAAAGCAGAGCTAACAATGCGCCTGTATTTCCTGGTGTTGTGGTAAGAATTATTCTTTTCTAAAATGGAACACGGATGAAGGACTAACTACAGTGTGTCACATATGAAAAAAATACCTGTAACTGTACCTCTCCCTCCTTTGTTCACACTGAGCTACCAGTGAATCCTGACATTTTAATTCTTATATAGCTTATTATCATGGATGGGCAGCAGAAGTAACGATTATTTACTGAATAAAAACCCACTATGTTAAGGATTTCACTTTCTGCTTACTGTCCCTTCTGCCAAGGCCCCCTTCCAACCTTTCATCCCACAGGACTGCCCTCCTGATTTTTGTATTCACTCGGCACTGAGATAAGTGTCCTGTTTATTTCATCCGATGTGTCTTTTTAAAGGGAATGGTGTGTGTAAGGCAAATATTCTACCCAAGTTTGATGAGGAATTTTTCAGTGGTTTGTGTGAGTGCCAAGATCAAGTGCCTAGAAGTGTGTGGAAAAGTGTGCTTTCCTAAAATTTCCTTAAAAGTGAACTGTACCTATGGTACAGTTGATACACTAATTTCTTCAGTTACTTTTACTGAATAAAAGCAAAAACACTTTTTTATATTATTTTTATATGCTTTTTAATTAATAACGTATTACATGAAATTTTCTGGTTTAGATTTTAAGCCCTTTTATGCCGTTGACGTGCCAGTGATTTTGAAATGTTACTTTGTCTGAAATACGCAGTAAAATAGAAAATGGCTTCAGAATCCCGGATTAGCTGTCACTGATGGCATAAGTCTGTCAATAGCAGCCAGTAAATGCGGGAGACTGACTTTTTCCTCTTATTTTTATTTATAAATTCCATTTCAGAATAGCAATAAGACACTGCAGGCCATGCATTTTGAAGGGATTATTGCACTTCTCTTATGACTAAAGTCACTTGCCCTTTAGCCTTGTGTCTTCTAACACCTCCTGAGGTGTTCAGTAGTAGGCCAGAAATGCATGGCATGCTGTGTCTTATAGCTCAAATATATTTAGCTTGATCATACAGAAAAATAATGATAAAGTAAAAGAATGTTCAAGGAACACCCCCAGCTATTCCATTCTTTTTCCATGCTTTTTTAATGAACTCATAGGTAAAATAATTCACAGGTTGCCAACTGTTTGTTAAAATGTACATGAAACATAGAAGAACTGTTTCCCTGTTACAGTTATGGTATCTTGCAGTATATATGAAACACCAACCTTTTAATACAGTTTGGATTGTTGCATAATATAGAAATACAGCTAAATTCTTAAAAAGGGTTAAACAGTTCCATTCTGCCTTAAATTACCACTGTCATTCAATTCATTAGATGAGTTTATGGAGTTACAATATGTCTGTAATTTATAGCCTGCTTACTGACAAAGCTTAATGCTAACATATGCCTAATTTGCCAAGGTTATCTCAAGCCCCATTCATCTCCCCCACTAACAATATGCTGCTGATTCCATGCTTCATGGATGAGGTACATGCGGTTTCATATTTAGTGCTATCAATCACAAGTAATTGCCTCCAGCTCCCCGCCTCAGTGTTCAAAGTGATTTCTCTTCAGCCTCCGAAGCTTGATGAAAAGGGGATGCGTAGCCAGAGGAGGGCATCCTCCTCCAGCCTTAGCAACTGCAGACCTGAAGGAGCTGGAAATCAGAGAGGAAGGCACACCTGCAACTGACATTTCCAAACTTTTCTCTCCTAGGGCACACATTTTTTGCAGTCAGGAAAGTACACTTCTGGGCATACGCTTGTACAGTAGTGGCAACTGTCCATGGGAAGAGAGCTGGCTTCCGTACTGGCTCCCTCAGGATTTCCCCAGTGATATTCTGTACTGACCTGGGAAACCTCTAGCCCAGCTACTCCATGCCCTGAATCACAGCCTGGGGATGCCCCACTGCGCTCCTGGGCCCTTGGTGAAGTTGCACAGACATGCGGGACAAGGCAGGACCAGGGTTTGCCAGAGGAGATCACAGTTCACGTGTGCATTTTCACTATCTACTGAGTCTTCTTGGTGGGATTGTTATACCGTTAACAAATTGTACTTTATGTAGGATAATATTTTTAAATTGTGAATGTCCCAGTCCTACCAACTCCTAAACCTGTGCCCAGCTTCATTCCTGGGAAGGGTACCATTGGATTGCCTTGTAGAAATGTTTACAGTATCAGGACCTAAGGAGAGAGATGAACTTACAACTCTCTCTTCTCTTCCTCTTTGTCTGCTTGCTGGTATTTTCTGCAACTTCACATTAAGCTACAGTGGTCCCTTGTATCAGCATGTACCTACCCCTCTCCTTATCTAATTAGGCTTTTTTCATATGGCTGTAGTCACCCTAGAAGCTGAACAGTGAATGGAAAAATCAGCTGAAGTGTCTGATCCTGATCTGTTTATGCATATTCTTACTGCAAGTCATGGGGACTGCTCACATTTCTGTATGAGTACTAGCACTTGTATTTATAGTACATGCATCAAAATCTTTGATTTTATGAATGTGAACAAATGCACACACACACACGTTGTCTGTCAAATGAGCTGCTGAGCCATGTAGCTTCCTGAGCCTTTAGATACATTCCAGAGATCTCTTAGATCACATTAGAAAACACAAGGAATGAGTTAGCAACTATATTTCGCCTAAAATATGTCTCCCACTTTACTTTGGGATTCCACAATCAAGAATATTGAGGAAAAAATTTTGTTCTTGGATTTTCATTCTGCTATCAACCAGCTGTAATCTCAGATTTGGTGAGGATTTTTTTGTCCTTGATATTCTAAAACTTCCTCAGGATAATGGAGACCTGTTTGGCAGACCCAGTGAAACTCTCTGTTCATGTGAATTTACTATGATCTGCAGTACTGAAAGAAATGACTGCAGCTAAACCAATCCTGAATGGATGAACAGATGTATAGGATTTAAAACCAGAGTGATATTCATTAGTTTCACTGCATAGGAACACGGTAATTTTAACGTTTACTTAAAAAGTGTTTTGGAAAAAAAAATAATTTAATTAAAGAAACTTCTATTTCTGATACTGTTTTTTTCTATGAAATGCAAATCACTGTGCTGTATGGAAGTGACAGCTGATGATATGAAAACCAGTGTGAACTTCTCCTAGGGTTTTGGGGTTTTTGGTTTGTTTTCTATGTTGTGCCAGAACTCAGGAGCATGCCATGGAAGGACAGCAGTCATGGGCTTCACATAAGTTTACTTAAGAAAGAACTAACTCCTATAACAATCAGAAAAACTATTGCGCTTGCAGAAGAAAATGCTAACTGTGGTTTTGCCATTTATTGTGGTTATGCTTGTTACGAACTGACATTTGGGTGAATTTAAAACCATAGTGATTCTCACTTGTACTTAAATAAGCTTTTATTTCTAAAGAGTCTGACAGGATAAAGCCAAAGAATCTGCTAAAAATGGGTATTCATTTTACTTCCCGCCCTCACATACAAGGCCAGCCATTTTATTTTTATAGTATAATTCTAAATTTTTAGGTTTATTTTTAGTCAAATCAAGTGTGTGAGAGAAATACATGTAATGCTCTTTTTCATATAATTTGCATTAACATGACTTACAGTTCAAGAGGACTGAACCATACGGCTACAAAATAAATTATATTTTAAAAATACAATATTAGTTATTACTTAATAGAAGGCTTGGGGTTTTTTTCTATTTGGAATATCTGAAATAAACATGAAAAGAAATAAATCAGATAATCTGTAGTAAACATTTCTGAAAGAAGAATTTTTAAAGACTTTTTTGGAAATGAGTTATGTTGTGAGGCTTCAGGAAGACACACATTTATCTAAAGATAACTTAAGCAGTACTAGCTAGTAAAAGAAGTATTCAGAAAACTTATCTTTTTGTTTTAAAGACTGTTTCTTAATCAGTGGCTGGAAGGAAATGTCTTTGTGGATCTTTACATATATTCCAAAGGGCTCTAAGGCTAAGTGGCTGCACTTTGCATTTCGTCTGCTGACTTCCCATTCAGAGCCCCTCTGACAAGCGGGGGGTGGAGGGGTGCTGTGCTGTGGTTTGTGGGAATAGGCTCTTTCAGTTCTGGTTTATTACATGGCTAATTAACCAAGGTCACCAAGCTCTTTTATAAGTCTGCCAATAGAGACATCACTGGTGCTTTAACAGATCTGTTTATTATATTGCGTGCCCTGATAATATGACAATGATAAAAAAACCTACGGGGGAACATTTACTTGGGGCATTGTACAAACATGCAAACATGGGAAGCAAAAGTAAAACTGAAATAATAGGCACCACAATATTTTGGATTTTGACAGGTTTAATCTTAAACCCATTTATTTTCTATGTTATTCCACAACGGTTACATGTAGGAAATATGAATAATGACTACAGGAATTTTTAAGCTGTAACAGTAACATGCCACAGTAATAACCTGATTTACCCATGACACAGGATCTTCGGTGAGTTTACCACTCCATATACTAATTAACAAAGAATGCATGGTAGTGCATAATTAGGGAGTAAGACAAGGAACTTCATCTCAGGATTATGCACCAGGCTAGAACAAACCTCAGTGTCCCCCAAACTGCCATGAATGCAGAACAGAGGTGATTGATTACCACTGACTCTGCACAGAGCCATCTTGCAGGATGTTATCCCTTCATTTAAGTAGCTAAGGGGTTCTCTTAAAACTAATGAGACCAGTGTTATACTCTGGCCCAAAAGTTTGGTGGTCAGAGGCCTCCTCTGGCTGTCCTTGGCACGCAGGGTGTCCTTGCTGCTGCTCCAGCCCTTTGTATGAAGCCAGGCATGCGTGAGGCTGTCCCTGCATGAATGCCAGGTTACAACGCTTCCCAGGGGAGCTTTGGCCACAGCTCATCAGCCCCACAACACCCAGCTGGTACCTGCCGCTGGGAAACCCCCATGGCAGCTGGGCATTCCTCCCTTCTCATCTGCTACAACCAGCTCGTGGGGGTACTGCTGCTACATGACAGGATGTCTATCACTGGCATGGCGTTCCCGTTCATCATGGTAGCCTCTCCTCAGCTGTGAGATGAGCTGTAGCCCCCATGTCTGAGACAGCCAGGTCACTGGTGGTTATTGGTCCTGTGTCTGAGCTGATCCATATGGGCTGTGTTCGCCAGTGGCTACATGGATGTGTGCACGGGCCTCCAAAAGTCCCATCCAGATGTCACCCAGGGGGATTTGGCCCCCACAATGCCACTGACTGAACCAGAATGGTTTCAGTATGATCTTCAGGAAGACAAGGGGTGTGCAACCCAACCTTGAATGACGAGGGGTGGGGGGGCGCAGTCTGAGCAGACTTACCTGGGGAGTGTTAGTCTGCACTTGCTGTCGTGTTGGATCTCTGTAGGGTTGCTTTTTCTAGGAGAGGGCTTTCAGGGCCTATTGTGCACCCCAAAGGCCCCTTAAAAACTTCTCTAATGTTCACAGGGGGTGGAAGGCTACACTCTTGGTTCTTGTCCCCAGCTGCAATATTCTGGGCTGTGGTCTGAGAGGCTGGGTGCCTCTGTGGCCCCAGCTGCATGTGTTGTACTTCCAGGGGACTCCAGGGCAGGCAGGAGGTTGTGATTCTCTACTGACCTTTCCTATATTTCCTCCAAAGGCCTCCAGTGCACTATGGGAACCACCTGCAGATTGACCTCCTCAGTATCTCTTTACATGCCATTCCCATCCTCAACCTTACATCTTGTTTTGGCACCAACATGTGAGCTGTTTCCCTGCCTGTGGAAGGTAAGAATCCCAAAGGGCGTGTAGTCTGTTGAAAATGTGGCCTGTTGGACCATGACATCTCTCTACTGACTTACACCTTATTCTATGGTTATTCCCCATTTTATTTGGCACTGCCAGAAAAACCTACCTCCACTGCTTATGTACTCAACAGTCAAACAAACATTTGCTTGCTCTCTCCAATTTAGAAGAAAGTTCTTCCTAAAAATTTGCAGTTCATCTTGTTCTATCAGATCTCTTCTTGAGGCTCTTCAGCTATGCCTACAAAGATCCTGAAAGTGGTTAGTCTGCTGGTGTACAGAAACCACCGTGTCTTAGATGATGCAGAAACCACCACTCTCTCCTCATCCACTTCTCATGTCTATTGTATTCTCCTAGACTTACAGCATGGGAGCTCAGCTCTGAATCAGGCTATTGGTACTTAGATATCTATGTACGTGTAGGTGCCTGTGGCTAGAAGCTTAGGCCTCCCTTATGGTCAGCTGTGTCTAGTTGATACAGTGGAAATGGCAGGGTGATTGAACTTCCTCAGGCATGGACACTGGGGGCTTGGTTCATCTACTAGAGCTCCTGCTAGAGAGTTGGTGCACAGGTAGGATGCCTACAGTAACACATGTAACAAAAAAATATAGCCATGAAGGGACCCTAAAAGCAGATTGGGGAAAAAAACATAAACAAAATAGGAATTCTTCCTATAGTTATCTGGCTAGAAGTCTTTGCTTCTTAGGAAGTGTGTGCTGCCTGGAGAAATTAAAGAATGGGTATCAGTTGAGTAACATCACCACTGAAGCTGATGCTGGTCATGGTGGACCACATCTGCAGCAGTCACAACTGGCAACAGTCATTAATGTAGTCCTCCTTTACCAGGACATAATGCAGCACTAGGCAAGATGCAAAGAATGACAAGGACTTTTCATAGTCTTTTACAGTCCATCAGGCAGATCACATCATTGTAAATCACATCTATATAACTCGGTTTCTGTTCCTTCCTGAGACCATTTCTGGTCTTGTCTCTCAGACACAAGTAAGGTTTGTAAATATACATTGTCAGAATGAAAAGAGAAAAAGCCCAGAACCAAAAAAACCACCCCACCCCAAAGCCCCCAAACCCAAAGAACTGCCCCCTGTCACAGTACAGTGTCAGTAGGAATCAGAGGTCTGACTCCATGAAGATCAGGCAAGGAGAAAACTTTTTACTTTCTGCCGCTTGCACTTTACCATTCAGTAATCTTAGCAGATGAATCTGGAACTATATTTTTCTCTTCAGTTGTTTAATGTCCTGTTATGGTCCTTGGAACATGGGTCAAAATACTGTCCTTTATTTAATATATAAATGAATACTGTGTTTTAAGCTAGTGTCATAGCCAGCAGGCTACATCCATGCTAGCCACTTGGGTTAGATTACAGAGACACCAGTTTGCAGCTCTTGTGTCACACATAGATTTACTTCCTTGCTGCCAAGAAAGAAATTCAAGCACATCTTTCATGTCCTAGGTGAGTGAAAGGATGGAACAATTACCTTTCACATTTCTAAAAAGGAGAAGAGTGATGGGTTCTCCATTTTTTATGAAACAAAATGAGACGTGTCTTATTTGGTCTGATTTTATTTCAAATTTAATGGTATTGTTACTCATAGGGGTCCACGTATTTCCACATGTAGTGAGGGCAAACAGGTTGTTCTCTTGGGGTGACGGTTACAGGGTTACAGAGAAGTTCCCCGCAGACTTGTATCCTGTGACATCCATACAACTGTACAAAAAGTTTAACCCTCCGGTGATGACTGTGTTGAAGGGAAATTTATGAATAGTTTAAATTGGGAGTAACATAAAATATTGGCTTGGTCATCACCAATATAAAATATGTTAGACTTACTTGGATATTTTTTCTATGGTGTGCCATATTTTTGATTGTTGAGCCTCGGATGTAAAGACTGAATTGGCACAACTTTGTTGATATCGGTACTGAAAGCTCAAATAGTAGCACCAAATACATCCAGTTCTTACGAGTATAATTTGAAAGGGAATCTCACTGTTGCTGCTACTCCAGTTGTAAGGGCAGAGTGTATTTGTAAACATTTAATTACCTACTTTGTAAAACCTGAACTAATGCTTTATAGGAAAAACCTAACCGTGATGTTTCTGGAGAGAAGAATGTTAAAACTTCCATTGTTTTTATTTTCTTCCAGCAGTGCCTAATATCTAAATGGCATAGGTTTAAATCGCTTCCACAAAGCTGTTGAATTGAGTAGGCCATGCCAACTATTTTACCAATAATCGCTTTTCCTTTCACATCTATATTTTTTCCAGTCATGTGAAATTTGCTCTGTTTGGTATTAACTTTCTGTAATTCTTTCAGTAAAAAGAGCAAAAGCCTTCTTATCCTCATCATCTTTTATCCTGAACATGATTGTTTTTGCCTGGGTAATAACTTCATGCAGTATGAAAATTTAATCAGTTAATGTCTATTCTCAGTGTTTTTCAAGAGTTCTTTTGGTTTTATACACCCACACGTGGTCTCCTTTTGTAAAAAGGGGTGCTATTCCTTTAAGCCCCCCTACATTGCTCGCTAAATCTTCAGTGAGTTGAGGGGCTTACACCAGCAGGATCGGTACACATAGTCCTCTGAAAGCTGGCATTAGAGCACTTCATAAATGTGGGTAACATTATAGTAAAGGCGTTGTGGGTTGTAAAATATCTCCACACCTCAGATTTTAAAGTTCTGTTAAACCACTCTGTAACTGCAGTTTTGACTTCATTATCGGTAACAAAATGGTGAACATTATGTTACCTTAGACTGCTGAAAGACCTGTTTGGAAAGTTCTTTAAGCCTCTCTGAGCTTATTTTCTGAGCTTCACTTCCTTCAGGAAAAATTGGTTTGAAAGGCCTCTGAGATTTCATTGCCCAGCTTATCTGCTGATGTTAAAGACCAGGCACTTTATATGTATTTTTATATATACACGTATGTATCTCCCATCTGTCATTGTTACTCTGTACTTGAAACTACAGCTTTGCTTGGAGAACTGCTGCGTAGCCAAAGTGTGCTTCCCATTGTACAGCCCCAAATAATACTTTTGTTTCTTTTAACATGTATTTGAGTTGCCTCCCACAACTTTCTGCGTGTTGGCTGGTCAAGGCCTCACTACCTCACTACATTTGTTTGGCTTTTTGAAAAACAGAGCTTACCCTGCCCAAAATTGCATTCATGTCAGTACGAAATTTTCTTTAATGGGAACATCCCTGTAGCCAACACCAAGGTTTATTTGGACCCTTTATCAGGGAGTACAGTGATAGGACGAGGGGTAATGGTTTTAAACTGAAAGAGGGTAGATTTAGATTAGATATTAGGAAGGAATTCTTTATTCTGAGGGTGGTGAGACACTGGAACTAGTTGCCCAGAGAAGTTGTGGATAGTCTATCCCTGGAGGTGTTCAAGACCAGGCTGGATGGGGCTTTAAGCAATGTGGTCTACTGGGAAGTGTCCCTGCCCATGGCGGGGGGGTTGGAACTAGATAGTCTTTATGGTCCCTTCCAACTCTATGATTCCATGATAAATTCTATGATTCTTGAAGGAAGGTGAAATATCTGCTGAGAGAAACTTCCCTGTGACATCTGTGAGTTTGTTGAAAACCTCAGAAAAGATGCCTGGAGCTTCTCCTCTTGCAGTCAGAATTAAAGAGCAGGAGGTGTCTGTATACAGCTTGAGGAACAGAAAGGACATTATTACATAACCGTGTTGAGAAATCTCAAAAATGGCACATGGAATATTTTAATTGTGTCACCATTTTGTACATCATCTCCATTCTCAGTACTTCACATGTGCCATTGGTGACTCTCTGTCTTGTGGCCTGAAAGAAATGTTTATACTCTGGATGCTTCAGAGCTGCCATTCTCCAAAATTCCCTGTAGCTCTGTTTGCTCAGTTCTACACGCAAGAGGAGGACAGACTCTGATTTTCACCGTGTTATGTGTACATTTGCTAGTTGTTTGTATTTGTTGTACTCCTATTCTGGGATTTCATCCAATACCTTTTATTAACATTTTTTCTTGGCTGTCTTTCCCATTCCACATCCTATTTTTTATTTATTTTTATTTTTAACTTATTCCCACACTTGTCTTCTTTATTTTTTTTCTTAGCATCTCCCGCAGTCTTTTCTGCTGTTTGCTGGAGCTGTTTCCTTCATGATGTCCCTCAGCAAGGACACTGCATCTCAATAACAATGTTCCATTTAAGCTCTCTGAAGAAACTTACTTGTGTTGTCATCCACTGAACTAAGATCTCCCTATCCTAATGCTTTGAAATGGAGTGTGTCGTGGTATTCAGCTTGACGATCATATTTGGTGGCCAAAGATTTAGTTTTCATTGTACAGAAATAACCTACAATCAGAAAATTTATTTTAAAAAAATGCTAGGCTTCTTATTTAATGGAGCTCTTTTCCACCTTCTAATAGGCTACTGGGGAAACATTGCAACCAAGCCTGAAACACTGATAATACATTTTTGCATTTGTACTACTGATCTGAAAGGTCTAGTTTAGTTTCTCTTCAGATTTAGAAGGCTGGAAAGATCAGTCCAATATCAACACTTCTAGCCATCTGTGGTTATCCTCCATCCACTATTAGGATCTCTTCATTTCCTTGTGGTCTAGGAGTACATTTGCCAGAAGAAAACATAGGGATTTGAAACCCTGAAAACTGGAAGACATTGGTGCATAGGCCTGGAAAGATATGAGGTGTCTGTGTACTGGGGGTTGTCTCATCCTGATGTCTATCTAACCCACCCTTCTTCATAAAGATGGCCTTCTTGGGTGGCAACCATGGAGGCAGCTGTCTTCCACAGAAACACCGCCTTTGTTGCCTGGCTGGCTCAGCCTCCTTTTTAGGCTCTGGAGACCTTTCCAAGTATGGGAAGGCAGACAGCCAGCTGGCTTAGGTGCCCTTTCTGTCCCAAATCCCTGCTACATCTGGCATGGGGCTATCTGACTTGCAGAAACTGCAGTCAGATGCCTGGCCAAACCTGGGCCTGGCTGCCTGGGCCCACATAATACCAGCATTCCGGAGACTTTTGGTGTTCATTGACTCTTACTGTGAGATTAGGGCCCACAAACCACCTGGGTGTCTGACTCCTGCCCCATGTGTGGATGCAAGCACCCACACTTTCTTCAGTCTGGCAGAAGCCACGCTGTGCACGCCTCAGGCTAGAAAAGCACTTAGGAGCACTAGGTGGCAGGGGCTTTTTGTTCATTCTCTCTCACAAAAGGTGTTATTTCAGAGGCTGAGTGTTCCGAACTTATGAAGAAGCTGGAAGGAGGATCCTCTAAGGAGGATGGAGACGTATCAGATGAAGTAAATAATCTGTTTGTATCTGCCTTCCATCCAGAAGATATTACAAAAATATCTGTCTTTTCAAATAATAAAGGTAAAACAAGTCAAGAGGTGTCAAGAGATGATTCTGGAGCATGTTAAGTAGAAAGAGTTGCTCAACATGCACTCAGCAACCATAAGCAACTAAAACAGGATGTAACTGAGCTGGTAATCAAACCATGGGGTTTTGTCATTAGAATGTATCTGAGAATGGTAAAGACACGTTTTGAAGAAAACCTTAATTAATTAATTTTCCACACTATTGTTTTATTCAAGAGGTTTCTAGGGATGCACAGGACCATCACTTGAACACAGTGTAAAAATGAATTGTACAGAAGGGTGATCTTGACTTTAGATTCCTGATTTCTGGTGCAGCAATTACTCAGCTGCTTAGCGGTCCTCCGCCTCATGCCAGTAAAATGTTGCCATTCTTCTTTAGGTGAAACACCTATTTCTCTGCAAATTCTTAAGTGCTTGAGAGGCTTGGCTCTGCTTTTAGTGTGAGAACTCTTGTATTCCAACAAATATAAACACTATGTGCCCTTTGGAGTCTCCTTCCTTACCCACTAATTGGTGAGACTCACTGCATTTTCCATAAAGGTGAGGTCTACAGGTTTTGACTCTGAAGTAATTTTAGCTTCACATAATGTGGTTACAAAGTTTGGAGTCAGGATTTAACATTCCCATTGTTGTCCGCTTATGTTTGCAAGAAATAAACTGGGCTGAAAATAAGTCTGATTTTTTTAAGGTGCTTTGTACAACATATCAGTTTATCAGTTTATGAACAGTTTTTAAATTAAAGATGAGCTTTTTCTTTTTCTTTTTTTTTCTTTTTTTTTTTCATTTAACTTTTTTATCCCTATATTTCTAATTTGTATCTTTCTTGTAGGAGCCTGTCTCCCAGACTAGTTAAAAGTCCAAGATGTACAGGGACAAGTCATTGTCCCAGGTATATGATGCATAGGCTCTATTTTTCCACCTTTCTCTTTCATTTGTGATTCGTTATGCCCTACTTCTGGTAGGGGAGGTGCTGAAACGATTTGGGCCATCATGGCAACATTGTGCTGCTTAATGGCAGTTTGTCTAGTCCAGGAGAAGTAGCATTGCTGTCCATCAAAAGTCTGACTGAGTTTGAGAGGAAGGTATGCACAAATTCACTGAGTTTTAATCTGGGTGAGACAGAGCTGATGCTGAAGAAAGAATGTGCAGGAACATATATAACTTGGGAGAATGGAGATTTTTTTTTTCTTGGTGTTTGCCTATTTTTCCTCAAAGCATTGGCAGTACAGGAGTGTGCTTATTACCCTGCAGCCAAACTGAGTGAAGTGTGGCTCGACAGACATTGCCTTCCCAATTTCTAGAGTGGCGTATTTCCTCTTCCTAGGCATATCCTTGGGGCTGGCAAGATGTCTGTGAAGGCACTAGCAAGCATGCCACCTGAGACACATCAGCCCAGGAAAGAGCACTCCCCAGGACTGCATCTACACTAGCACACCTCACCAGCACTCCTGATGGAACACAGCAGTTGAACGGTTTGAAATCTACCTCCTTCATTTCTTCTTCCCCCCAGGACAGAAGAGGTTAACAGGCCCTTGAACAAGAAGTCCCTGGCTTTAATTGTCTAGCAGTCACTAGGGAGACATTTTCAGTGGAGGACTCTTGACTCTGGAGCTCTCTTCCAAGGAAGCCCAGAACGGATTCATTGACATGTGGGGCACATCCAGGCTTTCACCTGAAGGAGAAACGGGAGAGCTGGTTTTGTTTTGGAATTACACGTAGAGAAAAGAGAAAGCTATTGTGCAGCAGTGGTTTGGTGAACTTTGTGCGTCCATTCTGTGTTACGCACAGATTATACGTGAAACAGAAATTGAATGACAGGTAACACAAGCCACATATTAGCTCCCCGTCTCCATCTTCTACTTTGTTTTGACCCCACAGTTTTCAAAGGTGGGATTAATTTACTGTTCCCTGAATTCATTCACCCATCCTACTGCCACCCCCAAAGACTCACCCCCTCAAAAATGGAACAAAAAAGCAGCTGAATGTCTTATCCCCGGTGGCCATTCCATTAGTTTGCAATTTGGACAATGGTATTAAAAATCACTCTTCATTGTAAATGTTGGTAGACAAATATGTGTTCACAACCTGGGTGGCCATGAGTCCCAAATTGAACAGAGCCTTCTGAAATCCATTGGTATTTCATGGACTCCAAATGTGTGTAAGAAAATCTATTCCTCCTCTTCTTCCTCAGATTTTTCATTACCTCAGCTAACCCAGAGAAGAGTTATTCAGTGTAATTTACTCTGTGATGGATAGACTACACAAATCTGCTAGCATGCTCTTCTGCTGTGGATCATTATTGAATTAGACATGAAGGCAGAAGAATCTGAATGTCAAGCGATGCCAGAATTTATAATCCATCATTTCATCTTGGTTTGCACTTTACATCCCAAGCTTGTAAGTAGGTGTATCTCCAGTGACTTCATTTTTTTCTGACTTCATTAAAGATTTGTCAAAGAGAAATTTGTCTCTTTCGCACTGGCAGGAGCTTACAAACAAGAGTAGACAGCAATCCTGTGGTAACACTGATGATCAAGAATTAGAAACTAATGGAGAATAACCCATGCATGTGCCAAAATTCAAGCATGAAATTGAACTTAAATTTTTATTGTCTACAAAGGGATAAATCTGTGTGGAATATAGAGGTGTTTTTCTTTCTATTTATTTCTGTTTTCCTCTGAAATTTTATTTAAATTATTACCATTGGCCTTGGTAGAGTACACACATTGTGACAACTCCTGAACTACGGTTGAACTGGATGACCCAGAAGTGTTTCCAGGCTCCTAGGTTGGGATGTGAACTCTAGCTATATTTTCACTCCATGTTGGAGTGAAATGTATGTGCCCATCATAACACTGCTCCTTCTCTAGCAAAGGAAATTTTGTGTATGAGCTAGAGAGAAGCTACACCTAGTTCTGCGCAATGCCCTCTGCAGACAGGAGGTATCCAGTCAGGGTACAGATTTTATCAATGCAAATGGTACAGAGATGCAAGTTGTGGCTGCTTTATTTACAACATACTCGTGGGATAATAATGTTATTTTCAACCTATTTAACCCCAGTAACTTGAAGCATTTTGGGACGTTGGATTACGGCAGAGTTGGGAAGGGAGAGAACACTTCAAATTACTTCATTAATGATTTTGGATTAGCAGATATTGTCAAGTATCATGCCAGCAGTGTTGCTTCCCATTTATAAAATTGTTCATATTTTCCATGTCACAGTACAAAGACGTACATGGAGGGGCTTTGAGATCTTATGCAGGAAAAGACATGGTGTGTACAAGTCAGAATGCCCCCAAATTGCTTGTGTCTGTAAATATGCAGCCTGGGAGTGATCCTTTGTCCTTTACTTTCACTCTGAAACTCCAACTCGCCAAGAACACCAGAAGCCCCTTCTAAATGAAGGGATGAAGCCACAGAGGTTTGGTTCTGGATATCAGCAGCTCCTGGCTTCGCAATCTCCACTGATGCCTGTTCTCAGAGCAATTTGCATTCCTGAGTGATTAAGGGATGCTTTGTCCTTCAGGTTTTGTCGGTCATTTCATTAGTAGAAGCTTGCAATATTTTTGCCAGACTCTCTCTCAAAAAAAAAAAAAAAAAAAAAGCAGATCTTTTTATCTAGGACCTTATAAGAGTCATTGGTGAGCTCAGAAGCTTTAATGGAGTTGTTTATTATAGTTCAAATAATCTCTAGCGGCAGCTTCCTGGATCTGTAACAATGGAAAGGTATTTTATAGCTTTGAGCATAATGGTGTCCTATGGAAAAAAAATAAATCTTTATTATCTCAAACTCTCTACCCCAGACTTAAAGAGCACACTAGAGAGACGTTTTTATATATCTTTAACTCAATACTTAATAAGAACAGAAATAGAGCAAAGAACAATCTTTACCTAAATTACTGACAGACTTCTTACCTCTCCATGTCTGAATGCACACAGACAGTCTGAAAACAAGCCACCACCCCTGAAAAAAGTAATTATTTTAATCTTTGTCCTGGAAACTTACTGCATTTACTCTTTGGCTGCAGAGGAGCCAGTCGGGAAACGTGGGCAGCTCAAGTTTGCTTTTTAAGAAGAAGTCCCCACGTCCTGTCTGCTGGTCTTTGGCAGGAGCCCACCAGACACCTGTGCTCCCAAACCTGGCTCGCTAGAAGTGCCCACTACAGATGTCAGAGCTCTTTTGTTGACTTCCTATTAGTCGCTACTTAATGGATGTGAGCCGAGCACAGCTTTGCCTAAGCACTTATCAATAGACAGCAAACATTCTTCTTTCAGTGGGCAAAGGGTCAAACTGTTTCGCCTGGCTATAAAGCTGTGCCAGATAATTGCTGGTGATTAGCAATTTTAATTACCAGGTGCTAGGGGTCGTTGCTTGAGGAGCTTTTTTTTGCTGTTGTTGTAATTGGGCAGGCTGTTAATAGGTATGGCTTATTGTGGGCATGGTGTATATTTTACAGATACATCGTGCATCCTTTTAAAGCAAGGAAAATAAAGTCAGTAACATAACCCGCTTCTGTTTGCATCTGATTAGCCACATAGTGCTCCAACAGGTTTTTCGATAAAACTTGTCTGATAAAGGAATCTTTAATACAACTCGCTAAAGCAGCTTTTAATCCTCTTGTAAACACTTGTATGTACTATTGTTATTGAAGAGAGGCAATGATTTTAAAATCTTTTCCTGCTACATTGGTCATGTTGGAACTAAGCTTGTCAAACATGTTCTACCTCATTGGTTTTGCATGCAGACTTTTAGGGGGTTTTCATAGAATCACAAAACCAACAGCACAATTAGCAGTGAACTAATCTCTTCCCATATTCAGCAGCAAAATGGGTTCAAAATAAAACTGACACAAAAGACTCTTCTCTGATCTTCTTCACAACAGTGAGAAAGTACGCAGCTATAATACTTCAGCTTCTTTTTTTTCCCCCTAAAATTTCCATTTATTTCCTTTACTTATATTATTTTACATCACAAGCCCTGCAGACATACTGAAGGTCTCTGAAAGCTGAATGTACTGTTTACTAATCTACTTGGGTTAGTAGATTAGGCTTGTTCTTTGAGGGAATACAAAGGATGAATACCTCTGCAGTACGGAGTTCTAGCTCTGTTTTTATTTGTTCTGCAGTAATAGCTCGTGTCCCAGCTCAGATCACAGCTTCATTTATTCCGGCAACAGCCAGGCTGTAGGTCGTGGGCTACTTCTTGGCCAACAGAATAGGGCTGTGCAAATCCTTTCCTGGGATCTTCTCTCCTAGGGAGCAAGGAGACAGAGGCCAGTGCTGGGCCGAAGGCTGCGTCACTTGTTCTGACCCCTCAGCCAGGCGATCCCCTTTCCTGAGTGCTCCCCAGAAATGAGGGCATCCAGCCCTGGGGATGGGAATGCTGGAGATGAGGGCAGGGCAGCATGGGCTGGTGCAAGGTGGCCTGCCCCAGCACTGCACCAGCCTGTCCTTAAGGGCAGTGGCAAAGTTACAGCTCTCTTATGGGTGTTTATGGGCCCTTATCATTATGGCAAATCCCAGCCAAGGAACCTGACAATTCCTTGTGGGGCACAGAAACACACAAGAGCAAAGAAATA
Source organism: Limosa lapponica baueri (assembly GCA_002844005.1). Classification (NCBI taxonomy): domain Eukaryota; kingdom Metazoa; phylum Chordata; class Aves; order Charadriiformes; family Scolopacidae; genus Limosa; species Limosa lapponica. Next base: position 192,426 of record KZ506232.1, read on the forward strand.
CAATGCATGAAAAACAGGGTTTTGAGCCAGCTATGCAAGCATCAGCAGAGTCCTGTCTGGCCCAGCAGCTTGCTTCAAAAGCAGTGCCACCAACTTTGAAGGCACCAACTTTGAGCCATCAAGCACTGTTGGCTATTGAAAATGTTACTGGTCCCTGGCTGTAGGTGCTCATGACCATAATTCAGGAATTTCTGCACTAAGGATGTGCGTTTTCACTTTAAGAAGTGAAACCATTTTGTAGATTTTTCCTCAGGAACTGCTAGACAAAACCCTGTGGTGGCAGCTGCCATTGAAATTGAGGGCAAAGCTTTGCCTGGCTTGAGGAGCTGTGAGACTGTAGCGTCAGGTCCCTTTTGTGTCAAAAAAATGAAGATAACTTAATGCTCGAGATTACTATAATGGTGGTTCTGAAGCTCTTCAATCTGACGCATTCTACAGCTACAGATTAGCCATACAGGTTCACCTTCTGCTGCTAGTTAAATTAATCAGAGCTTTGAAATCATTGAAACCTGGAGAGAAAAAAAAAAAAAAAAGTAGTTAAATAGTTAGCGCACGTAGAAAGATACTGCTGGAGAGGAAGAAGCAGTGCTCAGGGGGCTCCCATCCCCTGTGTTTCCATGGCGCAGCTACTGACCCTGACACCCTGTGGAAAACAAGGAGCCTTCTCCTTTCTGCTGACCCCAAAAACCTGCAGACAAGCTGCAAAGCCCCAGTGCCAGGCCTAACACCACTCCAGAGAGAGCTGCAAATAACTTATATTCCTGAGCAGTGGGGCAGCCTGGGGCAGAATTTGATTTCCCAAAATCAGTCTTTGAGCAGTGGGCAATGTAGGGCCCTCGTAGCAGCTATTTTGTTTATAGGACTATAGATTATAGATTTTGTTTATAGGACTAACACACAGTCATGACGGGTTGATTGACTTTCTCGAGCAACCTTTGTTTCCAAGCCTGAAATCTTCATTGTAGAAACAAATTTCTCAGCTCTTGTTCATTATGTTTCCCTTTGCACCTTCACCTGGAAACAGATTATTTTCCTTCCTACTCTGTATTTTAATTTGATTACAGTGATAGGCTGAAGTAAGAGGGTCTTAATATCGAATATGACTGATGCCATTTCGTTTTTGTTTCAACATGGGCCTAGATCCTCTCCTTTTTCAGGCTCCTGGTAACTACAGCTCAAGAAGATGCAGAAACCAACAGCAGACAGACTGTTCCTATTGTCAGAAGACAACAGTTCACATGGTCGGTGTTTCCCCACCTCTGCTATCACAAAACTCCCATATGCGCCAAAGAGCAAATAGAAAGCTCCAGTCACCTAAACCCCACCGCTCATCCCAAACACCTCTTGCAATTGTCACAGCCTGCCCCCAGAGTCCCAGGAGCCTTGGGGGGATGGGGGGATGGAGCTGCCCCCAGAGTCCCAGGATTCGGGCTCGGGTACATGCCGATGCCAGTAGATGGTGTCTTTACCAGATATAAAACAATCGCTAGGAATCTGCATGTAAGTATAGTGGTGTATTTGCTTTCTCTCACAGTCTGTGTGGCAACATGTAGCTGCACAGACTTGAGAGTTCAGCTGCATTCATAATGCAATTCCTAAAGAGAGTGGATTATGGATAGAGTTTAAGCCTTAACTTTGAATTGCCTTGCTTTTGTGGATTTGTGGATTGAAGTTAGACCCATACAACATTATTTGAACATAGTCTCTGGTACTTTGTTGATATTAGTTGCCTGCTGTGACACACAGCACATGGCAGTTTCATTTCTGTGCTCGGTAAAATACAGGTATTGTACACCTGAATTATAATCTTGCTGTGATAATATGCCTCTATTGATTCAACAAAACAAGTTGTCTATTTTGTCTTCACTCAGACATCACTATGAAGGAAAGGCTGACAATCAGAAAGGTAAATATTTTGGACTTCACATTTCGTGGCATGACGAAAAAGATAAAAGTGCAATAATTTTGAAATGAGACCTCGCAGACAATGCCACTCCATTTGAACCAGTGAGATGAACTTCTTAGAAAAAGTGTTTATTATACAGCAGTGTTAAAATGTTGTAGACCAATCATTTAAAAATGTATACAGTAAAACCCAGTCTATTTAGTGACATACTACTGTCTGAAGTATAAATATGCAGGAACTGAAATGTAAAATAAGGTTGAATTTTGAACTTTCACAAAATGGATGCTCTCTTAACCAATGAACTACAACACTTCACTTTATACAAGGATTTTGTATTTATTGTAATACACTAAACTTAGATAACATAGAGGTTCTGAAGAGAGAGTTGTATTCATAGACCACTAATTTTAGTGTGTTCCATGAAAATTAAAGTTAAAAAAAAAAAAGCTCTGTAGTTTTCTTATGAAAGATTTCAGTCTCATTTTACAGTGGATTAATTTAAAATTTTTTTTTCCATACCTTTACAATAAATGTGTTGTGCTCCTGATGGAGCTGTACCCAACAGGCTGCCCTTGGCAATGCTGATTTCAAAATACCTTATATCCAGAGCACGTAGAATCATAGAATCATACGGGGTTGGAAGGGACCTCTGGAGATCATCTAGTCCAACCCCCCCACCAGAGCAGGTCTACCTATAACAGGTTGCACAGGAACTTGTCCAGGCGGGTTTTGAATGTTTCCAAAGAAGGAGACTCCACCACCTCCCTGGGCAGCTTGTTCCAGTGCTCTGTCACCCTCAAAGTAAAGAAGTTCCTCCTCACATTTAGGTGGAACTTCTTATACTCAAGTTTGTGCCTATTTCCTCTTGTCCTGTCACTGGGCACCACTGAAAAAAGACCAGCCCCGTCCTCCTGACACCCTCCCTTTAAGTATTTGTAAGCATTGATTAAATCCCCCCTAAGTCTTCTCTTCTCAAGACTAAAAAGACCTAAGTCCCTCAGCCTCTCCTTGTAGGAGGGATGCCCCAGGCCCTTAATCATCTTTGTAGCCCTTTGCTGTACCCTTTCCAGCAGTTGCCTGTCCTTCTTGAACTGGGGAGCCCAGAACTGGACACAGTACTCCAGATGGGGTCTCACCAGGGCAGAGTAGAGGGGCAGGATGACCTCCCTCGACCTGCTGGCCACGCTCTTCTTGATGCACCCCAGGATGCCATTTGCCTTCTTGGCCACAAGGGCACATTGTTGACTCATGGCCATCCTGTTGTCCACCAGGACTCCCAGGTCTTTCTCCTCAGAGGTGCTCTCCAGCAGGTCAGCCCCCAACCCGTACTGGTGCTTGGGGTTATTTCTCCCCAGGCGCAGCACCCCACACTTGCCCTTGTTGAATTTCATTAGGTTTCTCTCTGCCCAGCTCTCCAGCCTGTCCAGGTCTCGCTGTATGGTGGCACAGCCTTCTGGGGTGTCAGCCACCCCTCCCAGTTTTGTGTCATCAGCAAACTTGTTGAGGGTACATTCCATCCCTTCATCCAGGTCATTGATGAATATGTTGAAGAGGACTGGACCTAGTACTGAACCCTGGGGAACACCACTTGTTACAGACTTCCAGCTGGATTCTGTGCCCCTAATCACGACCCTCTGAGCTCTGTCTTTCAGCCAGTTTTCAATCCACTTCACTGTCCATTCATTTAACCCATATTTCCTAAGCTTAGCTATGAGGCTGCTGTGGGAGACAGTGTCGAAAGCCTTGCTGAAGTCAAGGTAGACAACATCCACCTCCCTCTTCTCATCCATCCAACCAGTCATGCCACCATAGAAAGCTATCAGGTTAGTCTGACATGAGTTCCCCTTGGTAAATCCATGTTAACTACTTCTGATAGCTTTCCTTTCCTCCATATGCTCTGAGATGGCACCGAGGATGAGCTGTTCCATGACCTTTCCAGGGATGGAGGTGAGGCTGACCGGTCTATAATTTCCTGGGTCCTCCTTCTTGCCCTTTTTGAAGACTGGGGTGACATTGGCTTTTCTCCAGTCCTCGGGCACCTCACCTGTTCTCCGGGACCTCTCAAAGATGATGGACAGTGGTCCTGCAATGAATTCTGCCAGCTCCCTCAGCACTCTCAGGTGTATCCCATCCGGACCCATGGACTTGTGGATATACAGGCTTCTTAACTGATCTCTAACTTCGTCCTCCTCCGCCAAGGGAAGATCTTCCTTTGTCCAGACTTCCTCTGATTCCTTCAAATTCCATGGCTCCTGGGGGGTGGCCTGAGCAGTAAAGACTGAGGCAAAGAAGGCATTCAGCAACTCCGCCTTCCCTGCATCCTCCAACACCATGGCACCCATCTCATTCAACAGCGGGCCCACATTTTCTTTAGTTTTCCTTTTGCCTCCAATATAATTGAAAAACTCCTTCTTGTTGACGTGGCGTACTCTAAGAAGCCAGAATTCAGCCTGGACCACTACTGTTTGACAAGAATTATTGGAGTGCTTTCAGAAATGACCGGTGGAGCCAGGAAAGGATGTGTCTTGGCCCCACCTTTTCTACCCAGAACATTTACTACAGGGGTGGCGGATGGCTGGAGGCTACACAGAAACACAACTGGAGGCTGCACAGCACAGCTGGCTATCCCCGTAGCAGCTACATGTGCATAAAAGGGTACTGTTACAAGCCCCTGTGTACTCAGATTTCTGTCTGAGGTTGCCAGATGCTGGGTCTACAGGCCAAGCAGGAACAAGCTGAGCGGGCATTTGAATTGGCCCTCCAGCCACCTCAATGGTCATCACTTAGTTTGTGTAGACTCAAGAAATACCTTTTTTTTTCCTGCCTGGCACCACCCTATGCACAGGCTGTCTCTGTTACTAACCTTTCACTGGTACTGCACCAAGTCTGTAGGGCAGTTAAGTGCATCTTTCAGTGGATATTCTTGCAGTGTTTTACTGACTTTTTCAAGAACAGCTGTTATTTAAATTACACTAATTCAGGAACAGGTGTTCCTGAACAAAACTTGAATAGGCAGACCAGGAAAAATAGTCCAATAAAGACATTTATAACAAAACAATGAATCAATTGCTGACGGTCTTTGAATACCTGATGAAAGCGATGTTCAGGTCCTGTGAAGATAAAGAGGGCTTAAGACGTCTTCAGAGACAGAGAGAAGCCCGAGGCATGCTTAGGAAACTAGAGGAGATGAAATGCTGAGACACACTTTGATTCAGTAAATGTCTGATGAAGTTCAGTTATGGTCCTCAAACTCTTCACTTCGTCATAGCTGCTTGATACTAATGCCTACCGAGCAGTGGAAGAAGGCTGAATCATGAGCTGTCTTCCATGTCCTTCACAGTGAACGCTGGCAGCCTAGCGGCAAGCCCAGATTTTTGTGCAAAGCTTGAAGAAGGAGTAGAGGGGTGCCCACCTCTGTTGTGCTGGGAGAACTGGGGGAATGGCAACCTGTGGTGGCATAGTGTATGTCAAGAGCACATGGAGAGGCATTTTATTTTTCATTGCTCTATGCATCTCTTACACCATCCCAGACAGATAGGTAATTCCAGTGGAACATACGTACTACGTGTTTCCACCACCGTATATCCCCCTATATACGAATTATTAACTGAAGTGCTCATGAGGTAAAAGCTGGGAAAGAACGTATGTACCAGCAACTGAGGTGCTTGTACAGGGGACTGAACCCTAATTCCTGGCCTTGAGGGACTACCCCAGCAGGATGACAGGACTGTACTTCTGTGAATGGTTAGCACGCTCTGGGTCCTGAAAGTGTGCTGAAGGAGAAAGTGCTGTTGTCTATACATGCTAAAGTGAGATAAAAGCATCCAAACACAACAATGTAGTGAGGTATTCAAGAGAAGACCATGATCTGGTGAGTTCAATGGAATGGACTGACTTAGGGAAATGGGAGATGCCTTCTCTCTCATTCCTTATGGTGAAGGAAAAGACATTTCACAACTGATCAGGGTACCAGCCGCTGGAGGCAAGTGATTTGAGAATGATGCCTGGATCCACAGCAGGAGAAAACAAATAGAAATGAGTTGATATATTAATGGGGCTTTCAGGGACTGGAGAAGGAAGGAGAATTTGTGGTATGCAAACATAGAAGTAATGTGATGAAAGAGGTTAATATGATAGATGTCTGTGAGAAAGAATAAAGGAAGCAATTCGAAAATTAAATAACTACAAGATGAAACTGTGATTGATGTCCTACAAATAATAATTCCTTTTCTATCCAAGGCTTTTTCCTGAAATGGTATAAGGAGCACAGAAGTTTATATACAAAGATAGCATATCAGTGACCTTTTAGAGCCTCTTATGTGTGGTGTGGCAAGAGTTGCCTTAAGATGTATTCACCATATACGTCAAGGAGATAGTGACAATCATCTAAATTGAGACCTACCTGTTGCCCTGCTTGTTGCCCTATAGGTCCTTATGTTTTTGAAAACTGTTGATCAGTGCCCTCAGTTTTCTTTTCTAGCCATTACAGTTCCTTCAACTATTCATTTGCTATGCCCCTGATCAGGGGTCATCTCCCTTTCTAGACTCTTTCCAACTTCCATGAAAATCAGTCCCTGTAACTAGACTCAGTGCTTTAGCTGAGGCTTTACCAGCCTCAAGTAAAGTAGAAGGATTATTTTGTGTGTCTTACAGACGACTCTCCTGTTTACACATTCCAGCACGTTGGGATTTTTTTTGCTGCCATATGATGTCTTTGGCTGACATTCAGCTTGCGATAACTCCAGATCCTGCAAAGCTGTTAAGTAGTTAGTCATTTCCCACTCTGTATTTATGCAGCTGAAATACAGAAATGAATGTAGAAGTTTCTATCCAATTTTTTTCAGACAATCCCAGTTTCTCAAAGCTCATTCAGACTTTGACTCCTGTCCTCCAAATCACTTCCAGCTCCTCCCGGTTTAGAGTCAGATGTCAATTTACAAAGTACGCTCTCTATTCCATCATCCAAGTTGATAATGCAAATATTGAATAGTGCCAGACACCGGACAGACTCCTGGGAAACCCCTCTCAATGCATCCTTTTAATTTGATGGTGGACCATTGATAACTAATTTCTTAGCGCAGCTTTCTGGCTAGTTTTGCATCCACCCTATGGCTGCTCTTTTGTTACTGTCCTGCAACTGGGGGCTGTTCCTGTAAGCACCTGCTCTTTTGTCAAAAAAATGGGTATTTTTCCTCCCCTGTACTTGCATGCTGGTAACCCCAGGGAACAGTAGCCAGAGAGGCAGCAAGCACACAGCGTCTGAGGGGCTCCTCTGGGCCCTTCGACAGCCAATTAGTACAGGACAAAAAGTTGGGGTGCCCGTGGGCAATTTGTCTTTTCATTCTGTCAGTTCACTTCCATTCAGTGCTGCAAAGAAATGCTCTCAGTGTTTATGCAGGGTTTTTTTCATATACTGATCCTGTGTCCTTTGGAGGAAAGAAAGTATTTGTCTGTCTGAGAGTGAGCTAATGTTAAACACAAGTTTGTGATTGGTTTTTTTTTTAGTTCCTAATACTTGATGGCTTTTTCCTTAATATCAATATTCTAATACAATCATTACTATCAAAAAAGGGTGTAAAGAAAGGTTATGTGAACCCTAATAACTCAAAACCACTTTGTTCTGCAAGCCTCAAATGTATGTTTGTAACTCTGATTGCTCAGGTAAAGAATTAATATGTTGGAAATTAGAAGGAAGCTTTTTCCTTGGAAAAATACTTAGCCGTGTATAATATCAGATTTTTTAACTATTCAGATTTTTTTTAACAAAGTTGCCAGTAATTTTTCTGGATATTTTAAACCCTGGATTCAGTCCTACACTTCATTAAATGAAAAGACAGTGCTTCCCAGAGAAGACTGATAATATTTTTTAAATAAGCATCAAAAGTTTGGATACGATTCAGGGATAATGGGCATTACCAAAGGTCAAATTGTTGCTATAACCATCCAGAGCTAGTGGAGATGGTGAATCACAAACTCTGTTACATATTCAAAGATACACTTCTCACAAGGTTGGATCAAGACATTCGAATTCCACGTCTTTTACAAGAGGAGCAGACATGAGGTGATGAGAGATGTTCTGAGACATAGTTCAGGAGTCCTTCACAGTTTGCAGAGCAGCCTGTAAGAACATAGCCTGCTCTGGGCCCCACCTTGAGAAAATAAGTGTTTGTGAAATGGTTTGATATTTAGAAGTACCTCAGATCTTGCCATTACAACATTTTAGATGTCAAAAGCACGGATGGATAAATGTGAAGAGCCTTTAAAAAAGGAGTCTTTCAGATACTGAAGCTGCAATCCCATATTGAATGAATAATCCACTCTAGAAATGTGGAAAATATTTAGTGAACAGCTGGAGTGACTGCAGTCGATTCATCACTGTTTTAACGGGGGATAGAGGTCAGCAAATGCTAACTATGTTTAAGTGGGGATATGAAAATGAGTATAATCAAGAATTTTTAAAAATATAAACCATCTGGTTAAAGCAAGAGAATTAGAGGATAATTTTCCAATATCAGAAGCTAAGCTAAGGGATAATTAGGAGAGCAAAAATATGAATTTTGAACTGTTGAGAACTTTTCAGCTATCAGCAGAACACACAATGAGGCTAACACAAGCCCAAGCTCCAGTTTTAGCAGAGTGGGGGACTGGCATACTCATTTTCACCTTGGGCAGCACAGTGCTTCCCTGGAGTCAGTGAAGCCGCTGGTATGTTTCCACTGCTGGAGAAGTGGAATCCTGCAAACATCTTTCTGGCATGTTGCTTCGAAAAGGAACAGTGCAACACTGGGACTTTACAGAGCAAACCTTTAGCTGAGCTGTGAACACCAGTCAGCTACACCTGCCTGGTTGAAACTGGTTCCTCTTTGACATTCTTACTGTAATTTATTATGGGCTTTCCTGTTTTCCCTCTGCAGTAATTTGGCCCTAAATGAGTAATATAGAAGTTTGCACAAAATCAGCATAGATGTAAATATAGTTTTGCACAAAATCATCAGAGTTGTAAATTACCACCAACAAAAATGATAAAACCTCTTCTAGCATCTTTAATTTCCAATCAATGAACAAATGAGGTTATTGGCTGAACAAGGGGTAGAGGATTGTCAGGCTTTTTAATTCAACCATTCTTCTGGTCTGACTCAGCTGTCAGAGATGACTTGAAGGGAATGGTTGAGACAACACACAATCTGAGTTGTTAGAGGGCACAGAAATCTATAGAATGAAAGCAATGATTATGACTTCCCAGGAACATTGATATGCTAAATCTGTGAGTGAGAAAGATATCTTGGATAAGAGTTTTAAATAAATTCAAGATTTTTGTAAAAAATTAGCTTTTGAGGCCCACGAGAAAAGCTTGCATTTAAAATGTTGGCTGCTTGGATACACCTCACCTACATGAATTGTCTTGTGCGATTTTTTGGTTGCTAAGGATGCTATCGCAAACAGGCAGAATTTCAATTGGAGCCTGGAGCAGGCAGCCTGCTATTTCTGGTGGGGAGGGGAGTAGTCAGTTCTCATCTATTTATTATTATTTTTGTAGCAAGGTATCAATTCCTGGAGCTGGAAAAGTAATCTTTCTTGGGATTAACTGTCTTCTTTTTCAGATGGGGGAATTCAGAATACCACCATGCGAGCAGAATTATTAACCAGACTTACATAACAAATCAAAGCATAGTGTGCTTCCCAGCTCCAGGTTTTGTTAGGTTATATCCACATTTGGGCCACAGCAGCTCAAAAAAGCGTATTCCAACATAGCAGGCTATTGGTGACAGTGGAATTGAGGCAGCACAAAGCTCAGAAATAGTGTGGCCAGGAGGATTAGGGAAATGATCGTCCCCCTGTACTAGGCACTGGTGAGGCCCCGCCTTGAATACAGTGTTCAATTTTGGGCCCCCTCACTACAAGAAAGACATTGAGGTGCTGGAGCGTGTCCAAAGAAGGGCAATGGAAATGGTGAAGGGTCTAGAGAACAAGTCCTATAAGGAGCGGTTAAGGGAACTGGGGTTGTTTAGCCTGGAGAAAAGAAGGCTCAGGGGAGACTCTATCACACTCTACAACTACCTGAAAGGAGGCTGTAGAGAGGTGCGGGTCGGTCTCTTCTCCCAGGTAACAAATGACAGGACAAGAGGAAATGGCCTCAAGTTGTACCAGGGGAGGTTTAGATTGGATATTAGGAAAAATTTCTTCACTGAAAGGTATCATGGTGTCACAGCCAAAATCCAGTTAGTTTTAAGCTAACTGCAATGTAAATATAACCTTAATGGGGATTTGCTGGGTAGGAGTGGTCCCAATCCTTTTTCTCAGAAGATGTAAGAACAGATGGTACCTAAACTGCTGTGGTTCATAGAGGCACAGAAATGTCTGTGAGCTCCGGTCTCCCACAGCGACTTTGAAAGTTTTCCTTGCAGCTCCACTGTCACTGAAGAAGGACAGGATTGTTCTGTCAGCAGATGTTAAGAATTCCCATTAAGGCAGTTCCCAGTATCTGTTCTGCATCTTTTGCTCTAATGTCCTAAAATCACACAGCTTCTTTTCTCTATATATAAATTTGGACTTAAGAGATGTGCCAGAAAAATTCCTCTCCATGCCTAAGTGCTGGCAACAGGGCTTAAAAAGAGCTTTTTAAATAAAGCTATTTAGGAGGATATCTTGCAAGTTGTTTCCCCCTTTAAACTGCTCCCTAACGTCACAGTGACAATTCTCTCCATTTCCAAAGGCTTTTCTAGGTGGGAGGAAGGAAGAGAGCACCCAGTCAGCCAATGGAGACTGTGAGCTCCCGGCCATTCGGGTGTCTACTTGCACTGCTTCACCTAACGGCTGCTGCCCTCAGATTATGCTGTGTCAGTGTCCAACAGCAAGACACACATCAGCTATCGTTGCTCTAAAACATGAGATTCACAGTGTGAATTTTAAAATTCTTAGGCTGTGGTCGGTCAGTGTGTCTTTTTCTGCCACTGCCTCCTTTTCCCTATCCCCTTCCATTTGTGCTTTTGAAATCCATACTTGAAGGAAGTTTGTTACTGGTGACAGCCCAATTTCTTAACCAACAGTGACTCACCACCGTGACTCCAGAGACATGGAATTACTTTTATTTTTTAAAAAAAATCTAGATAAACTTATCTTTTTCTATATGTGAACTGATAACCCTTGTTATTCATTCAAAACATATGTAATTCAGCTTAAGAGGGAGGGAAGGGGAATCAGAAGGAAAAGGATGCATCCTGTTAGAAAATGGAAAATACTGTATTTATCATCTTAAAAAGAACAAAAAGATCTGCAAGTTATGTGGGTTTCTGTGACAGTAATTATCCTTCTATTCAAGAATGAGTAATTACATTATTCTGCATGCTAACTTTTCCCCCTCCCCGGTTATGTGGCGTGTGCAGGCAGGCGCTCACACACACGCAATGTGGTCGTACCTTGAAGAATAAAAACAGGTTTCACCAGAAAAGGTAGTTCTGTTGTTTTTTTGAATAATGGTGATTGTAGTACTTTTCTTGTTTATGCTATACACCAGAGGGTGAAAGGAAAGCAAGCTGAATTTTTTTATTTTTCTCGTTAGGGCAGAGGGGTACTGCTCTGCCTTGGCACTAGCCAGTGCAATGCTTTGGAAGTGTTCGCTCCCTTCTCTCTACACTGAGAAAATATTAAGTACTGACTAAAGTAGAAGACAATTTGAGAAACGTGCATAAAGGGAGAGTTGATCCACTGCCCAGCACTTCTGAAGAGGGCTTTCCCTTTGGCGTAAAGGACATGTTTCCTTCGCCTTTTACATGCGCTGACTCATTTAAGGTGAACTGCACGTTGTACTTGCCCTTCTCCAGTGCTTCAAGGTCAAGTCTTTTACAAAAAGTTGAAATTCTGTAGCCTAAAGTCACTAGTTACATAGAAGCATAGAATCATTTAGGTTGAAAAAGACCCTTAAGATCATTAAGTCCAACCATAAACCTAACACTGCCAAGTCCTCCACTTAACCATGTCCCTAAGAGCCACATCTACACGTCTTTTAAATACCTTCAGGGATGGTGACTCAAACACTTCCCCGGGCAGCCTGTTCCAACACTTGACAACACTGTCAGTGAAGAAATTTTTCCTAATATCCAATCTAAACCTCCCCTGGTGCAATTTGAGGCCATTTCCTCTTGTCCTGTCACTTGTTTCTTTTCCATGCTGGCTATGTAAATCAGATGTAGCTTTTGCCAGACTTGGTAGCTACTCACAGATTAAAGCTCCCCAGGGAA